>JAZAYU010000514.1:65955-96025 GCA_038501625.1 Corbicula japonica | reverse complement strand
TACCACACTAGTTATTAAAAATATCTAACATATACTGCAAGTCATTTTCGTCCTCAGCAATGAGTACATCATCATCTGCATAGATAAGAATATATTGTTTCATTGGTCAATGTTACTCCCTTTCCGGCTTCTTTTATACATATTACCAAATCATTAATAAACAAGTTAACAAGCAAATGTGACAGTGAACAACCTTTCCAAAGCCCACATTGAACATCAAACCAATCTGTTTTTAAACCATTCAATCTTACATAGGATAAAACCGAGTGGTACAGAGATTGTAGAGCTTTATACATATTACAATTTATACCTACATCAAGCGTTTTTTCCTGAAAACATTCCTGTCAATAAAATCATATGCCTTCTTTAAATCTATAAATGCCCAACAAGTTGATTGTTTTATTTTCTTTCTGGTATCTATGTCTTTGGTTAGTGGTGACACATGATCAATTGTACCCCAGTCTATGTTTTCTAAAACCGTTCTGTTCATCTACCAATTTAGAGTTATCTTTCGACCACATTGTTAAGCGGTCATTTAAAATAGAGCAGTACAACTTATACATTGTACATGACGGTGGGATGCCTCTGTATGACCATGGATCCCTTTGATCTACAGTACGTGATTTAGGAAAAGGAATTATCATTATTTTACCCCAATCTAATGGAATGATACTGTTTCAAATCAGATATTGAAATGCATATGCAAAAAGGAAACTGATTAGTCGTTCTTTATTATTTCATGGGTATCTTATCGTTACCCCAGAATTTGCCATCTTTAGCCTTTCTGAGAGCATTTTTGACTTCCAAAATAGAAATGTTCTCATTTAAGACATCTGTACCATTGTTGTTAGACAAATTATCTTCATTGAAACCCAAATGTGTAATTTCACCTCCTGTAGGCATTTTGAAAAGATTACTAAAATTTTCTTTCCATTTGTTCAACACAGTAGCAACATCATTTGAAAAACTACTGGTGGTGACTATTTCCATAGGAATGACAGTTCTACATGAATGAGAGATATCATGTGGCTTGTTTGACCACAAACCCAAAACATCTATCCAAATTCTCATGTTGTACAAAGCAAAAGCATTTGAGGTAAAATCAATTATTTCTCTGTTAGGAAGTATATCTACTCCCACAATACAATCATCATTAGCCCCAATGCGGCCATTAAAATCACCACAAACAAACAGTAAACCTTCATTTTGATATGTGTATACACTGCATAACAGATAGTCATAAAGTTCTTAGGCATCAGTCTGTCTAGACGAGTTAATAGGTGGCGAGCTCCATAAAATTTTATGTTTGATATTTTTTCTTGAAAGCAAAGCCAAAAAATTCCATCATTCTGATAATCTGCAATAGAAATATTGTATATATTGCTTAGTTATTCCCTTTCCAAAAATTAAACACCGCCCGGCCCTTTACTATTAATGTATATGAATTTTGTATTATTACCAAAGAAAATATAACCTGGCAAATGAATAACCTCATTACATAATAAGTGTGTTTCTGCTAGGTAAACCCTAATATATCAAAGTTCAAAAATTCAATACATTCTTTTCTAAAAAATAAAAATTGTCACTGTCTTTATTACCACTCCAACCATTGATTTTCCAAAAGCCGAAGTCGGCCTAGCATCTCTGTTGATAAGAAGAACGATTTCGACCATGACCTCTGCCTCGGTTACCGCGTCCACGCTGAACCTGTCGACCTCTTTCATTGCCATCAGTAGAGTCAACATTTGCATAAGAATTATTAGCACTATTCGGATATTCAAATTTTCGAATATTCAAATATTCGACAGAAATCTTGAGTAGAAAGTGCTTTATTTTGAAACCTAGATACAATGCAAGACAAAATAGCATGTATCTCATTTTATTAATTTTCTAACATTATTTTTAACAATATAATAACAGTATTTTGAAAAATTGTTAAAAACAATACATTTATTATTTTATTATCACACCTCACCACCATCAAAACTGTATGGTTTACAATGATGAATAACCGTAAGGCTAATTTCATGGCTGATAAAAATACCTGCTTAAACTACAGTCAATGTTTTCAGTCTACATGATCTATAACAGCAAAACATGTTTTATATTGATATCATAATCAATTATTGGCTTTTACTAAAGTTTTATTACACTGTTGGCGGCAGTCGGATATGTTGATATATTTTTTTTTTGGGGGGGGGGGGGGGGCGGGGATTGTTAGCTCGTGTTTATTTTTACAGTTTCTTCAAGTTATTTTTTTACAAGTTTATTTTTTACACCCATTACACGAATACATGTGAATACATGTGAACATGAGGCAAAAACATAAACATCATAGGAGCTGAGATATATAATAGAGTAATCGTGACATACAATGGCGAGGTAACCGATTGGAAGTACATGTACATTATATGAGTAATTTCAGTAAAGCATCGGGGAAATGACCTTAACAATAAACATTGTATTGAACAATTTCCGCAATGTCTCCAAGTACATTAACTATTTTGTTGGGGTGTTACATAGGTTGGTAAATAATATTAGATTGCAACATAATCTTTCAACAAATTAAATGTTCAGCAGATACAGAAACTCAACGAAAAAATATTGTTTAAGTAACAATAATCAATCAACAGGTAAAATATTAATAATACTCGCATTAAAAGTTCGCTCTGTGTAGGTTACAAATTTCAGGTTGTTTGTCAAACGTAAACGTATCATCTTAAAAAATGATACATGTTACAGTGTAATGATGCTATCTTCGTAAAATTTGGTTATATTATTACACCAAATTTTCAGCTGAAGAACGAAAATTAAAAGAACCTTGGAGAAAATTTGAAAACAACGAGGCTGGAATTCTCAGGTATTATTTCCTTGTGTATAACTATTTGGACTTTTGATAAAGCTTTAAAATGGTTTAATGTAATTAGAAGGTCAGGGTTATCTCCTCTGTTCTAAAAAATGATGAAATCGATAATTTTCAACAATAGTCTCAAACAATTTTTGACTGTCAAATTTAGAAGTTTACGGCATGAAAGAGGGAAAACCACCCACTGATGCAACTAATTAAGATTCAGTTACTAAAATATCCGTTTTTGCCAATTTCCTCCCTTTCAATTAAAGAAAGAACAAACTACAACGCCTAATTTACCGCAACTACGTATTTTTTTTTACCTTTTCAAAATGATAGATACTGATCCGACAACTTCAGGACGGTGATAAAATTCCTCCAAATACAAGCATTCACTGCCAACATTAACATAGGTGTTTTCCGTGTTATTTTTGTCAAGTTTTTATTTTGGTTCAGAATAGTTTTACTTGAATCTTCATTAATTTTATAACAATGACAAAATCTTCTCCGTTCAACTTTGGTTATAGTTTGTTCTTAAGTCAAATTTAATACCCAAACCGCTTATTTATACACCGAGAGAATGCATGTCCATTTATTTCGTAGTTGTTTGCATGTTGTTGGTTTCTTTTCGAAATACATAAAAACATGTTCTTCGAACACGTAAAACATATTGATAGGAGCACGATTGGTTTTCGGTTGAAGAAGAACAGTTGGTTTAAAAAAAACGATTTATGTAGCGGTTTTTCAAGAAACCCAGAAAATGTTTAAAAAGAACTGCTGTGTGGTCTTGAATAAGTAAGATTTGTTTCCTTGTTAGTGGCTAATTATATCAATTTATGACAATTCGGTTACACCTGACTGACTTACACATTGTTGAGTCTTCAGTTGAAAGGGTGGTAAAAAATAAAAGGTTATTGTTTAAAACGGTTATTAACGTGATCAGATTTATCAGAATATTAGGTCCTTTGTAGAGAGCGATTTTTGAAGTGGTGTAACAACTTGTCACAATGAGTACTGCAAAGATCACGAATAAAAACGATGTAGTCCGTTTTTATGAGATAACAATTCCGATTTCTTGTTGCAGTATCATGAACGTCTTATGAAGGATACTATGGAACAAAAGATACACGGTGGTTTAGAGAAAGCCAGAATTTTGTTAGTGGGACCAATAAGAGCCGGAAAATCGTCATTCATTAATTCGGTTGCCTCTATAGACAAAAGAAGAATTTCAAGTGTGGTCGAATCTGGTGCAGCAAATAAAAGTTTGTCCCAATCGGTAAGAGGAGTGTGTTGTTTTGGCTTAAGATAAAAAATTATGTTAAATTTCTTAAACATCTATTTTTCAATAACGGCCTTTGAAGGCCGCTGTTCGATATATGTTTAATATGTTATATATTAAATGCAATATACATAGACATGTAACTACATTTGTACTCGTAAAAAGTCTTAATTAAGGCGTAACTATGGTATAGATTTGAAGTGTTCAGTGACTTTTGAAGTTCCTGTTTTTTCTTTATTTAATTATCACATCTAATTTTGCGTTGTTGTTTTGTATGACGACAGTAAAATGTCTCCCCGTACATCCAATCAGCGCTGTATAAATTAGCGCGATACATAAATCTGAGAGAATATTGCATTCGCAAATTTCAATTACTGCTCATGAACGGCTTCAATCAAAGCGAATCTGCAGTTCCTGTTTTCATCTATTTATTTATCACTGTAGCGTTGTTTGTGCCGTTAGGAGGGATTAAAAAACTCTCACTGTAAATTCAATCAGTGTTGTTACGCACTTAAAAGGCCGTTTACGATGATACATGTATATATGTTTGTGTCAAAATCGAATTGCGCTCAACCCGAGGTTAGTCGGACTGTAGTATGCTTTACCATTACTGCTTGGGAACAGGTCTGGTCAAACCGAGCCTGCAATTTGTTAAATGTTGTCGTGTTCAATGTCTTCAGTGTTCTTGTTTTCATGTTTTGAGACTTCAACTTGGTTTCTTCTACAGCGGCTTAGTTCTTATTTTTATGTTATAACGTGGATCATCACATTGTAAATTTTATTTTATAAACAAAAACAAACAATATTATTTATAATTAGCAGTCATTCTTTGGTGTGAGTGCATAATTTATTTGTAGATAACATTGTATCAAGTTTTCAGCCATTGGTAAATTTACCAATTTTTAGATATTAGAAAAACAAAATGTCAATCAAAGAAAAATCTAATTTAACCTCCTATTAAGGGCTTGCCACACTCCTCCCAATCATGTTCATCGATAAAAAAATATCAAAATCTCAATAATGGCAAAATGCCGTTCAATGAAACTTTGCAAAAATGAATGTTACTAATGTATTTTGATTTTGCATACAGTAAGACACTTTAAAATAGTAAAGTAAACAAGCTAGACCTTAAAATTCTTTAAAATTCTAAATTACATAAATTCACAAAAACTAAGCGATACGAAATATAATTTTAAAATCCCACGTGAGTGCAATGTTACTGACAAGAAAATGTTATGTACTTTGCAAAACACTTTCAACTACTAAAAGAGAAATCAGTGTTTACGCGACCAGGAAGCGACCAGAAAATTGAAGGTCAAACACACTTTTACTAATATCTCGTACAGTTTACATAATATTATGTAAGTCACTAGGACACAATAAATTGTTGTCAGTATTGTATTACTCATGTGGGCATTTAAAATGATGTTTCGTGTTGGTTAGATTTTGTGAATTTATGTAAATAAAAGTTGAGGGAATTTTTAGATCTCACTATTTTTCTTTACTGTTCTAACGTCACTTATCATCTGCAAAATAAAGGTATAGTAATAACATATATATGTGCAAAGGTTCATTTAACAGCATTTTGCCGTTATTGAGAATTTGATAATATTCTTTTTATCGATGAACAGGATTGGGAGGAGTGTGGTACATGTAAGCCCTTAAAAAAGTAATCGTACAACTCGCAAGCGATGTATGTTTTTCTTTCTATTGTAAACAATGCCCAATCTAATTCCGCTAATTGTTCAGTGAACAATCTATGCAAACTTGACTTTAATTAGTTCCATGCGCTGTACTTTGATAGAATCAGCTTGCATGTTTTGAAATAAGTGAAAGCTTGAAGACACGCACGCTTGCTTTTACTGATAATTTTAGGTCATACCATGGCGCACCGGTACAAAGTAATTATCTATGCCTCGATAGTACTTAGCATCACACAACCTTTTTGGCGATACATGTTCGAAGTAAATTCAGCTTTCTGACATGAAGATGATTAAAGATCGACGAACAGTGATTGACATAGCTGGAAGTGCAATGATTTAAACGAGTTATACTTTTCTTTTTCGTTATTAAATACGTTGATTTACTCCATTTTGAAACGAATTAATCATGACTCTTGATTAGTCGGACCATGGTTAGTTTACGACGTCACACTAATCCACCGTTAGTGCGATCGATCAACTCTTTTCTTCAACCGTCGTCACCTTATTGGTATGCAAACAAGAAATTGGGACTAACAATTTATAAAGGTTGCTCCTAGCAACTGGCAACTAGGTTTACGTTTGTCTGAATCATAAGTGAAATTTTAAATTGTTGATTTATTTGTCTACATTGAATTCCTTTGCTGACCTCTTTGCTTGCATGACGGTGGCAGGATTTTGTGCACCATAGAACCTGTTTTGCCGCCGACTCCAAATTGTTAAGCCATTAGGTTCTCATTTCCGTCAATTGTTAGTTGTGTCCGTTTTTAATTTATCATAGTATACACCGATGCTCTCTTACCTCCCTACCCTTTGGCTGTGTGGGTAGGCTGTATTTTCTAAAAGTGACCATTCCTGTATTTTATGTATTTTATCTATCGTTTAAAGGTGAAGGCAGCACACTTTTCCAAACTATGGCGGTTCTTCCCATCTAGGTATTATTTGTAATCTGTGACAACAAAGTCTTATATTTATCTGTTATATATTTTGAATCTAAATTGATAATTTGTCGTTTAATCAAATTAATTTGTCAGCTTATATCAACAAATACAAACGCAGGTTAAACGATTGCATGCCCTCATCTAATATGGTTTCCAACGATGTAAGTATGTTGCCGATTTTGTTGGTGGTGGTTGTGGTGTGTATTAGCGGTAGTATATTATGTTTACATTGCCAAGTTCATTTCTGTTTTACTTATTTGCTGAAGTTGCCAGTTGTTCTTGTAGTCAGTAAACGCGATCAAATACCTTTGTTCAAAAGTGTGTTAAAATGCCTTCGAACATCATTTTTAATGTGTTTTTGTAAGCGATTGAATAGCTTTAAACATACTTTCTTCTCCCCGCCTAAAATATGACATGTATTATAGTTATTGAGTTTGCTTGTTTAGTATGATGTATATATTTGTTAACCTATCATTAGATTACAATACATTCTCTCTGTTCTCTGCCTTTTCATGCTTTGGAGTCTGAACTTATATTATTGCTAAGTAGTAGTTTTACTCTTTGATATTTTAATATAACATTTTGAAGATCTCTTGGCGATCAGTATATAAAATATAGTTGCTTTCGACAAGGTTTGGCAATTTTCCTTCTCAAAATGTATTGACATTTCCAGTTAAAACAATATATACCGAAGAACACCCTGTCAAATTGTATATTGATGGACACAATGGGTGTTGAGGAACAGGAAGAGGAAGGATTCAACGTAAGGGATGTCACATATCTCATGGACGGCAACGTTAAACCAGATTATAAGGTAAATAGTCCATTGTTTTAATTTCCAAAGCTTACATGTGTGTGCGCTTTTGCATTTCGTGATGGTCGTGGGTTGGAGTAGTTATATTGTATTTGACTTGAATAATTGTACTTGTACTAGGTTAAGACCCTGGTTTAAACCCCCGATGGCAACATGATTTTTTAACCCGGATTATCATTTTCATTAACTATTTCCGGTTCCCCTTTTCATTCTACCTTTTTACTGTATGGGAAGGATGTATGTTTTGGCTTTGGCCTTTCTTCGTATGCATATTTTTTCAATTTTATCAATTCATCCTTATTATCTTATAATCATGATCATGTCATTTTAAACTATATACTTATATCAAGTTTAAATTGGAACGGCAGAAATTATTAATTATATTAAACTAATTAAAATGCTTTTAACTGATGTTTTCTGTTATTTTTTAGTTTAACCCTCGGACCCCAATCACGGCTAATGATTGCAACTTCAAAAAGTATCCCGGTCGTGCTGACAAGGCGCATTGTGTTGCTATTGTAATGGATAGTACAGTTATTGATTCAGATTCAATTACTGATGCATCAAAAAAGAAAATAAAAATTTTGCAAAAGCATATACGAGATCACGGTATGAATATTTTAGCATATCCTTACATTTTTCCTCTGTTATTAACTATAAATGAAAAGTTACATATATACTATTTTCTTAATATTATCTTATAATTGTTAAAAATAAAGTCAGTGTATTTAGACAGAATTTCTTACATTACATGTATATACCCATACATGTTTAACAATGTCGATGCGAATAGTTATTAATACAAAAATACTATTGTCAGAAAACATGAAGCTACGCATTCTTCTGTTATACGATCTATTCGGGTAGATTTTCAAAGTAGCTTTTTATGAAAACAAAACTGACAGACATTGATTTTAAAGCTGTTTTTCTGGTTAATCTGATTTTTTTAAATAGTGAAAGAATAAACAAATAATAATATATTCGCTAAATTCGTGTGACTTGGCAAAAAAGGCTCCATTTGAAAAATAATAAGTATAGCCTTTAGTTTTCAATTAAGATTTGTTTATGTATATTGATAGGCAAAACATTTTAATTCACATACACCATGTACACGTGTAATATTATATTTTTGGAAAACATTTTCTGAAAAGACCTTTTTTGTTAAACAACTTATTTTACTACGTATTATTTTATCAATAAATACACGTAACTAACACTGTTTAATATAATTATGCTACATCGAGCATTATATTTTTACTGCTCATTACCAGAATGTAGCTAGTTGTGTCTTGATTGTTTGGCTGGTTTTATTATTTTCACACGTTCGTTAAAATCAGATGTCGCTTTTCACACAAACTACGCCAAGTGATCACTATCAGCAAAGTGACGTGAAGTATATAATAAAAATTCATGAGTCAAAAATATTTTATTTTAACAATATTTTAGAGGTTCCAGTTGTGATTGTACTCACAAAAATTGATGAAATTTGTGAAGAAGTTTGTAACGATATAAAAACAACTTACCACAGCAGAAAGGTGGAATCTGTTGTAAAAAAAACGGCTGAGCTATTTGGAGTTCCGGTAAATAAAATTTCAAGGTATTGTAGTATTACAAACAAGGCAAATAACTCACAGATTCATCACCGGATGTTTCAAGAACGGATTATAGTATGTTTTTGGTAAAAATCAAAAATGTTTTGTAAACAATATTTTATTGACACAATGATAGCATCTATGGAAAAGCAATATTATAATGAAAAGGATCCTGATATAAGACAGAAATGCAAAATTTCAAGGTGTCAGATCTTTGTTAATTAATAAATGCTGGAAATGGTCATAACAAAGACTAAACATTAAACAGTTATAAACGCAAGTAAGTTTATCCTTATTAAATGGTACCTCTGCAATGAGGCATGTAAAGCAGATAAAAACGTACGAAGCATAAGGCATTGTCGTGAGAATATGGTAGGCATGTACAATGTAATCAATAACCGTACTGAGACCAGAGTACCTGTAGTTCAATTAGCAATAATACGATAGCAGAAGTGAAAAAACAACAACTGATCGAACCTTTTTTCGAAATTCCCTTGAAACCTACATAAACAGTTCGCATGTTTCAAAGTCCCAGATCTATGTCAATTGATATGTTACCAATTCTTGTCGGGCTGGAAAAAGGAAATTAAAAAAAAAACAGTCGGCTTTACCAGCTACGACTACTTGCCTTTTGAAATATGTCAGTGTCATGTGAAGTGTTGATGATATAGGGGAGACTAAAGTGTCACATCCAACCACTTAAAGACGAATTCTACAGTTTCAAAAGTTCAAAGTTGTTAAATTAAAATAACCTTTTCGAAATTTTACTAAATTTTGCTTGTTGTAAAATATCAATTATGGAATACGAATATCAAATGGACGAATACGTTATTGTGAGATTTTGCAGTTTTTTGACGTTTGTGGTGGTTTGCGGTGGCACTTTCTCTTTGCAAAATGGAACTTACATAACTTAAAAATTTCGACTTTTTTGTATATTAACAGCGTTGCAGCTTATACATAAAAAGTATAAATACATTACTTTACACATTATTATAAACGGGTGTGTGAATAAAAATATGTTTTCTTCTGCAAAAAATTAAGATAAGGCTTTACATTTTATAATAGTCAGTCTCTGACAAAATGATCCTTATCACATTCTTACAATTGTTGGATACTTAGTCCGCGCTTTCATCAAATGCTTGTTAACTTTAGTTTGACTTAAACTGATTTTGATTTTAAAGATAAAATATTTCCTGTTCAGGATATGTTAAAAAGTGTATTTCAAAATGGCCTACGGGTCATTTTGTCAGAGACCTAATATCCATTTTATTACATGGAAACATACGTGTTTGTTTCTAATAAAAGTTTTTGCAACCTTTTTTCTTTTTTAAGCCCCCGCCATGAAATGGCGACGGGCATTAAGAGTTGCTCCCGTCCGTCCGTCCGTCTGATATTCTCGTGAACGCAACTCCTCCTACACTACTGGTGGGAATTAAATGAAACTTGACCACAATGCTTGGCCTGATATGTTGTTGTGCATGAAGGTGGGGTTTCGCTCTTACATGTTCCGTTCAGAAGTTATGGCCCTTTGATACTTCCATTTACATTAGTTTTAATAGGAGTATATCTCGTGAACGCAACTCCTCCTACACTACTGGTGGGAATTTAATGAAACTTGACCACAATGCTTGGCCTGATATGTTGTTGTGCATAAAGGTGGGGTTTCGCTCTTACATGTTCCGTTCAGAAGTTATGGCCCTTTGTTACTTCCATTTACATTAGTTTTAATAGGAGTATATCTCGTGAACACAACTCCTCCTACACCGCTGCTGGGAATTTGATGAAACTTGACCACAATGCTTGGCCTGATATGTTGTTGTGCATAAAGGTGGGGTTTGCTTTTAAATGTTCCGTTCAGAAGTTATGGCCCTTTGATACTTCCATTTACATTAGTTTAAATAGGAATATATCTTGTTTCTTATATTTTGTGTTAAGCAAAATGTGCATTTTGCCCATAACTTTAAAACTACTTGAGATACTGCCTTGAAACTTGAAATATGTTTTCACCATCAAAGACCCAAACCCTGCTTCAAATATTTTTCAAATAATGCCCCTTTTTCACTTACATTTTGTGTTAAGGAAAATATACACTTTGCCCTTAACTTCGTTTTGAATAGAGGGATTTCAAAATAATTTGGCACAAATGTTCACCATAACAAGGCGGTATGTTGTGACAATACCCATGCCTGTAGGTTCAAGGTCAAGGTCACTGTTACTAAAAATATAATTTTCTTGCAAAATCTTGTCCGCTCTGTAACTTTGTTATTTCTTATTGGATTTTTGAATAATTGTTCACCATATCAAGACGGTATGTCACATACATGCCCAAGCCTTTAGGTCGAAGGTCAAGGTCACTGTTAGTAAAAATAGAATTTTCTTGTCCGGGCTGTTACTTTGTTTTGAATAGAGGGATTTCAAAATAACTTGGCACAAGTGTTCACCATGACAGGGCGATGTGTCGCGTACCATGCACATGCCTGTCGGTCAAAGGTCAAGGTCACTGTTATTAAACATAGAATTTTCTTGTCCGGGCTGTTACTTTGTTATGAATGGAGGGATTTCAAAATAACTTTGCACAAATGTTCACTATGACAAGGCAGTGTGTCCGCACAATACCGAAGCCTGAAGGTCCAAGGTCAAGGTCACTGTTACTAAAAATAGAATTCTTTTGTCCGGGCTGTAACTTCATTATAAATGGAGGGATTTCAAAATAACTTGACGGAAATGTTCACCATGACAGGGCGGTGTATCGCATACCATGCCCATGCCTGTAGGTCAAGATCACTGTTACCAAAAAAAGAATTCTCTTGTCCGGGTTGTAACTTTGTAAGGAATAGATTGATTTCAAAATAACTTGACACAAATGTTCATCATGACAAGATGGTGTGTCCAGAACCATGCCCATGCCTGTAGGTCCAAGGTCAAGGTCACTGTTATTAAAATATAATTTTCTTGTCAGGGTAGTAACAACGTTAGGAATAGAGTAATTTCAAAATAACTTGGCAGACATGTTCACCATGACAAGGTGGTGAATCGTGTACCATGTCCATGCCTGTAGGTCCAAGGTCAAGGTCACTGTTACTAAAAATAGAATTTCCTTGTCCGGGCTATAACTGTTTTGAATGGAGGGTTTTCAAAATAAATTGGCACAAATGTTCACCATGACAAGGCGGCGTGTTGCGTACATTACCCATGCCTGTAAGTCCAAGGTCAAGGTCACAGCTACTAAAACTTGAATTTACTTGTTCGGGCTATAACTTCTTTATGAAGGAAGTGATTTCAAAATAACTTGGCACAAATGTTCACTATGACATTGCATTGCATTACCACCAACTTCTTCACAGACATTTCCATAATGAGAAGACAACAGTGCCACAAATACAAATAATTTACTTGATCGTCAAGTTAATGCATATTCTTATAATTACTCCAACATCACTGTCTTTGAAATGCTATTATTCCCATCATTGCACTTTTGTATCTGAAAACGATGCATAGCGGGGGCATCCGTGTCCTATGGACACATTTCTAGTTCTCGATTTATTTCGAAAACATAATAAATGTACATATTAAGTATATTTGATATATTATAGTCGAATCTTTGTGTTCATATGATGGGAAAAAATAATATCAAGTAAAGAGGAACTATGTTTTAGGCAACTTTCAGTTTCCATGACATATGTTTCAAAAACCAATTGCTTTTGAAAGAGTTTTTTAATTATCTATATGATTATAGTTTTTTTACCAGGTTAACTACAAATTCATAAATCTAGGATGATTTACAGTGTTCATTTGTCAAAATCTTTTGAAAACAAAAATAAAACTGCGTATTAGGTAAGATTTCGACAGTTTTATAGACTGTCAGTTATTTTGTTTTACCTGTTTGATTTTTAAGTTTGAAGGTTATTAGGTATATACCAACGATATGCATTATTAATTTAGAAAGAATTTATGGGAACTTTTACGCGGAAACATTAAGCACGTAATAAAGAAACTTAAACTACAGGTCGCATTTTTATATTAAATAAAATATGTAGCGTACTTATTAAACATATAAATGCATAGTTTACTGTTTTCATGTAATCATCGACTTGAAGGCATTTTTATTGAAAAAAAAATTTCTGCATAAAAATAATTTAAAGTTTACAAGGTTACCTTGCATTTTTCCGGTGAAAACATATTTTACACTTTTTCACCGATAACTATATTCAATTACATCGGAATTCAATGTAATACGTGTGCTGCAGAATTTAACAAACTTTAAGTTAGCAATTAATAGTGAAAACCCGAACATGCTGACATTCTCTTCCTAAATAAACAAATATTTTAAATAATTGACACTCGATCATCTTTTTTTTTAAATACTCAGCTTTATTACCACCCTGTCGTTGCTTTAACGTTTTACTTTTCGAAACATGACATTTACAGCATTCACCTCAGACCTCGATTAGGCTTAACATAATGTAATTATAGTGTGACGTATACACTTTGTTAATATTCAAACGGAACAGTTTTATAAGACAAAATTACATGCTTAGACAGTGACGTCTTGATGAAAGAGTAATATTGTTGATGATCACACTCTACATATAATAGCATTAAGTATTAGTGTTGAGCCAACACAAGAAAAAATCCTTCTATGTCTAAATACATGAAACACCATATAATGCAAAAGCTTTCGCCAACTCTGTTAAAAATCTGCAATTCAAATTATTTCTGCAACAAATATTTTTTGTTTCACGTTTCATGAATACTGTGTTCATAAATTAAAGAAAGAATGAAAACATAATATTCTAGAGTGCATACAACTTTAGCAGAGTATTAAGGAACATCATGATAGTAGATAAACGGTTTGTTTTTTATGCGTTGACGATATAATAATTTGTCATGTTTTATTGTAGAAAACAAATATATTCCCTGTCAAGAATTATGCCGAAGAAGAACAGGGTTTGGATGACAACCAGAATATATTGATTTTGCTGGCACTTCGAAAGATGATGCAAATAGCGAGTGATCGCCTAGAAACCAAAGATGACAACACAACCTCCTATTTTTCATACCTGAGAGCTTGTTCGCTTTCCTAAAAATGATGTTTTAAAGAAGTAAAATGTGCATATTATTATGAGAATTTTCAATATATACAAAATTATAAGTTTATCATTCTATGTCAGGATCTATGTAAATGGAAAATGTTCTTAGACTTACGTTTCAGATAACTACGGCAATTGAACCACCTTTTAAAATTGCACGGTTTTATTAAAGGATCTTTGTCTTCCGGTGCCCAGTTTAATTGGTGATAAATCATGATTATTTTTGAAAAATAATTTAAAGTTATTAAATTAAAATATATTTGTTTTAATACGTTATAACATTGGCCAGTTGAAGACTTGCCATGTTAACTGCTTCTACCGTTTAGCGAACCCGTACGGTATGGCGATAGCGCCTAGTCATGCACTTCCGACAGCGCTACCGACTGAGCTAGCCGAGACAACACCCAAATAACCCTTCAAGACGTTATCATCACTGTATTTCATCACTAAAGGAATATTTTCTAATAACTTTTGCTGACTATATGTACGGGAAAACAGTTTTTACGGCCGCAAATAATAACACAGTGACTGTGAATTCAAATTATGTTGCCTCTACCGGGGAGCGAACCCACACCGTACGGCGACAGCGCCTAGCCATGCAATGCAGATAACGCTACAGACTGAGCTATCTTGGACAACCCCTAAAAAGGTTGATCGAATAACCCGTCGAATAAAACGTCATCATCACTGCATGTCATCGATAACGGAATATTTACTGATAACAGTACTGACTATAATTATGTACGTGGATACTTTTTACGGCAGCCACACTGCAAAAATGTCACTACTGTCAATGGTAAATGATATTGCCTCTCTTCTTTTTCGCTGCGTGGGAGTTTGACGATTCCTGATATGCATCTTTCACTTTTTTTTCTACTGAGGAGGAATACCGTACCTTACGGCGACAGCGCCTAGACATACAATTCAGACAACGCTACCGACAGAAAATGCAGTTTTACTTCGCATGTGGAGTGGCGCAAGAGCTATCTTAGTTATTTGGTAACTAGAAATCCGACTGTCATCTATCTTTATTATTTTTAATTATGCATTTATGAGGCCATAAAAGTGGCTCCGTTAATTTAGTTTATCGGATTTTAGTTTTTGGCCGAGATTTTAGGGTGTGCTGTGGTTGCTTAAATTATGTTTTTTTTGTTATATTAGTTTAACTTGTTGCCTTTTTATGGCTAAAATATACTATTCATCAATTGTGTGATTTTAACTTCCCGATATCATTTAGATACAAATGTAAATATAATTATCAAAGATTTAACTATGTCTCTCTTCCTCCACTTGATTTCATTTAGCGCTCCCTGCCTTTGTTTTGTTATAACTTTTATGGCGGTGAGCGGTCGTCTCAACTTGTTTTCATTCACCATCCGCTTTTGTTCGTAAGTTTCTGTTTATTCTTATTTAATGTAAAAACACCGTGGCTTCTTGTTTCGATTTAATTCTTTGACTTGAAACAAACTTTTGTGTGTGTTGTTTAAATTTTCACTTTATGTAGGATTCTTTAATATAGGATCACTCTCATGACTTTCCAAGTTTCTTTCTCGTGTTAAAAAAATTCTGGTTGATATGAAATTTTTTTTTCCAACTCGCACTAGCAAATTTTAAGTATTCGGTACTCAAAATATTATTGCGTGACTGGTGATATAATCTACTTTTTAAATTTAGCTGATTTGGTATTTTATTGACATGTAATCGCCAGTTATGTTTAACAAACATGCTTTTGATACTTTATTGAACATGTTAACAAAAGCGCCTTTATCTGTTATCTTGACCTGTAATATCTGATTGTCAGGCAATGTTTTATGTTATTTTGTTTTAAACTAATTATAGGAACACTTGGTAATTAGCGCATACGGAAACAAATGCAATTACAAAAATATCGTTTACTGTAACAGATATTTATTGTGTTTGTACACCAAGCGTATATTAAGTATTAGGCTTGTAACCATTTTTGCGTGTTTTCATTAGCGCTGAACGATAGAAAAAAAAACTAGACCATTTCACAGGAAGAAAAAGAGAAATCAAACGTTTGTTAATATCAGTTGGTTTAAAAATAAATAATGTGTTGATGTCTTTGTCTGTTCGTACATTCGCTCTGTCACGTTATAAACTCGCCAACACGAATGTACACTTAAGACATCTATGAGTTGTTTCTATTTGTAAGTGTTGTCGCAACAAAAAATAAAAAGTACCTATTTGACGATTTGTTTTAAGCAATATCAAAATGAGCGAGTTATTTCAACTTATAGAAGATAGGAGTTACAGTAGAACAATAAATAAATCTGGAAAACTATTCTGCCCTTTTGTTTTGTTCTTTAGCTTACTATAAACAAACACATTGAAAATGTCTTATAATAATTCATGAAGCCAGCTAAAAGTTTTTGAGTTTTCTTCTGGTTTCGACAATTCGACAAAATGTCATATTTGATAATTATCACTAATAAAGGATATTGATGAGATCGCAAAACACTAAAAGAACTGGAATGTCAAGCAGTTACAAGTAAATAATGTGCCATTTTCGTTAAGATATAAGTGGGTTAAATCAACATACCAAAGTAATTAATAAAAAGTGCCGTTCCTTCTTATAGAATACAAGATAAAGTGCCATTCTTTTTAAAAAGCCCAAGCTTTATCGGCAAGCTTTATCGGCTTAACTATTTTTCAAAATGAATAGTACTGTCATTTCAGTAAATTTTAGCCCACATATTCAGTCTTTGTAGATAGTATCTTTCATGTAAAACTCGATAATTTTATAATTTCAAAAGATTGTTCTCAACTCTAATAAATGCCTTTTGCATGACCCATAATTAAATGTAACAGTAACACTTTTCAATCGTCTTGTACCAATGTTACACCATACAAACCCTGTCTGATTGGTTTTATCAAGATACGGTACGTACTATGTATTGGTTGCCTAAAATGCACAAAACCACTGGCAAAATCTGGTTTGGTCTGTACAAAAACCTCGGACGACATTTTCAAGAAACATAAACCAAATAATTATCAGCCGTCCTCTTTGTTTACTTATGATTTGCTCACATTTAATACTTCACTTCATCATAGTTTATTAACAGACTATTTTATTCAGTTTATAATCCAGTTTATATAGACCTGGTATAGAAAGAAAAGACTTCTTTAAAAACATAACATGTATGTCAGATTGTTTTAATTTAAGAATAACATAAATGTCATGAATGGAACAACGAACAGTCACGTGATTCTCGTTTGACCAGAACTAAAAGGAGATACTAAATGTGGATGAAAATGCTTGGAAACAGAAGTACGGTGCGGAATATAGAAAAGTACCTGTTTGACGATTTGTTAAGCAATATCAAAATGAGCGAGTTATTTCAACTTAAAGATGATAGGAGTTACAGTAGAAAAATAAATAAATCTGGAAAATTAGTCTGCCCTTTTGTTTTGTTTTTAAACTTACTATAAAGAAACACATTGAAACTGTCTTATAATAATTCATGAAGTCAGCTAAGAGTTTTTGAGTTTTCTGCTGGTTTCGACAAATCGACAAACTGTCATATTTGACAACTATCACTGATAAAAGTTATTGATGAGATCGCTTAACACTAAAATAACTGGAATAAAAGTAAATAATATGCCAATTTCATTAAGATATAAGTGGGTTTTATTAACATACCAAAGTAATTGATAAAAAATGTCTTTCCTTTTTGATAGAATGCAAGATAAAGTGCCATTCGTTTTAACAAGCCTAAGCTATATATTCAGTCTTTGTAGAAAGTATTTTAAATCTCGGTAATTTTATAATTACAAAAGAGTTTTCTCAACTCATTTTCTGACCCATAATTTAGTGTTACAATAACACCTATTCATCTTGCACCAATGTTACACCATACAAACCCTGGCTGATTAGTTTTAACAAGATAAGGGTCAAAACACACTGACACATAGTAATTATTTAGATTTGTTTTTGAATATTTTGACCTCCCACATATACTAAAACTAAATTTCTGACGATTTATTCACATTTTTGAAGACTTTTCAGTAGCTGTACTTGGTGAGTGCCAAAAATTTACGCACATGTGCGATGGGAATGCCGTTTTGAAACCACTGACCGTCTTTAAAAACGAGTCATTTATTAAATAAAATAGATCAAGGCTTTGAATTAGAACTGGTTGTTAAAGGAAGACAGAACTACACCTAACTGTATCACAAATGAGTAAATTTGCAGTACTTACTGAGCATTTTACGTTTTATTTTGACATTTTTCAGTAAAACTTGCAGAACATAGTTATTATTTATTTACTCGGGCGCTGATATGTTTCATTTTTTCGAAGGTTTTGAATTTCCGGAGATACAAACGAAATACTTACACCATCTCTCGTATAAAATTCTTTACCGTGAGCTGTATGTGGAAGTGCCACCTGTACTTAGGAGAGCCGGTATGATAAGGGTGTGATAACATGTCTTTCAGATTCTAATAATTTAAAGATAACACGAAGGACATGAATGGAACAACGAACAATCACCGTGACGTGATTCTCGTTTGACCAGAACTAAAAGGATATGCTGAATGTGGATGAAAATGCTTGGAAACAGAAACACGGGGCGGTATATTTCATCATAATTGGTCCATACGTTACCGAGAAATAATAATAAACCTACCTTAGGCGAGAGATTTTTCCAATATAAATATGTGCGCGAAATTTTGAAAGTCACGTGGTATAGTCGCCACGAGTTAATAAAACAAACAATATAAGAAATGAAATCGGGGTATCACTGATGTTTCCCTTCTCCAGAATTGTGATGTTTTTTTTTTGTTTTGGTGCGAGTTTTGAATGGGAAAAATAGGGTAGGGATGTTGTTTAGGTTCCTGAAACTCCTCCAACCCTTAACATACAATATATTTGTTGGTTTGACCACTCGACACTTCTAACCATATTATGAAAATGACATGATAATTGGTATTACCTTTGCTCTAGCATTAAGAAAAATACCTTACATGTACACTTTAACTATAAATACTTTAGTCCAAAATGGGATCTTCCTCTATCAAAATGATAATAAGATAGTTGAATAGTAATTGACAAACGAATAAGATTTCTGATGGATTACATGCAAGTTAAATTTCAAAGATGTCACCATAATGGTATAAAAAATATGAGTATGAATGCAAAGTTAACTGCAATTTCAAAGTCCAAAACGAGAAAAAGGACAATAATTAAATATTAAAGCAAGATAGAGTTATGGTTCTTGATACATTTACCTAAGATTTGATGGTGAAAGAGAGTAGAGTACAACTTTTCGAAGCTGTAGTATAAACAGTTATGATAGTTAGTTATACGTTTGTAACTGATTGCATACCAACTTAAATATCGAATTTTAAGTTGAAAAAGCCGTAATTTAATTAAAATAGAAGTTAGAGTAATTGTCCTTGGCATACATACTAAGGATATGGTTGTCAAAAAAAGCTTCCTTGCAAAACTTATCCTTAAATCTAAGTTGAAAAAGGACCAACATTTGGTCAAGGTAAGTTGTGTTTCTTGGTATACATATTTGGGATATAATGATTAACAATTGTACAAAGTTTCAAAGCTGAACAATGTTTAGTACTTATGTTTTGAGTGTATACCTACTTAGACAAAAACTTGAACCATTAAATTATGTTTAAAAGTGCCAAATTTTGATCAAACCTAGCATTAGAGTTATGGCTATTGTAACATGGTGAACATGTTTGCCACGATGGAAAGCTGTAGCTATAGCACTTAGTATAATATCATTAGGTTGCACGAAAACTAAACCAAATCGGGACAGCGACGCCGACGCCGACGTAAATGTAAGTAATATAGCTAGACATATTTTCAATTAGTCCAGCTAATAAGATAGAATATGAGCTCATACATTACATTTATCATAATGCAAAGGGTGTGCGTTAATAATGTATGTATGAAAAAAAAAACATTGAGATAAATTAGACAGTGCATGAGCATCTTACTGTTACCTGTTTTCGCACGTTTAAAACCAGATATTTCTGAAAATCGGTAAACGTAGATCTCTTACTCTAGTCCAAACAAGAGATATGTTGTTTGTAATCGTAACATACTTCAGTAACATCGCTATATTCCTTTAGATACTTTCCTTAACCTTAACGAATCACTAGACGGGGTTAGGCGGGGATTACAGTAATATGCATTACCATTACTGTTCTTTAACAGGGTAAATTAAACCGGGCATACACTATTTTCATTTGTGTTCGGGTTCGGTGACTTTCAAAGTTCGAGTTCTTTTTACCAATTTAACTAGCATTACTTACCACAATAAAGTTGTTTGTGACGTTTGACGGCAGTAAAAAGGTATCCCCGTATATTCAGTTAGTGTTGTTATCATTTACGCCCTAAGGAGGCCGTTTAGCACGATATTTATATTTTGTAGAGTGCTCACAGTTATGTTGCTAGACGTTTTTGCTGCATTGATTCGACTCCCATTGCAGACCTGTTTTATTTTAAATTCACAACTGTACTGTGCAAATAAGTCAGTACTATCCAAAGAAAAATCAGATCACATGTGTCATATAATAACGGTTACGAGTTTTAGGGATATCCGCGCAACATTTGATGGGATTGTCCCGGCTAGCTTTGCTGGTACGAGTAGCAGTGTGTTTGGTCTTATGTGGCTAGGCGCTTTTTCCTACTGGTTCAAATGCAAGTCTAGTCCTTTGTCAAATATCTATCTGCAAAGTACTGTCGAAGTTTGACATGAAATAAAATGAAATTAAACCGACTTTTGGCGACAGAGAAGTGAAATTCAATGATTTTAAATAATATATCAATAATGATTAAATGCTTAGTGTTATAGCTCTGTTTAAGAAACTGTTTGGAGCATGTGAGTTAAAGCAAATAAAACATAATAACGGAGAAAATCATCTATGAATATTGCATACAAAAGATCGCGATTGCTTCTCACTGATCATTGTTTATAATTAACATAATTTACTGAATATTTAAAACGAATTATCAGGATATTTATAAGTTGTGGAACACAAATAACTTACAAACATTTATAGTGTAATCAAAACGGCTTTCTAGGACACAAAAATCTTTTTTGTTACTATTCGTTACTTCATGAAGTAAAGCTTATAAAAAATTTAAAATATTGCACAAAGGGATGAACTCTATTATGTTTATACTCTTTTACTATGTTATTAACATTGATTTGTGAAAAGTTTAATTGAACGGCATGATGTCGTTAGATAGATTTTGATTATTTTCTTTTTTATCGATTAACATGCAATGATGACTATAGACGTCCATTAACAATGCCGTTTCGTGTATTACAAAAAGAAATGCAATCGTTTCTGGTCAAATCGAACATCAACAAAATAAATTCAAACAATGAGAATGATGCGTGGTCAGAGGGCTAGTGCAAATGACAAACTTGGACTCAGCATCTGTTCACTTCATTCTAAAGAAAATTCTCAAGGTTTGGAAAATACGTATTCGGTGGATCTGCAGTTTACTAATTGATGAGCAGAAACTTACAATTGTACATTTATACAAGACGCTGCCGAAGAAGTACCCATAATATCAAAACAAAATATTTGAAAGTCAGCACAAACAAATTCAAGGGCTAGAGAATAACATTTCGGTAGCCTTTAGTTTTGAAATAACTTATGTTTTTACGAATTACTTGAATAAATACACTTCTCAAAAGTTCTAAGTGCACACTTGATAAATGCTGATTTTTCAAACTATTTGATCTTTCAAAATAGCGTAAATAACAATGAAGGGTTTATCAATATTCAATAACAAACAAATTTAAATCTGCTTTACGTGCTTAAAAATAATAGCATTTGAGCTCACTAGTGCACAGAAAGCAATTCTCAAGTTAATAAGCATCGCATTCGCTATCATTTGTGATCATTTTCTCATCTTTGTGTCATTAAAAATGTGTTGCAAATTTAAACGAAATGTGGTAGTTTGCTATTACATTGCACTGAAATAACTTCCTGTAGCTTTGTAATGGTCTGCTGGGCAGGAAAGGCCAAACTACTCTTATCTATTTTATCCATAACGTGTATAACTGGATTCAAGGAGAAAATTCCATTTTTCTCACATTGGTTTGTGACAAAAGTTTTTGAATGGTCTGTAATAAACATGATACAGGACGATGCTATTCTCTATAAAAGATGTGTAAAAGCCTTTCCAAACGACAAAATTGTATTCATTTTGATAAAATATACCAGTATTCGGACACGCTTTTGACCAAATAAACGTCACCATTGAATAATTCGAATTTAAAATTAAATGAACTTCTACTAATTTTAGTTTCAAATTTTCGATAATTGAAATCTTATCAAACAAATGTAATACCAATATTTTTGACTTATTGTTTACGTAAATATTTTATGACCTAAATGAGTAACGTCAGCGTTCACCTGAGCAACGTTATTAATTTAGAAAATAATTTCATATGATATTTTTCTTAAAATAATAACATATGCAAACAAAATGTATTTCTATTGCATTTGCGAATAAAAGCAAGGTCTTTTTATAACAAATTTAAAGTTGTGCTTGTTAAGAGCATTTTGACGGCAGTTTCGTGTTCTTAAGTCGTCAAACGTTCCATAGTTATAATTTTTTGGTGTGTTTTCTTCGATTATCCGGTGCAGTTGAACATTTGTAAAAAAATCGATTGTAAAAAATATCAATTTCGATTTCTGCATGGGGATTACGTATAAATAGATTATCCGACGTGGGTGACGTTATACGTAAAACACATTCACGGTTTTCATATAATTATTATTGATTGGTCATATTAAACATAATGTCAAACTTTCTTTAAATTACAATAAGATTACTTTGAGATATTCAAAATTGAAAAGTGTGCACTTAGAACTTTTGACAAGAGTAAATAATATTTTCTGCAATAAATAGATCAAATATTAATATAACAGTCGCTGAGAAAAATCTTAATGAAGGAGTTATTATAAATTGCAGGAGCTATAGTTTACATTAAAATTTGTGTATAGTCGACATACCTTGTTAAAAGTGTTTCTTAATTTTTGGTACCGTTAGCCCTGTATAAAAGTGTTGAAGGTGCCTGTTCGCTCCCAGGTAGAGGCCATATCTTTTGTAATTTACAGTAGCGGTATTTGTGCAGTGTAGCGACCGCACAAAGCCTTCCCGTACATATAGTCAGTACTGTAATCATTAAAATAACCCATTACCGATGTCGTGCAGTTATTATAAGGTATATCAATGCTATCCGATTAACCTTTTTTGGGGGTTGTCCCGGTTTGTTGTTTCAATTTGTTGTTTCGTCGGAATTGCAGGGCTAGGCACGCTCGCCGTGACGGTGCGAGTAGAAACAATATCATTTGTTATACAAAGTTAACGTTCATTGAAATCTAAAACATTGTTACAAGCTATATAAAAGCAAAAGCTGTGAAATATAAACCCCAACAGATGTTGCACGACTGTAAAATCACCATCTAAAAATATTTAAACAAAATCATCCATTTTTTACACACTGTATTAGCAACAGAACGATTAACATTGGTCAGGAAAGATTTATTGCAAGAATGTTTGCGATATTAAGCTGAAGTTCCTTGGGATTTATTTTGTTGACCAGAGATAAATAAATGTTATTATCTATAGATACCAAATCTTCAAGATACCTCATGCTTTTATTAAACATAAATATAGCGTGGCGAAGCAGACGCAGTTATTATGTTATATCTGTAATTTATGTTGCTGTACCCTCGCCCACTTCCATCAGGGGTTAAGCGAGGTTAGGCGAGTGACTAATTTTATTGTGTATGTATTTTATAAATTATTATCATAATGACTTACTAGACCATTATCTGACAATCCTGATATTATGTTCGCGTGCTGAAACACTGCACATCATGTGCAAATATAAATTATGAACGATAACGGCTCAGATCAGGGAACGATTTAAATAGCGATTTGTGAATAAATGTTTCGTAAACGTAAACCCATTGAAAACTGTTCACTTTTAAGGCTATGTAAATAATTCGATGCCTTCAATTCAATCTTTGTACAGTTTTAAATGCGAGGCATATGAGTTACTGCGGAATACGCATTTTGTATTTCTCTCATTGTTTGCATCATTTACAGAGTTCATAACGCACGTAAAACTTGATTTTTTGATTGTAAGATGCTATATGATAGTATGATCATTTTTAAGACTTCTGCAAGGAAACCGATATTTGAAACTAAATCCCGGAATATCTCCGATAAGACCGAATACTTTTCACGGGAACAATCAGAGAAGAAAACACCGTCATTGGTAAAAATATTTGTAGCATTGATACATTTGCTGTTATTTACCTAGAAGTTGTCATGTATGCAACTCAAAAGCAGATACAAAACTCTTGAAACTAATCAACTAATTTACATATTAAATGTTTGTTTCCTTACAATAATTGAAACTTGCACAGCATAATAACAATAGGTTATTGATAATTTAATTTTCTGTGCTATTCTATGCGATTCTGTTATGGTTCGATTGCATAGCTGTTAGACAGAAGATGTATCATACATGTGTAAGTCTATTCCGGTTTATTCTTTTGCAAACGCTACGGTCGATTGTGTGACTTTCGATGTAACCAGTACCTTGATTTAAATCCCTAGTTTTAAGAACCCAAAATGGGGCATTAATTGTTATTTCGTAAAAATTCATAAACATTATTTATGTTTCAATACCGGGTTTACTGGAATTCCATGCGGAGAAAATGAAACTTTATTGAGTATTGGCAAAGTACATGATCTTACTCATGGGATACCAACTGTTGAAAAAGTGAAATATGCACAGCTTTTCTACAGCAAAAAAGCAAAATAAGGGCTTAAATAAGAGACATTGGGTTAATTTAAATTATTGCAGTCCAAAATAAAAAGGGAAAATCTTTTTCCCGTTTGAAATCAGTTTTGCTACAGAACGATTTTTCAAGGCAAACAGCTGTCTATATTCGACGTTTTGCTCTATAAATGCAGTGGATGTTGATCATTTCAGAAGAAATTTCTGCTGAAAATCTCTTAAAGGTCCAAAATAATGAATATAGGAACAGTGGAAATTAATAATAACCCTTGATTCTATATAATTTCACTCTCATAGCAGTAATATCTGTTCAAATTGCAATATCTTTATATTTCTAGCAGAAATTTCTGCTAGAAATTTTACCGAAACAAATGTGCCGGAAAAATGCTTTGAACTTTCCAGCAGAAATTTCTGCCAGAAAATTTATCGAAATACAAGCTGGTGCAAAAAGTTTATTGCATTTTCCAGCAGAAATTTCTGCCAGAAAATTTATCGAAATACAAGCTGGTGCAAAAAGTTTATTGCACTTTCCAGCAGAAATTTTAGCTGTAACCTTTACCGAAATGTGCAGAACATTTTTTCAGCAAACAATTCAATTAAAAATATAAAATTAATATAAATTATGGAACAACGTCGTAAGATCATTAAACGTTTAATAAAATTGGTCGTTCAAACATAAATTATGAGCACAACAATGTATTTGTATAGCTTTTCGTTCAATAATTGTCGATATGAAGACTTAATTAACGTCTAGCATAAACATATAGCAGGAGTTTGTGTTTAGTCATGAAACAGATAGGTTGAAAAAAATGTTATTGCATAACTTAGCAAGGATATCTGAAAACATCTTGGTAAAATTGTAGGTGCAACCATATCATTCACGGACATGAATTAAAATATGACGGTTATTGCTTATTTGTTAGTAAAAGTATCAAATAATTAAAAAAGTACAGTAAAGTAAATAAATCTAAGAAATCTACACCATTTATCTAATTTTAATAAGGACAAAAACGTAAATTTAATTGTTCATTAATTTAAAGAACTACAAGAATACAAGTCTGTAAAATATACTTTTGTATGATCATACTTGTTTACTTAAAATATATTTCCATAAATAAAGATTATGCTTAGAAAACTTCTTTTAGTCGACTTAAAGCCATGCGTTTTACAGAATCATTTCATTCCTATAACATTCCCAAATGAAATTTAAAAAAGACAAAGATTCACACATTTGTCGGAATGATCCATAGATGTGTGAAGAGAATCTTCCAAAAACGAATCACAAATAATGACAGAACTTAACAACTGTAGCATTTAAGTGTATCGGTCATCAATATCGTCTACAACAGGTGACTTATTATGGTTTCTATGTATGTACACAAGATTTTATACACTTTCTACACCATAATAACTGAGATAAATACAGAACAAAATATGAAATTAGTATTTTCTCAATATGATGTTCATGAAAGTAGTCCTTAATAGTAAATAATTCAGGGTCAAACAATATTTATAAGCATAACATATTTTGCACAAACACATTATGCGAGAATCAAACTAACTTTGAAGCAGTACCAACCCAGCTTCTTTATACCCTCAGCTTATTACATTTCTTCAGTAAGACTTATGCAATTAAACTTATTTTTCCATTCGTTCTTGCATTTAAGAAAATTGCTTAAGTTCTTGTAATATTATGTCAAGTATCAATCTCACCAGTCGACGATGACGGTTCTTAAACAGGTATATCTTCAATTTTCTTTCCAAAACTTCTATATTTAATTTAAGTAACGATGGTAAAATAATATAAGGGTTTAAGGTTCTAAATTGCTCCTTGTACACTGTTATCTTTTTCAATATCTGTCGTAAGTTCCTTTTGTATTCTAAAATAATTCGTTTATTGTTTGTTTCCTTTATATCCTTTTGACCTCTGAGTTGTTTTGCTGATGGTATTCGTGCAGTACGTTAACAAGTACAAGCGTCACTTCTGCGTAGAATATCTACCGTTTTAATAAAACCAGAATCTCTACATCCTCGCATATTAAAGTGAAACTGAAAAAAAGACGGTTAATAATTTAACTTGCGGCAATTTGTTATCTAATATTTGAGGAAATAAAGAATAAATACTACCAACACGGTTAGCCAAGACCGCATGAAAAATATAGTTAAAATCTGACTGGCAAAAGTTGAATAAATGCTGTTATATTTACATGATAATACTATCCTACCGTGATTACCATGCTCATTAATAAGAGGAGTGCCAATAATTAGACACCATTTCGACTAATTTAATTGGTGTGTTACACGTGGCGAAATTAGTGTGCGTCATTAGCCAGTAAACTACAAATCACAACATAACATTTTGTTTCTCTTTATAAATTTTTTTCTTCAAAGCATCATTTGTATGAGAACGATTTACATTTGTTCTGTTCTGTATCAAATTGGATTCATTTTGATATTCATCAAACATTCATCGTGATTCAATTGGAGCAATTTTTATAACATTTAATAACGGTGAAGAGTAGAGTTGATAAAGGTGATTTGATTTAGATTTGTTGCGGACGGGGAGACACACCGGGAGGTAAACCTATAGTCCCCTCCGATGAAGATTACGAAAAGAGATTACTGAACATAAATTAATTGCATGAATCAAGAAACAAATTTATAAAACATCGTTAAATGTACGGGGTAAGCGCAAGTCATTTAGAAATTACTGTTTTTACTTCGTTACTATTGTTAACATTTCATCAAAATGAGATTTACATCAAAACTATCATAATTATTAACCATATGCGCTTGTTGTTCTTCTGTCCGCAGTTGTAGATGACACAGTAAGCCGAATGTTCTTTTCATTTAATATGATACATATGATATTAATTGTAAAAAAAACAAAAACATTAAAAGCTATATAAATACCTTGATTCATGACTCATGATGACATGAACTGATGTTGGTTCAGCTTTGCCTTTTCTCATCTTGTTTTATAGTACTGTCACTCCATTCTGCCAACCCCTAAAGCTATTTTACAACATAAAACTAATTAAAACAGATGTTTATTAGTTGAAAGTACTTCATGTATCTTAGCCTAGCGCGGGTTTATCTGACCAAGTACTGCATGGTAGTACATGTATAAACTGCTCTTATCAGTTAATCTTTATACTCTTATCAAACTAAAGATAATGACGTGTAGGGAATCAGTGTCTTTTGTTTGTGGCCGCTCGTGGTTTGCATATTTCACTACTTTAATCTTTCGTAATACAGTTTCAGCTGTGATTTACGTTAACATTTTTATGTAAATCAAAGCACTGAAAGTACTGATGGGTGGCGTTTAAGAGTGATTGTTATGTCACATCATCTATAGATTGTGTGGAGTTTCCTATTGGAGGAGTGTGAAGGAACTTTCGGATGGCAGAGCAAAAGTTTGCATGCCCGGCTTCTGCTTCATCAAGTTTTTATCTACCACGGATATTCGGGCGGATTATATCCATGGGAGTCATATTGTGCCAGGAAAAATAAATAATAAGTCAGCCTTTGATTTGAAAATTTTAATTGACAAGAAAGAAGTGAAACACATGGACAAATAAAAAATACCTAACTATGATATAGTTGCTATTTGCACTATGATTTGATAAAATTTATTGACTAGAAGGAAATAAAAGATATGCAAAAATAAAAATAATATGACTATAAAGCAATTAAAAAAAATAAGTCAGAGCACTGCATCAAGTCTAATTAAACTGAAACGATTTAAACGCTTTAAAGTTTCGTCAAAAGTTTACACTTCAGAGCCGTGTTTTTGTTAGAATGTCATGCTAATTACCGACTAGCTTTTTGGAAACTAAAACTTGTTTGAAAACGTACCGTGTGCAAAAAAGTTGCATCATGGTTAATAGATGATTTTATTTATTTATTTTGTTCTTTTCGAATAATATGACTATAAAGCAATTTTATAAAACTGAGGCAGAGCACTGCACCAAATCTCATTAAATTTAAACGCTTTAAAGTTTCGCCTGAAGTTTACACTTTAAAGCCGTATTTTTGTTAAACCTCCAACTTGACTTTTTAATATTTAAGCCACTAGATGGCGCTGGGGACAGGTTTTCATGGTATTTTTGACATGCTTCACATCTAAGGGCCCCTTTTCAAATAGTACAATTACCAAGAAGTATTTTCCCTAAAACCTTTTTATTTAACTTCTTTGCAACATTTCAAATAAAATGGCAGAGAAAAGTTTATGATAAAATGCATTTTATTGTAATTTTTGAGAAAAAAATATGTTAACTGTCAAAATTTGAAAATCCCGGGATTAGTTTCTGGGGTCATGAACTGCAGATAGTAAACAAATACACCTGGCAGTGTAGCTTGAAATACTACTCTTGGCAACTGCGGTAAGCTGATCAGTAATAATACAGTTAAACAGCAGTCATTTGAACAATATATTTCATTAATTTCCATGCTTATTGTATAATCAAATTTCCCTCCAAATTCTGCATGAATGAAATGCCACACCAAGTTTGAGATAAGCTATCATCACCCCGTGAAATAAAATAATACCACAATTTATAATATGCATTTCTATAATATAGACATAAAAGATGAGATATATTATTCACATATTACTGAGAATTTTTAACTGATTTTCAGTTTTTTTTCTCTCTTTTTCTTAATGTTTTTACTCATCAAATCAATTATTTTTGTCATTTTGGGCTTTGTTTATTTCAGATGTTTATCCTTATTAATACAACAGCATACAATACAAACGACTTGATATTAAGGTTCAAGCAAACACGATAAAAACCTTAATATTTAGTTTGTCTAGTTCTAATGAGGGTGCCATTCCACTATTAGTCAATGGGTTATTCTTCTTTCGATTTTCTTGTTTTTAAGGAAAAATTTTACGGTTCAAGTGTTCATCAAAATTAACCATTATAAACTCCAGACAAGTTCATCATGGTTACATGCAAATATGTTCTTTCTATATTCAAAAT
>JAZAYU010000514.1:0-65455 GCA_038501625.1 Corbicula japonica | reverse complement strand
CGCAAGCTAGCTGGTTAGCTTCCTCACATGAAAGATCTTGACCCTGGTAGGTCTCGAACTCACAGCGGTGAGGGGCAAGTAATTCTCAGTCGGAAACCTTAACCACTCGGCCACGGACGCCCCTGTAATAAAGATATATGTAAAACTATTATTAAAAGTAATTATAATTAGAACCATCTAGCTGACCGCTAGGCTAACCCATTTCTTATCCTGGATTTTATCTGCTGACTGATCAGTACATTCCATGATAGTTCACCTCACCACAGGAATCATAAATTTGCACAACTGACATGATATCGCGAATCGAATTACAAATTTGTGTACCGGTCGATTGAACATGTTACACGTTGAAAGTAATTACTAACAGAAATCAATCATATATATTTTTTATTTATTTGATTTTACCAACAAATATGTTACATAAACAGTAATCTCAACAGGTATAATAGACTAAAATGAAATTTAAGCACTGCTTGTAATTTCCAGATTTTGGAATTTCAATAGTGTGTGTGTGTCTATTGGTATATTGCCTCATAAAGAAGATTCGAAGTTATCGAGCGCTTGTTGAAAAAATAGAACTGTAAAATGTTTTATGGTATTGCATTAAACGATTTTTTCAGCATAACTGTTATCATCATGTTCTCTTTCAATAAATTGCATTTACCTTTTAAATTTGAATCTATACACTACTCTTTAACTATTATCACATCGCTTTGCACAGTCAACATAAAACAAATTATTTTATCAAGAATTTTATTGTAAAATATCTGCAATTTGCATTTGAAGCACTGGTGAACTTCCATTTGGTTATCATAAATTTAGCTTATGGGATCACTTGAAAGATATCTGAAGATTACGGCCCGGCGGCCTAGCGGCGTGAAGTTGGCAGCTTAGCGGCTTTAATTTGACGGCCTAGCGGGCTGAACTCAGCGGCCTAGCGGCCTCTTGTCCAGTTTGACAGGCCGCAAGAGTACCAACTTCCCGCTGTAATGCCTACAGGCTGCAAGACCGCTAACTTCACGCCGCTAGGTCGATTGGCTGCTCGGCCTCCAAATTACGCCGCTTTTTCGCCAATCATCAAGGCCGCCAACTTCACGACGCTATGTAGACTAGTCCGCTAGGCCGACAACTTCACGCCAACTTCACGCCACAATGCCGCAACTGTATGCCGCTAGGCCGCTAATTTCACGCCGCTATTTCAAATTCATTTTTTATTACGAAAAGTTATTTTAATAACCAACAAAAATCGTTTCGAACTTCAGATGTATTAATTATCAATTTGTCATACTTGACTAAAGATCACTGAAGAATATAATATAATAATAACATAATTTTCGCGTTTTCTGCACTAAAACAAGAACAGAGGCTTTAAAATAATAATTTAAATATTATATTTTGTTTAGAAGCCTCGGCGAATTAAACAGAAATTCATATACCGTAACAATGAATTGGATACGGCCCTTAGAGCATTTTTAGTATATGACACATCTCTGTTACACCTTTTTACCTATACATTTGAATGTTTAGTTTGCTAGTCGTGAGTTATTTCTTTGATCGGGTTTGTCAAAAATGTATACGTTCATGAAGCTACATTAATAAATGCAAGTTGGCCTGCTTGCAATCTAATACTCTGGTGGGATTAAATGTTTCCCAGAGACCAGAGAAATTTATGGTCATTTAACTGTTATCGCCGATCGCCGGGACTGATAAGCTGAACTTCCCCTTGATGCTTGATGTTAAACATGTTTGTGTATAAAGCCGTGATTTGCTTTAAACCAGTTGTCATCTTCACGCAGCTTTAGATCATGTCATATGTTATCTTATCACCACTTGGCTTGTATAAACAGTTTAATATTATGTCCCAGGCATTTTGCATTTGGGAACATTTTCGATTTTAACTTTAGTTGAAGTAAAGTTTTGTTTCGATACTTTAATATTCACTGAAAAAAAAGATTTCATAATATCATTTTATTATTTTCACAATTATTATTTATGCAACAATATGGTGTAAACTAAATTAAAAAAAAACTGAAAAATTAAGACAGGTGTTAAAGTTCACAACGGTTGCTCGGGGAGACTTTACGGCCGCCACACTGTACTGTGAAGTGTAATTAAAATAAAGCCTTGCTTCAGACAAGCAATCAAAACCGCAGGGTGCGTCGCCTCGTAACTCTAAGCACGTTACCTAATAAGCTAGCTCGGATAAGTTCCGAAAGGCTGCACGGATTACCCTGATAAACGTGTTTGTTGTCAAAATATAGTTTTAAGTATAATCAGAGTAGTTGCACACACTGGGCCCACAAAACATATTGTAAGCTCAAAGACAAGCGTCTTCATATTCAAATATTATTCAATTTAGCGCTGATTGTATATTAAGAGGTATCATATTATTGATCAACTGTAAAAGTTTTTACCAACAGTGATGGAATGGAAAACAACAGATTCAACATTCGGAATATGTTTTAAATCTAGATCTTCATCTTTTTATTTGATATGGCATATATTTGACAATCTATCCTATATGGTTCGTTTAGCAAAATAAAGTTGTGTTAAGTTAGCATCATGTTTCCGATACACTATTTGATAATCACACTTATTTAATAACTTTCGCAGAACACTTCAGCTAAATTGATCTGTAATGGGCTTAAAAAAGACAATTAAAAACAATTAGCACTGAATCCAAAATAATACCAAAATAAAATATTAGCGCAATTTCAATAACATTGATAAATTTATATTATTTATGTAACTAAAATTTCGGAAAAGACCAGGGGTCCTAATTTTACTCTGACTTCATTATTATTTCAATAAAATTCAAAGATAGTAATTAAGCAAGTAAGTAAGTAAGTAAGTAAATTCTGTATTATAGAGGTTGACATATTTAGCAATAAACTAATCTTCCATATGACCCTCCTTACAGGTAAAAACATACAAAGATTAAGATAAACACGATGATCATAAATAAAACAACATCACAAAACACAATATGATATTATAATAAGAATGAAACTGCAAATAATATATCTGTGGTAATGTTTAGTGTTTTTGCATTTAATGGGTAGGTGCATGCGTGTGCGCGCGTCTGTGCGGTGTGCGTGAGCGTGTGCGTGTGTGAGCGTGGGTGTGGGTGCGCGAGTATGTGTGCGAGGCCTATGTGAGTAAGTCTGCGCAAGAAAGAACTGAATACTTAAGAAATTTGAGTACATAAATCAATATAATACACAATGCATTTTATATGCATGCCTTAACACATTTGCTGTTTCATTGAGGCAATATTATACATTTTCCTTATCTTAAACAACAATGAATCATCCAGTCCACCTCAGATACAAAGTTTTAAAGGTGTCTACAGTAGAACAATCTTTAATTTCTTTAGGAATGCTGTTCCATAAACAACTGCCTGAATACAGTAAACTATTTTTTATATAATTCTAAGTGTGGCATTGGAAAAGATTTTATTAAAGATTGCAGTTACTCATTATTTACACCAGTTAACGGTTCAATTCTGATCCATACCAAACGACGGCACGCAACGGCGGCGAACATGGAACACATAATGCCGTATTTTCAGATAAACACAACTCCATGATCAGCGGCGTATGGTCCAGAGATAAAAGAATGGGTTTTCCCTTAACAAGAAAACAATGGGCGGAACTGAAAAAGAATAAAATTTTGACAGGGAATATGCGAAAATAAAAACTGCATATCACAGAGAAAGCCAAATGCAAAACCAGCAAGTATATCATAAGGGTGATTGAACAGTATCCAAATCTCTTTATTGGCTAGTATATTGAAAACACCTATCTTACAACTGATAAAATCATCATTAAAAGGGTAATTTAAGATGCACTATAAGCATACACAAGTATCGTGGCCATCGATTTCCAAAGGACATAACTGCGCTGATTTAATGCACGGGGAGAAATTTTACAGCTGCCGCACGGCACAAAACGTTTCTGTGTTATTGGAATAAATGGAAAAAGAAATTTAAAAGCCACCGACCTAGACAAAAATGAATATATTGTTTGGTTTGATTGAGCCTGTTTACGGTTCATGGATCAGTATACAAGCGATTGCAATTGTCAGAAGTGACTGGTATTGAATATATGCTGCGTTTTTTTGAAGATAAATTGAGTTTTTGATTGACAAATTTAAATGAATGCCATTAAAGATTACAATGAGATGCATAACCTGAAACGTAACTTAATAACTCAATAGTATCAGTTACACATTTTAAAACAATGTATTGCAAATAATCGCCGATACCCAAGGCGTCAAGGTTTTTCTAAAATCTGTTGTTAATTGAGGAAATAAAAAATAATTAAAGAAATCAAATTGCATACTATGGAATTCATATCCATATACATTTGATCTCTTTGCTTATCATTCTTAAGCAACAAATGTAATATGACAGTGACTTTTGTTTAAGATTTTATTAATGATTTGTGTAATTTTAAAAACATAGAGACGCGATAGAATTCTTTTAATATACTGAGTGCCAATGAAAACGCAAAACTTGATTTTTGGAATATTTTTGATGTGCGTAAAGTTTAATAAATTGGCAAATGTAGATGTGTTTTAAATCAATAAGTAACCAGTCGATGCATTAATGGTCAACTGATTTTTAAACTTTCTCTCCTACAGTAACCCCGTACAAACACAATAAATGTTTGTTTCGGCATGTAAACATGCATGAATAACCTCAAAACAAGTCAATTTGTTAACCTCAACTTACGGCCACACAAATCCCAAAATCCCATAATCAGTTTTCAAGTTTTTACTTCACACAAATGGGATAATGGCAAGCGTTTTAGACAACGGGCATATGAGGTTTTGGGCATGATCCAAGGAGGGATGTCTCGACATGAAATCGCTCGACAGATGCATTGTTCACTGCCGACAATTACCCTTGGCGGAACGACTACTTTTTGATTTTAAAACACATCTTCCTTTAGAAATTTTTGAAACTTTTACACACATCAAAAATATTCAAAAAAAAATAAAAGAGTTGCGTTTTTCTATTGGTACTCGGTATACTTCTTAACTTCCTGCCGTGGTGTTCTTCAGATCAAACCTTAGTTGCATTGTTCACAGTTCCGTCATGAGCTCCTAGCCACTTCCTATTGACTGTGTCATTAGCTATTTATGTTGAATTGTTTGTGTGTATGTCTTTTTCTATGAAAAATTGTCGAATTGTGTAATTGGACTGCAACTAATTCCAGTGTCATCCTGAACATGTATGAGACCCAGACGGTAAATGAGATTATAAAACCTCGTTAAAAGCACAATTTGGAAAATGCTTTACTACTGATCGATGCAAGGCTCTTCCTGTTTAAATTTTGTATAGTCGTATGTTTCATAAGGAGATAATTTTTCTTATTTTAGATATATCTTAACCACTTGATTTTTTTCCTCGAATTTAGATTAACCTCTTTTTTAATTATCATACAGAAAGCGGGAAAAGAAAGTGAAGATATCGTTAAGTAAAAGCTTTTAAAGATTGGATATGACAAGAAAAGTGAAATGATAAAAATGCAAAACATACTGAACATACTAAAACTCAAAACATAAAATTGTCAATGTAGATCGTTTTCCCGGTATAAAGCTTGCATGTTTTGACGCTTAGTACAGGTTCGTACATGTACAAGTGATTTAATCAAATAGCCGACAAACAATATTGCTATTTTCTATAAAAGCTATAAACGTGTTGACATCATAAATATCCGTCGAACTTTGTGCACATTACATAGAGAAGATCTATCTAAGGAGTCAATGCAGTGAAGCAGTCTAACAATCCGGGATTTGCGATCCCGCATTTTATCAGTGATTATATTTTCATGGTTTTAACCTTCGTATACAGTTACTGTCTAAGACTTTAAAGAAATGATTTAATAAATTATTGTAATAATGAAATAATTACGAATCTCTCAGGATATGTTATCCGAATAAAAGATATAACAGGCGGTGGCGGTGAGCTATGTATACAGAAAGACGAAAGCGAGTCTTTAAGTGTGTGGTGTATGTGTGTGTGCGCGCGTGCGTGTGTGTGTGTGTGTGCGTGCGTGTGCGGGCGTGCGTGCGTGTATGTGCGCGCGTGTGTGTGTGTGGTTATTAATTCGTGTAATACATAAGATACTAGAAAAAATTGCCAAAGCTACATAGTGATTTGTTTCTTTGATATTCTGAGTGATGGAATTTACTATACAAACACGTATTTTAACCAACGTCCCACGAATGCATACATGTGATCGCAAGAGAATAACAAATAGGATGTTAGTTTCTCCAAAATCTTAAATTTCTTCTTTCAAACTGGACATTTTACGGATAATAAATAAAGCAAATCCTTTTTTTGTGTTTTAGTGTAGTATACAAAAAACATCATTTTTTACATGTAAGATACTCCAATGAAAAAGAATAATTTTACAACATGTATGCAATGCCATATTGGGAAACCAAGAATTCATGTTAAAAAGCTTCCAATTTCTTGAATGCTAACTTACAAAATTACTGGATTATTTTATTTTATGATTAATTGAAATTGATGATTTTTAATTTACTTGCATTTTAAAATTTCATCGTTGAGACGGAGAGAGCGGACGTTAATTTTGTATAAACGTTATTTGTTGTCACTTCTGCTACGGCCGTAGTCTCAGATCAGTCAATGCTTCTAGACATTCTGATAAGGGTCTACACCGATAGTAATACTGCAAAACAATACATTGCCTCAGATAAAAAACTGGGTCGGATTGAACTTATGGCAAATCAAATGGGATAAGAATTAAATTTGTCAAATTATGACCTTTACATATTATGTTTACCTGTCATTGTATGTATTGCATTGTCGGTAATTAAAACAACGTGTGATAAATATTGACTAGTTCTAAGCGTATTTATAATATTCGCTTTTACAAAACTGATTGATTTTCTCCATTTCTTAATCCATCATATTTCTGAACCTGAAGGTGCTAAAGATTTCTAGATTACATGGTTAATCAGATACAGGCAATTTGATCTCTATTAACGTAAACAAATTTGATAGAGCAATGTGAGTTACCCCACAATGAACTTTGTGTGACCCCAATGCAGCCTGTATTCGTGATACACTGAAATCAATTTCCACAAATCCCTTTGTTCTTGGAGCTAAGCGAAGGTCAAAACAGAACAAATGACGAGTTTACATACCGGAGCCTGTCTAGTGCTCACGAACTGTCATGAAAGATTGTTTGCTAAAAGTTTTCTAACTGTATGAGGATGTTGTTATGCAGAAAAAGAAGATGAACTGTAACTGTAAGTAAATCTTGTTGTTAATGCAGATTGATTATCAGTAAAAATTTATTGTATGATCTTATTTACGTTTTCTCGTCACATTTGATTTTACATCTTATATGCTAACCTTATAAAAATCGACATACATTCAAAAACACTATTTAAGCATTTAACCTGATTGGATTTTTATATTGATGACGAACTTCCTAAAAAAATACTCAGAATGTAAGAATTGGGATTATAGTATACTAGTCTTCAAGCCTATACAGTCTGATTAGGGTTTACATGGTTAGCCATTCATTCAGAAAAACATTTTATTGTGTCTAGTAAACGCTCTAGATACATTTGTATTTCTCAGACCATGTTAATGTGCAATTTTAGCAGGATTTACGTTTATTACAGAGAATTCTAGCTTGGTTTATCATGCTTTGTCACCTAAATGTAGCCACATGTTATGATAGTTTAGGTACATACAACATACTGGGAAAATGCTGTCTGGCAGTGAAATTAAAGACATCAGAAATGTGAGTTTAATACGGGTCAGGTATTTTATTTAACCTGATGGTAAATGCTATGTTCTTCGAAGAATTGAGGATATATTATTTTTAGCATGATCGGATATATTTGATGTTTTTGATTCCTTACAAACAATATTTTCGGTGAGATGATCTTTGAAAAATAGTTTGTATATGATTAAAGCGCTAAGGTGGATTAAATCCTGCAATCAGTCCACTATAATGAAAATGCTGTCGTTATATATACTATTCGTTATATGAACGTGTTTGTAATTAAGTAGGCTAAGAAAAATTTACTTCCTTTTTTTGCGTTATCGAAAACTAAGGAATATGATATAGTTTATCGTTTTAATCAGAGTCATCGTTATCATCGAAACCTTAGTCCGGCGGTCATTTATTTGACATTAAAATTAAAGTTCACGTAATTCTTAATAAGAAATTGTTCTGCAATAGACTGGACAATTCCAGTTACTGTCAAATCATTTTATTTCGCGCGGGTTTAATTTTCGCTTATTTCGCTCTACGGCAAGAGCGCGAAATTCAACACCAGCAAAAAACCAGGGTTTCTTTATAGGAAAACACAGTTGCGCAAATTCATTTCCCCGCGAATATGTTATTTACGGGTTTTGCGCGAAAATTCGTGCCCGCGAAATTAAATGATACTACAGTATCACGTATACTGTCATTTAATTTCTTCTTATTAATCACGCAAAATTGCAATAATATTCAAACACTTGAATTGCAAAATCAAATTCGGTGATGCTTTCAGAAACAGTCCTGTCTTTATTATCTAGCCTGTGAGAATATTCCAGTTAATTCTTGTTGGAAAATTGTAGGATTAATGATAATCATATCACCCACGTGCGAACACTTTACCTGCACCCAGTCTGCTGGATTTTATCACAAGCATCATCCGCGTAATTATCAATCAATGATATGTTATTTTAGCTCCTCTGTCCAAATGGTATAAGAAATGAAAGAACGTTTTCTTTCATTTTAAGACTTGCATTACAAGAGATAACACATATGATTTTAATGTCATAAAAATTCACAGGTCAATACAATTCCCATTCGGCAGATTTTATAAAAAATTATTTAAAGCGGATATCATGTTTCGGTCAACAATATTACAAATAAAAACATCTTGAATAAAGTATTTGTTTACAAAATGTTCGACACCTAATAGATATAAAAGCTAAGAATTTAGTCATAATAACTTGTAATTTCATAGGAAAAATGCATCATATAAGATGTACATCAAAACACTTAATTTCTGCGCCTTCCTTTAGAACATTCTTATATAAAAAAGTTAACAACATCGCTCAAGGGGTTGGTACACAAAGGTCGGGACTTTTTAATCTGGACTAAATATCGACAAAAATAAGAAACAATCATACTATCACTTAAATTTTGCTTATAATTAGGGAATACATGTACATATTATCTCAAATATATGTATCTTACTTGGTGCAAAACAAGCTTGTACAATTAAATGGCAGTATAAAGTTTGATCAAAGAAGTCATTTTCGGCCAGGATTATAATACAAATTTATATCGCGCATACTTGTAATTTATATCCATATGGGAAACGTGACTAGAACAGATATTGTACGTTCGTCATTATGTGGTCAGTTACATGTATTACAGTCGCGAGTCTCTTATCACGTCATCAATCTCTAAACGACGATGGAGCTTGGATAATACTTGAGAAAAGTCCTGTAGACGAAAAATGTAAAACAATAAGTAAGGAGTCGACATATACATGTACTCACTTTAATGCATTTTTGTATCTCCTATTATATATTATTGCAAAGCCCGTACACCCTTGAACGATTTGCCTAATGAGCCTTTACAAATAATATTCGCTTAAATATTAGTGTTTACTTTACCACACTGAAAGATAGACAATATTAGAATTAATAAGATAATAAACAAAATAATAATAACATATTTTGGATTAAAACTATGCAACATTATTCAGATGAAAATACTTTGTCTTTGGTAAATTAGAACGCAAATTATAATAAGGCAAATAGTGTAGGCTATTCGAATTAGTTCTACACTGTTATATGAATAGGATAATGCTTATCGGCATCATTAATTGGTCTGAATGTAATACAGTCTTAAATCTCTCACTCCTCAGGGGAAGATTACATTAAATGACCAACAAATCGCATGCTAATTGATGAAGTTATTTGTTATCATTCCAAGGTAACGTAGTTCAGCAGTTATGTACTTTACACAGTTATTCCGACTTATTTTTACTATCAGCATGAGACCAATTAGGGGGCTCAAAACTTCTCGCTGAAGTATGGCTTTTTACCGATGTTAATGATAATTTTACTTATCAGTCCATTACTACAGTAATTTGCAGAACTACTATTTTTCTGAGATAGCATTTTGAAGTTAACAATTTCATGTATTGAAAATCGATAATGACAGTCTCTAAAATGTTATTATAACATATAATTATGTTTAATTCTTGATTATGCTGATGTGATTTTGTTTGTTCTTACTTATTATAACTTGTTATTGTATGAAGATAAATAGGTAACAGTAAGTGCCAGGAAAGTTTTGATGCAAAACCGTTAAAGATTGTTATGCCTTACTGGTAATTTAAGCTGTGAAAAAAGTTATTATTCAACTTAATCAATTTAATCAACATACAAGATCAGAAGGACCTATAAATTAAATGTACATGTACCAGTTATTATGTTACGGTTATTATACAGATCTAAGAAAGTTTAGGTGTACTTCAAATTTGTTAAAATACCATTTCGACCCATGGCTCCTACACATTTTATAGATTCAAGCACTGCAGTCCTCATACAAGTAATAGAGCAACACAAATCATTCGACGGTCATTGAAACACCATAAACGCCAGATTAGATCGGGTCAGTGGCGTTATTATAACATATCACATAGAGAGAATAACAGTGCTGCTGGAGATAAAATCTTTCAGACCTGAGAAAACTTGAACATTGTACAAATCTCTTGTCTGTCGGAAGTATAAACATGTGTAGCCAAGAAGTGAAATAATAATTTTCAAAAACCGGTACATTTTTAATTTTTTCAGAAATTTTAATTCGCTTATAAAAAGCAGTAACGCAATCACGATTGAAAATACAACTTTTACTAATCCTAACCCTGCTGCTGTGACTTACAACAACAACAACTACTACTACTACTACTACTGCTGGTTGTCTTTCTCCTCCTACTGCTACTACTGCGCCTAATACTTTTATAACAAAACAACAACGGTATCAGCAACATCAACAACAATGACACCTACTGCAACAACAACAACTACTACTACTACTTCTATCTACTACCTACTGCTACTTCTACTAGTACTACTTCTGCCACTACTTTCAATACGACAAATGCTACATGTACTTCTACAACAACAACAAAACCTACTGCTGCTGCTGCTTTTTACTTAACAAATAAAGGACAGCAGCAGCAACAACAATAACATCAACAGCAACAACAAAAATAATAACTTACACTTAAACTATTACTACAACTACTACGTCTTCTCCTACTACTATCAATACAACAACTGCTTCATGTAATACTTTAACTTCAACTACTACAGCTGCTTTGTAAAACTATCCTGACCGCGGTCTTGATGTTTCTATTTCAATTAGAAGTAATTGATATATCTAATAATTTCATTATATTATTTTAATGTTAGAGGGGTTGGCATGAATTGTATTTGTATTTACATACTATTAAGTCCGTATATTGAAATATCAATTATAATTTTACTGTTTTGTAAGATTGTTTTGTAAACAAATACATGTAATTTGTTTAATTTCTCCACAGTTCGAAAGAATATCAAAGCGTTTTACCTAAGTCATATTAATCTTTTCAATTAACATTTTAGTAGTAAGCTAACAAAGTCATTTATAGAATATACCTATAGGCCAAATTTTAACCATACACTTTTCAAATCAGAATTTTGCGAATTAGGTGCAATTTAATATTTTCAAATCAGAAACACACAATTGCACGAAAACAACCATATTATACTTTTTAACGTTATTAATGTTAAGTTTGAAATGTGTTATCGTTTGGTGACTAAAAACGGCTAAATCGTGTTAATATCAAATTGACAAAGTTACATTTTTGAATATAGAAAGAACATATTTGCAAGTAACCATGATGAACTTGTCCGGAGTTTATAATGGTTAATTTTGATGAACTCTTGAACCGTTAAATCTTTCCACGAAAACCAGAAAATCGAAGAAAAGAACCCATAGACTTATCGTTGAATAGCACCCACATTAGAACTCGACTAGCTAACTTTTTTTGGATTTTATCGTATTTGCTTGAACATTAATTTTAAGTCGTTTCTATGCTGTGATAATAATAAGGATTGATATATGAAATCAAGAAAGCCCATAATGACAAAAGTAATTGATTTGATGATTTACAATGTAAAACATTAAGAAATGAGAGAAAAAAAAATGAAAATCAGTTAAAATTATCAGTTATATGTGAATAATATATCATCCTCTTTTATGCGTATATTATAGAAGTGCATATTATATATTGTGGTATTATTTAATTTCGCAGTGCTTTATTTTCGACGCCGACGACAAATTTACGCTGAAATAAATTCGTTTCGCGTAGTAGTATTATCCACATAGTACATGAATAAGATATTATATGTTAATATTCGCTGCTATTTTTTGCGCACAATTCCAAGCGCGAAATACGCGACTTTTAAACCCACGCGAAGAACAATGAAAATATTCAGTGTCGTACAAAATGTGTTACTCGGCTCTAGACAAATTATAATTTACATTAAAAATCGCAGCTGGAACTTAAACTTTATAACGAAAGATTAAAGTAGTGTAATATGCAAATAACGAGCGGCCACAAATAAAAGACACAGCTTCCCTATACATCATTCAACATTATTTTGGTAAGTGTATAAAGATTAACTGATAGGAGCAGTTTATAGTACCATGCAGTACATGATCAGAAAGACCCGCGCTAGGCAAAGATACATGAAGTACTTTCAACTAATAAAAATCTGTTTTAATTAGTTTTATGTTGTAAAATTGTTTTAGGGTTTGCAAAATGGAGTGACAGTACAAACAAAATGAGAAAAGGCAAAGCTGAACCAACATCAGTTCATGTCGTCATGAATCAAGGTATTATATCGCTTGTTTATGTTTTTGTAAACTTGACAAATAATACCATATGTATCTTATTAAATGAAAAGACCATTCGGCTTACTTTACCATGTACAGCTGCGGAGAGAAGAAGAACAAGTCCAGTACATAATTATGATAGTATTGATGTGAATCTTATTTTGATGAAATGTTAACAATAATAACGAAGTAAAACAGTAATTTCAAAACGACTTGCGCTTACCCTGTACATTAAACAATGTTTTATAAATTTGTTTCTTGATTGATTGATGCAATTAACTTCTGTTCTGGAATCTCGTTTAGTAGGTTTCCTCGAAGGGAACTATAGGTTAAGCTCCCCGTGTGTCTCCACGTCGCAACAAATCCTGCATTAATTAGTAATACGTAACAAATTGCGTCTTCACCGTTATTAAATGATATAAAATCGCTCCAAATGATTCACGATGAATGTTTGATAAATATCAAAATGAATCCACTTTGTTACCGAACAGAACAGAATAAATGTAAATCGTTCTCTACAGAGGCATTTATTCAACTATTTCGAGTCAGGTTTTAACTAGTATATTGTTCCATGCGATCTTGGCTAAAAAACCATTTTGATAGTATATATTATTTATTTCCTCAAATATTATAAAGATAACACATTGCAGCGAGTTAAATGATTAACTTTTTTTTTCAGGTTGATTGTCGGGCATACCCACCGGGATGTAGAGATTCTGGTTTTAATAAAACGGAAGATATTCTACGTGGAAGTGACGCTGGTACTTCTAAAATTGCTGCGCGAATACCATCAGCAAAACAACTCAGAGGTCAAAAGGACATAAAGAAAACAACCATTAAACGAATACAAAATGAACTTACGACAGACATTGTAAAAGATTACTGTGTGCTAGGGGCAATTTTATTGGAACTTTACTTTAAATTTAGAAGTTTAAGAACGTCATCGTTAAACTGGTGGAATAGATACTTGACATAATATTACAAGAAATGTAACACTTTTCTTAAGTGGAAGAACGAATGGAAGAATGAATATAATTGCATAGGTCTACTTGAAGAAATGTAATAAGCTGAGGGTACAATGAAGCTGGGTTTGTACTGCTTTAAAGTTAGTTCGATTCTCGCATGATGGGTTTGTGCAGAATATGTCATGCTCATAAATATTGTTTGACCCTTAATTATTTATAAGGACTAGTTTCATGAACATATATTGAGCAAATACTAATTGAGTGACAATTAATATTTTGTTCTGTATTTATTTATTATTAAAATGTCTTTTGAGAGTGTTATAGGAATGACATGATTCTGTAAAACGCATGGCTTTAAGTCTACTTAAAGAAGTTTTATAAGCGTAATCTTTATATATGGAAAAATAGTTTAAGTAAACAAGTATGATCATACAAATGTATATTTTACAGACTTGTATTCTTGTAGTTCTTCAAATTAATGAACCATTAAATTTATGTTTTGTCCTTATTAAAATTAGATAAATGATGTAGATTTCTTAGATTTATTTATTTTAATGTTTTTTTAATTATTTGATACTTTTACTAACAAATAAGCAATAAGCGCCATATTTTATATCATGTCCGTGAATGATATGTTTGCACCTACAATTTTACCAAGATGTTTTCAGCTATGCTTGCTAAGTTATGCAATAACTTGTTTCAACCTATCTGTTTCATGACTAAACACAAAGGCTATATGTTTATGTTAGACCTTAACTGAGTCTTCTCATCGACAATTATTGAACGTAAAGCTAAGCAAATACATTGTTATGCTCATAATTTATGTTTGAACGACCAAAATTGTTCAACTTTTAATGATCTTACGACGTTGCTCCATAATTTATATTAATTTTATATTTTTAATTGAAATGTTTGCTGAAAAAAGGTTCTGCACCAACATTTAGGTAAAGTTTCCAGCTGAAATGTCAGCTGGAAAGTGCAATAAACTTTTTGCACCAGCTTGTATTTCGATAAATTTTCTGGCAGAAATTTCTGCTGGAAAGTTCAAAGCATGTTCTCCACCATCATTTGTTTCGGTAAAATTTCCAGCAGAAATTTCTGCTAGAAATATAAAGTTTAGAAGATATTGCAATTTGAACAGATACTACTGCTACATAAGTTGAAATTGTAGAAAATTCCTAGTAATCGCGGCAAAGTTTAAAAGACTGTTAACTATTGATATTTCTAGCAGAAATTTCAGCTGGTAAAATACCTAAAGTCATGCTGGTGAAGAAAGTTTCTTGAGTTTTCTAGCAGAAATTTCAGCTGGAAATAGTCTCCAACAAAACTGATCTCAAAAGGGAAAAAAAGATTTTCCCTTTTTATTTTGGACTGCAATAATAGCACTTGCCCTTTTTCTAGGACGGAAACATGTTCAATTCCCATTTTAAAAGAACCGTGTTAATTCATCAAGTCCAATCCGCCGATTGTGAATATTTTAAAAGCCAAAGTTGTTATTACATTACCAAAGAAGTAAAATTCACGCACAGGTCCTAAAATGTACAGATTATTCCAAATTCGCTAAAATTCGCATTTCAGATTGCAGTCATTTATAAGCATTATTTAGAGATTAATAGGCATTATATGGAGGTTCAATAATAATAACCGCAGCCGAGACATTGATGTTTACCTCCCAGGACTGTAGGGAGGAAATAATAATAACCGCAGCCGAGACATTGATGTTTGCCTCCCAGGACTGTAAGGAGGAAATAATAATAACCGCAGCCGAGACATAGATGTTTGCCTCCCAGGACTGTAAGGAGGAAATAATAATAACCGCAGCCGAGACATAGATGTTTGCCTCCCAGGACTGTAGGGAGGAAATAATAATAACCCCAGCCGAGACATAGATGTTTGCCTCCCAGGACTGTAGGGAGGAAATAATAATAACCCCAGCCGAGACATTGATGTTTGCCTCCCAGGACTGTAGGGAGGAAATAATAATAACCGCAGCCGAGACATTGATGTTTGCCTCCCAAAACTGTATGAGGAAAGCATTAAAGGAAATCACGAATAAGATGTTGGCTTAAACATGAATCTATACATCATTCAGAGTAAAATGATTCTTACGATTGTTTGGTATTTGAGTCAGAAAACGTTGGTATTATTTCTGATGCAAGAAATGCTATCAATCGTTCTAGATGACATTTATATTTTGATTTATCTTTATCTTAATTATTTCGGTGAAGCTGCCATTTTTAACATGCTTATTATGCATTAATCAAAATATTCATCAAAAGAATCGGTAAATAAAATAGGGTACGTCACGGAAAAAAATGAACCATCGGACAGCTGAAGTAAGTTCTTGCAATGGCGTGATGCAGCTGAGCAGACGACATTGTACTGTTTATTGGTGTACATATTGAGTTGCGCTCAACCCGGGGCTAGGCGGCGTGGGTAGTAATATTCATTTCCCTTACTGTCCATGAACAATCAAACCGAGCATGCAATTTTGTTCATATTTGTCGTGCTCACTGGCTTTTAAACTTCCCTTGACATCTATTTATGTATATTTTGCTACCATATGTAAAAGAATACTCTTTGAATGCATGTCTCTTATTTTTTATTTTGGCAAGTTCTTCTGCTTGTTTATACCTTTCCTAGTGCTTTTCATAATATTCTTTGTTGTAATATTTTTAATAATACGTTATTGTCGCTCACAGTGGAAATTTGTTTTAGTTAAATTCAAAATTGTTAACTTCAGGAGACGCTTGTCCAACAACTAAATTTTACTCTTTTAGAAAAATATTTTTTAATCTTTTTGATTTCAAAATAGGTTTGGTAATGGATTGTTCATCTCGTATTAATGTCGCTATTCATCAAAATACGTGATTGCGACGATTACCCACAGGACAACATTAGTTTTAATGCAGTAAAATGAAGTGTCACTGAAATAGCATGATACCTATTTGCAATCAAACCATAATTCTTGGAAACATGATTAGACATTTGAAGTCCTTTAAATAATAAACTTTATTAAAATAGATGAAAAGGGAACCTGAAAACCCTCGACCACGACAAATAAGAAAATATTGCAGACTCGGTTTGATTGAGCCTGTTCATGGGCAGTAATGGAAATGCTTATTACTGTCCACGCCGCCTAGCCCCGGGTTGAGCGCAACTCAATATTTACACCAATAAACAGTACAATTTTGATCCATCCCAAACGATGGTATGCATACCCTCGTTTGGGATGGATCAAAAATTGAATTTAAATTTAATTTAAAATATTAAATATCTCAAATTGTCAATAGTATGATCATTCACTAATGCTGTTTTTTTTTTTAGCTTTTATGTTAACATTTAAGGCAAACTCATCCATCGTGAATTCATTTGTATGTATCAGTTTATACTTTTGGGGTCCATTCTTTAATTAACATATGATTTTCAGATGAAACTAAAGCCCTCTATTTTGAACATGTCAGCCTTTCATTCCGTGCTATTTTTATGAAGGAAACGTAGAGGCAATCATTTCTTCTATCTTTACATTTAAATCCGCTATTGTGAAGAACGGCCTTATTATTAATTTCGATCTATATTTCTTGATATATGTTCAACAGACTATCCCTATGTTTGAGTCTTCGCTAAAGCATTTGAATTCTTCGTGAAGAATATAGTTAGTTACTTTGAACACACTGCACAGGTCAGCTCACGGCCTTGAACATATGGCGGACAACGAAGTGATCCACAATGGGCCTCTACGAAATGGAATAGTTTTCCATTTACGTTCTCCTCGCCTCCCTCTATTACCTCTGGCTCACCGTCAAGACATACGAAATCCGAGGCGTAGTGGCCGTCGTGGCCTCCAGTGAGATACCCCTGGTACTCCAACGTCCAGCCTCCATGACACTTATTTCGAGCTGGGACCATCATGATGGCGCTTCGCCTGGTGTGACATACACAACATGGTACATCGCGCTCTAAAATTGATTTTCCAAAAAAGTTCTTCATATTTCTGCCATACAAACCTAGCTCATACTCTGCTCCCCATATCGTACCCCCTTCTTGTTCTGCGTCCTCATACACACCCCACAAAGGATCTTCAGGAAGACAAAGATAGCTTGAAGCAGCTCCATGTTTGCTGTAAAATGACCCCCCGGCATAACCTTTATACACTAGCTCCGTCATGTTCCCATGACACGTTGTCCTTCCCCATCTGATGTATGTTGCTCCGGTTTCATCTAATGTCTTAGATTCGCCGATGTTTGTTATATTCCGTTGTAGTTCGTTTCTCTTGAATTTCTCATCTGAAAATGGTTAGATATACAATATATTTTGAACAATGTGATGTGCATTAGTCAAATTTTCGTCTTAGTTTAAACTTATGTTTAACTACTGTCTTTAATATTGTGCGGCGTGGGGTTACTGTATAAGTAATTAATTTGGCGGGGGTTTAGTTTTGTCTGTATTAGCGGTCAGGTTTAGTTGCGCCAATATAAAATATCGCCAATAAAAATCACCGTCAATTTATAACACCGCCATTTTAATATCTGGAAGGAAGATTACTATGATACACTAGCACATATTATTTTGCAGTTTTCTCAGTTTGAAACAAAAATAATATAATTAGAATATGCCGTGAATCAAACAAAGCAATCTATTATTTGGTAGCAGTGATAACGTTTTCACATTGGTATTATTACAATGTGGTGTTGAATACTGATTGTAAATATTTTATTTTGACGATATGTGTCAGCGCCAATTTTAGACCTGCGATTTTTCATTTGGGGTTTTATATTGCCGGTCAGGTTTGTTTGCGCCAATTTATGACTTCGCTAATTTAAAACACTTCAAAAAACGCCAAATTATGATACCGCCAATATTAAGCGCTATAATGCAGTATTTATAATTGAATTTCAAAGTGATGAAAAAGGAACATCTTCTTAAGATCTTTAAACAAGACAAAATTAATATGAAAAAGTTCAGAATTATTTCAATTGAACTTAGGTTTACGTTTTCGTAAATAGTTTGTGGTGTCTGATTTGAAATTGATATTGTTATAAACCAACTTTTTGGTTGTGTACGGAGGCTGTGTTTTCCGAGTGTGGCGATTCCTGATATGTGTATTTCACTTTTTAGGTAATGAGAATACGCCGTTATGCCTTGCCGTTCCTAAGTTCGGTCTTATTCGATTTTGTTTCAACTATTTCGTCACCTTAGTGCAAAAATGGTATAGTTCCATTGAAATAAAAAAGAATTATACCGTCTTTTGGCGCTAAGGTGACGACTTATTCTTATTTAAAATTCACATGTGAACTTTATTTTTATAAATGATAATGCCTCTACCTGGGAGCGACCCCGCATCGCCACGGCGACAGAGCCTAGCATTGCAATTCCGACAACGCAACCAAATGAGCTAGCCTGGAAAACCCCACAAAAGGCTGATCGGATAGCCCTTACATACGTTATCTTCACTGTATGACATCGGTAACAGATTATTTTTACTGATAAAAGTACTGGCTATGTGTAAGGGGAGACTTTTTACGGCCGCCACACTGCACAAATAGCGCTACTGTGGATTTCAAATGGTATTGCATCTACCTGTGTGCGAACCCGCACCGCCACGACGAGAGCGCCTAGCCTTGCAATTCCGACAAAGCAACCTATTAAAATAGCCGGGACAACCCCCAAAAAGGTTGATCGGATAGCACTGATATACGTTATCATCACTGCATGACATCGGTAACTAATTATTTTTACTGATTTTACTGATAACAGTAATGACTATATGTACGGGGAGACTTTTCACGGGCCGCCACACTGCACAAAGATTTTCGCTTCCTTTTCTTCTTAACTAATTTTCTCATGCGTTTATTTAATATCGAATCAAATTGTCCATATAGTGTTTGTTTTCTTTGGTTTGATGACATTTATTATTCCCTATGGTTTGGCTGTTGTATGAAAAGTAGTCATTTAATCTTCAAATTAAAGATTGTTTTTCAAACTTGTCGGTTTTCCGTTAAGGAAAGACAACTAATATTCGAGGGATACTTAATTAACTCGAGTTTGGATGAGAAAATTCATTATGTATCTAATGTTATAAGATAATTTAAATGCATGCAAGAATGAATATTGTAGAACACTGTGCTAGCATCTCGAAATTCTTTGAATCCAATTATATTGGTTTGTTGTCTATGGTAGAAATATATTTATATAGAAATGCGATTCTTAAATTGCATGATAAATTCTAATAAACGTTACACAATTTATTGAAGGAATATATTGATAATAACGCTTATCAGGGTTATCCGATCAACCTTTTGTAGGGTTGTCCCTGTTAACTTAAGAAGTAGCGTAATTAGTATTACATGGCGCCGTCACCACCTGGATTGTTCGTCAGTAGGGACAATATCCTTTATAATATAAATTGTTTACATTCGCTTTTGCAAGGTGACAAACGAACAGACAAAAATGTCAAATGAACATCAGCAAATGTTTTTAACGAAAAACTTTTGAAAAAGTTACCTTCTATAGTTCTTTCCAAATTTCGAATAATGCTGTCTTGTGCAACAATCTTATTCCTTTGTTCTTCAATTATTTCTTTAACTTTAGTTTGTTCCATCTCCAGCATGAGCATTTTCTGTAGCATTTTATGATCATAGTCAAACCGTGATGTGCATATAGGTTCATTTTCACCCGAAGAGTAAACTGTCCATTGCCATAGAAGCAGCAGAATAATTGTAGCTACACAACGCATTTTGGAGATTCGTGAAATAAATTCACTGTCAATAATATTTCCTCTTTTATCTGGCTTTCTTTGAGTTTGTTTTTGTTCTGGGACAAATGTGGACCAGTACACCTGCATCCTGTTTTTATCATGATTGTTATTTCTAACTTCTTGAATACTTGTAAACAACACACACATTCATAAAGTTAAAAGCCAAAACTAATCGTTTAATTAAGAAAGCTCTTTAAAAATATGTTCACCTAGCATTTTATTGGAGATGAAAGAGCAATCTCATTATGTTATGCTGCTGTTTTTGAGCTACCTATTCAGTTCATTATCAATGATCCAACAAGAGGCACCAGAAGTAATTTCCGAGGGATGTCTAAATATCCAGATAAACATGAGGATATTCCAAGTCAAAAATGTTAACATATAATGGCACCTATAATAAGGGCATAATTTAATTAAACTTGTTAACATACATTGGTGAGATCCATTTTAGATACACCTATTCGGGTAGATAATATATTAGGCAGGAAATTGGTAAATATGAACCGGGTTAAGTAATTATGCATTGTAAAGATCTGCTCCTTACTAAACAATATCATACCATTTCACACCAAGAGCAGGAAATAGGAAAAAACCAACAAACCAAAACTTTAAGAAACATTGCCTCTACCATTAATATCTTATTATTTACTGTTGTTTCTTCAATTCATTTCAGCCAATCAGATGATTGAGATTTGAGACTGGTTTCCTTGCTCAGTTTTATAACCTTAGACACTGATTGTGTTCAAAGCAGCACTGTCTCAGCATTGACTTAAGGTAAGGTAGATAAAAACCTATTTGTAAAATGTTTTGTCAGTAACTATTCCAAGGCGAAAACCTCTCCAGTTGTTTAACACTTTTGTTAATTGTGATGTCATTCGGAAACTGTCATAAAATACATGTAAGTACATGCTCTCTACTTATTGAACATGTTGGGAAATATTCTGAATATGGCTATTCTTGATATGCATGCATATTTCATATTAATTTTTTAAAATCGGAGAATGGTTTTCGTACAAGGTTTTAACCTTGGAGTCTGCTATGGTATAAACAGTCTCCGGAAAATTTCTTGGAAATGATATCTTATTAAGACATCGTTCATGTTGTTCCTTATAAGAAATCTAATTGTCTTGGGTCACGATGGGTGAATGTCGCAGACAATTTATTCATTAGACATCATCGGATGTGATTGTAAAACCAGACAGCAATTCGTCTTGATTCATAAAAGAAAAGGTCTTTTAAATCCAAAACAGCTTTGTCAATTCTAAATCATTAAGTCTCATACAACGAGGTTTAATATGATACTTAAAGACAAAAGAGGTTTACAATGGAGGAGAGGGGGAGGTTGTGTGTGTTTATAGGAGGCGGTCAGATTGTAGCGCTGTTTTAGCCAAATTCTTTAACAAGTGACACTATTTCTGAAGTGCCAAGATGCAATCTTAATAATAATTTAATTTAAAGATGACTTGACTCCAGGTACTTTTGTCTCGGAAAGATCATTGAGTACTCGCCCCTTTAGCTTTGCAGTGCTATTAGCCGTTATGTTTTATATGTTTATGTGCTTTTGCATGCAACATTGAAAAGCTGATGGGTAAGTTGGGGTTATTTTACCAAGACAACTTGTACTTTTTTGTTGATATGATAACCTGTTGGGGGCAAGTTTAAGGTTGGTGCACCCTAGAACCTGGTTAAAATCTCCAGAGGCAATTTGTTGTGCCACTGACCGTTCCAAGGCGGTAACCCCATGGGTTCGCTTTTTCGTTAATTGTTTGTGGCGTCTTATCTGAATTGACATATTTATATAAAGTATGTTTTCTTTTCCTCTCTTCTTTATCGCTGCGTGGGGAGTCTGTGTTTTATGAGTGAGAAAATTCCAGATATGTATATTTCACTTATTCCTTAGAACTGATATCTCACTGAGACAGCGTTCTTGTCGTTTTTTTTGTGAGAAATCCGATTTCCTTTGGTCAAGAAGTGTGATTGGTATAGACAATTTATTTATTAGACATCATTTTATTAAGTGGAACAACTAAAACGTGCAGTCCGATATGGCTGTACTAAATAAATAAACCATGAAAGCCTCAAACACGACAATCAGCAGGCTCGGCTTGAATGAGCCTGGACATGGACCGTAAAGGAAATGCATATACCAGTCCACTCCGCAAAGCACCGGTTGAGCGCAACTCAATCTTTATTAAGATATATGTATCATGATGAACGACTAAAAAACATTACTGAACGTTCCGGGTGACATTTCACAGCCGCCACACGGCACTCCGCTCCTGTGATTTTTAAATGGATGAAACAACATTTCATCCAGTATTTTAATATATTAATCACGCATATTGAAAAATTGTTAAAATCGAAAGTCAAAGGAGAATTTGGTTGCGACTGGGTCGTGATCGGGATTAGATCGATCAGCTGATTATATCCTCTGATTTTACAATTTATCTTCTTTCAGTCGTCCTTTTCTATTTACTTTTTGAAGCTCGGAAACTATATTAAACTGTAATAAGAGTGAACGTAAATAAATATGAATAGTTAAACAGACGAACATGATAAATAAGAACTGATTTCTCTTAAGTAACAAACAAGAGGGATGGGGACCATATCAGAAACAACGCACACTAGTATCTCTGACTTACTATGTATAGCGAAACAAACGTCGTTTGAGAATTTGCGCAACGCAACTCTTATATTAATTTAACCACTTCTGTGCCGATGGGCCAATCTGGGCCAATCTGGGCCAATCTTATAAACTACGTTCAGTGCCGACGGGCCAATCTGGGCCAATTTTGGAAGTCCATATTGTAATCAGTTTTCTTTCAGTCTTTTTACCTAATAAACCAATTTCATCCCATAGCAGTTGTTTATACACAGTTTCGGCTCATTGACGTGACGTCAGAGTAAGTCAATTCCCTTATATGCACTGATTTCCCGCCATTAACGTACTTTAAAATCATTTTGACGTTACGTTGGAGACGAATTGATTAAAACAGAAATTGCCATTGAGTGCCATATAAAATATCAGTATTATCACTTTTATGAAAAACCAGTGCGAGTTATGAGCATGCTCAAGTACGCGCAGATGGGATACGAAATTAGAAATCTATTATTATTTTTAATGTTTGTATAGCAAAACTATTTATTTTTCATTCAAAAGTGTGTCTTTCCTATGCAATCTTGAAAAAGTCAATAGCTAGGAATATATATTCAACTTCCCGTTAACTCCTTTTAGATAAACAAAGTCGACAAGGGAATTTCAACACGTCAGAACCGTAAATTCAGCCACATATACGTAATATATAAATGAAATAACTACGCCAACTCTCGTGCGGATGTATTGACGTAACTACGTCTTTTAATTAAGATGCCACTCAACGTTGCGTTATTCCTCAAAATGGCTATACCTTGGATTCGCGTCTTTCACTCAGTCTAATGTGCCACAAATCGGTTAAGGGAGATATTTATACATACTGATGTATGATGTGAAAGACTTTATTAATGTTTCCTTATAAGGCCATTTTTCCGCTGAATAGCTCTTTTTGTGGCGCACGAGTTCTTAAATTCGTCCAATTTGTTTGCCGTTAACAATATCTAAGAAGAGAGGATTGATAGAACGTTTTAAGTTCTCAAACTTCGGATTCTTCCAAATGATTTAAATTTAAAAAAAAAGCAAACATTTCGGAGTAAGTACGATTGGACTAGCTTTTTTCGGATTTCTTACCATGTTATCAGATATTTTTGTTGCTGATTGCTGTAAATTTTAACATCAGGAATAACGGTTTCCACATACCACATGTGTCTGTTTTTTTTTAGACCGATGCGCCCTATAAGCATGTGCGCTGTAACAAACTGACAACTGGGGTGTCTCTTTGCTCCTTGATAGCTACGCAAACTATTTTAGGAAGTCGGGAACTAGACATTTTCGACATTTGAAGCTTACGTCATAAACCGGAGCTATCAATATTGCATGTTTTAAAATAAGAACTATCAAAGATACTTTGATCAATGTAACAAAATAAACCCTTTTCTCCGTCGGCTAACGCTATTATCTCGTACAGTGTTGCAACTGTAACTTAGTTTCTCATTTCTTCTTTAATTTTCCCAATTTCAATGTAGAATCTTACTTTTTGATTCGTACCTACGATATAAATATAAATGTATTTAATTTTACTATTTGGAAATGATTCTCTTACAGAATCAGATAATCTACATATATCTTTAAATGTGTTCATAAGTATAACAAGAAATATCTTTAAAAAATATATACGGCGTTGATGGAAAAGATTTATATATACATGTATATAAGAAAGAAAGGAATACAGAGGCGAAGCAGACACAGTTTAGTTAGTTTATTTTACTTGTTATAGCTGTTTACGAACCCTCCCTGCCGTCTTAGTATGACCAAGAGATTAAGCGACCGAATCATGACAACTTATAAATTCATTGAAAGTGTCTTTCAAAAAAAATGTTGAAGCTGTTGCAACAATTTCATACAGTGAAAACAAGTCGAGTAAAGAAGCAGTGTTATTACATTAAGTCTTGATCTACATTTATTCAGTATCAATAAAATACCTCTTGTAGAGTTAGAACTCAAGATGAATAAATGTCATTGAAATTTAATATAAATAAATAAAAACATCCTGTTACAAGAGCGAAATCAACCAACTTTTACGTAAATTAACTTTAAAAAAGTGTCAGTACTGAGTATTGAACCTGGGGCCTCAGCTTTGTGAGGTGAGAGTGTTAGCCACTACAATGAACTTGTATTTTGTACTTGAAATTAACAATCAGTATTAAAGGAACTAGAAAAGAACCAGTAAGAACTAGAAGTATCTACACTTCCTTTTCGTTTTACACTGTGTACTGTACGCAAGATTTTTCCTGACACCCAAGAATATTCCATATAAAATTATATTTAAGCCATCAATATTGACTTAACTGGTTATTTAAATCGTAAATATGTTTTTCTCCAATACAACACCCACTAACAACCAATCGAAATAATCTATTTGATTTTTCCGCTGCATAATAATAAAAATCCCACTAGATACCTCTCCACCCTGCTAGATGCCTCTCTGGTGTAAACAGCTACCAATCGAAATAGTTTATTTCATTTTTCCTCTGCATAATAATAGAATACGAGTATTATTTACAACATTTCATTGGTCGAAAAACTAGGTCAAAAGTGAGCTTAGACAGCTAACGCCGAAAAAAATTTAAAACAGATTTTCTAACGCTCATTAGGTCAGGAGTAAGAAATTAGTAAATATTCGTTTGCTGTCCACCACCGGTTGCATATTAATTTTTTAATTTTAGATTGAAATCGAAATATTGTTAAGCCTTTCTTATGATATTAAAATAACTTATGGTAAGCACCATTATCAACGTGTTGTGTGCATTTGTCGCCCAGGCCTATTGTATACATAAATTGTGTTTTAAATGATATAAAAAAGACCTATGTTTTAATCAGATCCTGATCAGCCTGCACATTCCGTTATCAAACTATACGGTTGTGCAGCTTGATTATAATCTACACTGTTCGCTTTTATATTCATGAAATTATTTTTGACCACAAAGCGAACAGCGCAAATCCAGATCAGGTGACGTTGGTGTGCAGGCTCATCTGGATCTTCACATGCGAATATTTACATTCCTATTGATTTCTTCGTTTAAAAAAATGCGGTTCATTTTGCATGAACCGCACGACCCGTAATGACGTCAGTAACGTCATGGCTGTTACTATTGAAAACTCCCACGTATTACTCCCCCTTTTCACTTAATACTAATTTTTGAAAGCGTTCGACTTAAGTTTATTTAAAGAAAAAAATGAATAAAATGTAAATATAAGTAATGATTCTTTTTTTGGTGCGGTTCATGCAGATTGGACGTGCACGCGAGAGCTGGCAAATCCATAAAGCGCACCAAAATAAGAATCATTCCTTAATTAACTTCGTATATATAGAGTAAATTGTTAAAACAGAATTTATGGCAGTTTTTTTTTACGATTCAAAGCGAAAATGTCAGAATAATTTATTTGTAAATGAACATAAAATCATTATTTCTAGCGAAATTTAGAAATACTATCAAAAGTATGTTAATCATGTGAAAATATACATACATGTATTCAAAATATTACAGTATGTTGTTTTGCTACATACCAGCACCCAAAACATTCTTTTAAGCCCTTACTCGGGCCTCGACCACCCGGAGGCACTTGCCTCGGAAAATTTGAGAAGTGATCGAATAAAATCATGTGTATATATTTAGTCTGAATTAATTGGTCTATCAGCATGAAGTACCGAAAGCACGGAATATATGTAAAACACCCCAAATATCGTATATGCCAAATCGCACCCGTCGAAAATATATTCCACAAGAGCACGCCATAAACAACCTTTGAAAATCATCATCATCATCATCATCATCGTTCATTATCATCATATGGTCATAAATTAAGCAATTAATAGAAAATGAAAAACATACTTGAAGACCTGTGTTTTGGTGAAATTATGAGGCACTGTATGATAATAGTGCACTTCAGAGAACCTTTTCATGATGGCGGCGTGTGAGAACACGGAAAGGTTTATACTTCTTTTCTATATATACTACTCAAATTTTGATAAGGACCACTAAAAAAATTGTGTTTTTCATTACATAAGGTTTAAAACATAAAAAATGTTGGGATTCTGAAAATATGCTTATTTGACATCAGCTATGTGCCAAAAAAAGAATAAGCCGTCAAACTTTTGAAGTGGAACAGCGGTTGAAACTTTGTAACGGCGAAAAATTCGGGATAAAACGGAAAGCGATCCCTATCAAAGTTTGATTAGTATATTTAGATCTCCGTCGATAGTTTAATTAAGATAGCACCCTTGTTGTTGTAACAGGGGCTTAAATTTGTTTATTGATTGTAAATCGTTAGTCTGAACATTGCATCGTTACGATGAACTTCTTCGGTAAAGTGACCCGAAAAAAGCTGAGAATTGAAACAAGGTCGAGCTCGTTTTTCTTTTCAATGATTTTATTGCTTTTCCCTCTAAAATCATGTTTTAAATTTTTCAGAGTTTTATTTTTAAGAGTATTTTCGTCCAGACCCAGCGTACACCACTTAGATTACTCACAATTTGTGTATTAAATGTGAGAACTTTACGTTTGAAGAAGTGTCTATAAAAAGAAGTGGTTCCTTCCCGCGTTGTCACGCGCCTTTTGGAAAAAGTACTCAGATTTTTTGACGTACACTGTTACCAAACCGCGCATGATAAAAGGATATCTAATTTCTTCAAATAAATAACAACGCTAGGGCCTAAATATTATGGTCCGATACTCAAGCCATATGGACATGTGTACATTTCACCGCTCTATATGTTTCTGTAATATGTCCTCGATCAGCGTTTTCAAGAAGGCACACACCTTCCTTTTTATAAAGAAAACAGCTACATTTTACAGGAACCGGCTAAAATTGTCGAAATTCTTGTTTCAAATGACTTCTTGAAAGTACGTGTTGTGTTTTGTGTTTATAAGTTAACATTTTTAGATTGTCAGACTTTAAGATTTCATATGCTTGACGAGGTTCGATATCACGTTCTTAATGCCTGTGGGCGAATTCAGTACAGTGACAAAAAGATCAAGTAATCAATTAACGTTTAACGCGCGAATAATAATCGTCGTTGCATTATAGCTGCGACGTCATAAATAACGTTTGGCATCTTTTAAATAACGTTACGGCAGCCCTTCTTCTAAGACGGAAACATGTTCAATGCCCATTTTAATAGAACAATGTTAATTCATCAAGTCCAATTCGCCAATTGTGAATATTTTTAAAGCCAAAGTTGTTATTAATTACCAAAGATGTAAAATCCACTCACAGGTCCTAAAATGTACAGATTATTCCAAAATTTCGGCTAAAATTCGCATTTCACATTACAAACATTAATAGGCATTATATGGAGGTTCAATAATAATATCCGCAGCCGACACATTGAATTTTTCCTCTCAGGACTGTAGGGAGGAAAGAATTAAAACATTCAAGGAAATCACGAATAAGGGGTTGGCTTAAACATGAAGCTATACATTGGGCCCGCCACGGGAAAAGGAACCTTCGAACATATTCTGTGATATTTTAGTTGTTACTACATTAAGAATAAAATAACAACTATCTATTATTTTCTCCCTATTAAAATGAGATTTTCTTACACATTTTGACAATTAAATGATATTTTTACCGCGAAATGCACACTAATTAATGCCATCTGTTGAACTTTATGACGTCATTTCAAGGAATGACGTTAACTGTCCGAAGGCACCTTTTCCCGCGACGCTCCCCAACTGTCATCATCCAGAGTAAAATGATTACTACGATTGTTTGGCATTTGAGTCAGAAAGCGTTGGTATCATGTCTGAAGCAAGAAATGCTATCAATCATTCTGGATGACTTTTAAATTTTGATTTATCTTGATTTAATTCTTTCGGCGAAGCTGCGAGTTTTTCTACATGCTTATTATGCACTTATCAAAATATTCATATAAAGAATCTGTAAATAAAATTGGGTACGTTACGGAAAAAAAATGAATCATCGGACAGCTGACGTCAATCCTTTCAAAGACGTGATGCAGCTGAGCAGACGACATTAATAATTATTCATTTCCCGGTATAAACATGATATTTTCTAAATGTTTAACAAAACCAACATTTCAATTATGAGAAATTAAAATATAATTGTAAGATCTTTCTAAAAATATTAACAAATAAAATGTTAAAAACATTAACAAAGAGACTTTTCCGCGTGACGAGCCTAAAATGAGTTAAAAGATAACAAACACTTAAATCATTAAGGATGGATCGAAATTGTACTGTTTATTGGTGTACATTTTGAGTTGCGCTCAACCCGGGGATGGGCGGCCCATGAACAGGCTCAATCTAACTGAACCTGCATTATTTTTATATTTGTCGTGCTCACTGGCTTTCAGAGTTCCCTTGGCATCTATTTATGTATATTTTGCTACCATCTGTTAAAGTTTAACTAAATTAAAAGAATACTCTTTAAATGCATGTCTCTTATTTTTTGTTTTGGCAAGTTCTTCTGCTTTGTTTATACCTTTCCTAGTGCTTTTCATAATATAATATGTTCTAATATTTTTAAAATTACGTTATTGTCGCTCACAGCGGTAATTTTTTTTAGATCTAATTTAAACTCCAAATTGTAAACTTCAAGAGGCGTTCATTTATCTTCAGATGGCGCCCTTACCCAACAATTAGATTATATTCTTTAAGAAAAATAATAATATTTTTTTTTCATTTTTGAATTAGGTTTAGTAATGGATTGTTCATATCGTAATAATGTTGCCATTCATAAAAAAAAAACGTGATTGCGACGATTACCCTGCAGGACAACATTAGTTTTAATATAGTAAAACGTAGTGTCACTGAAATAGCATGATTTCCATTTACAATTAAACAATAATCGTGTAAATGCATATTTCACCTTTTTTAAAACATGTCATGTAAGATAAAACACTTGAAGTCATTTAATAATAAGCTTTATTAAAATATTAAAATATCTCAAAGCGCCCACATAATGATCATTCATCAATGTTTTTTTTTTATTACAAATGTTATTTTTTTAAGTCGTTTGTTTGTATCCGTTTATACTTTCCGGTTCCACGAGATTCTGTTATTAACATATGTTTTTCAGATGAAGCTAAAGCCCTTTATTTCGAACATCTCAGCCTTTCATTTCATGCTATCTTTATGAAGGAAATGTAGAGGCAATCATTTCCTTTATCTTTACACTTAATAACTCCAATATTTTTACGAAAGGCCTTATAATAAATTTCGATCTATATTTCTGAATATATGATCAACAGACTATCCCCATGTTTAAGTCGTCACTAAAGTATGTGTATTCTTCGAGAAGAATAGAGTTACATAGCTACTTTGAACACACAGCACAAGTCAGCTCAAGGCCCTGAACAAACGGTGGACAACGAAGTGATCCGCCGCGGGCCTCTAAAAGTAGAACAATTTCCCACTTAAGCTTAAGTGAACAGTTTAATTAAGATCGATCTAGAAAGATGGTAAATGTATGCATATTGTGGCGAACATGGAACCTTCGAACAATTATTTTCAAATTAACACCATTCCATGTTTAACGGCGAATGGTCCCCAGATAATAGAATGACTTTGCCCTAATTGAGAAAACAATGGGCGGAACAGACGAGATGTTTGACAGTGGATCAGAAATTAATCATCCTGTTTGCCAGAGAGAACTCCGAAGGCAAAAATTACAAAGCTGGAGGCATATCCTATACAGGTTGCCTATACAACGAGAATTTTAGAATGTCGTGCACACTTTATATCGGAGAAATCACTTCAGGTAGGTTAACTGCTTATTTTCTTAGTAATTTTTGGACCGAGTTTATTCAGATAAAGCGGACCGAACACTTTTTTAACAAGAATGTTCATCGCCATTTACCTCCAATAACGAGTCGGCTGCCTTTTTCCCAAACATTCAAAGACAAAGATTGTTTGAAAAGTCTTTGAAAGGTCACGTGGTATTGCAAACATGACGTAGGTCTCTTTAATAATTCTCTTACTGCACAATAAATATCCACCTCTATTATTTGAAATTGGTTTGATAATTGATTTCCCCTAGTAATAATCTTGCAATTAATCAAAATACGTGAAAGCGGCGATTAAACCGATGGAAAACATTAGTTTAAATGCAATAAAGTTAAGTATTACTGAAATGGCTGTGTTCCCATTTGCATAAAACCGCCGTTTTTGATTGAACAATAGACGTTTGAAGTCCGTTTAATAAACTGATGAATTAGAACATTATATATTTTAAAGTGGTACTAGAATGATAAATTTCCAATGTTATTGCATTTTTTTCATTACATTATTTATTTCATGTCCTCTGCAATTTCAGAGCTGGAAGAAATTCGGGACAATGGCATGTGACGGATGAACCTGTCTTTGGTGATATCTTAATGACATTTGAATTATTTCTTTATTTATATGTTCACTAAATAATATAAATTATATATCAGCTAATATTGTGACGTGCTACATTTTATACACCATTTCTCATTAAGTTAGCAAAAACAACTTTAAGGTATTAGTTAAATGATTTGATACGGCACCAGCGCCTAGCCAACCATGCAAGAGACAGACATGGGGGGTTTAAACCAGGTTCTAGGGTGCACCAACCTCACACTTGCCCCAAGAGGTTATCATATTTCAAAACAAATACAAGTTGTCTTGGTAAAACCACTTCAACCCACTTATCGACTCAACAATGTTGCATGCAAAAGCACACAAACATATAAAACATAAGAATCTAATAGCATTGCAAAGCCAAAGTCATAAACAGAAATAATTGAAGCTGGGCTGAAGGTTATAAAACTGAGTTTGGAAACCAGTCTCAAATCTCAAGCATCTCATTGGCTGAAATGGCGAGTGGTTTCCATGCTCAGTTTTATAACCTTGGTCACTGATGACAACACTGTGGTGAAGTACGGGGAGACAAGGCATTGGTCACGTGTTCTTAATCATCAGTTGGCGGCAAATCTTTTTTTTTAATGTTGATCAATTTGCAAAAATGACTTTCTATACAAACTCAAAAAATAAAATCATGCAGTGTAAAAACTCTACTGAAAATTGTTTATTTTTTGAACATGAAGAATAATCTTTACTAAACACAGCTTAAATTTGATTTTCAAATCTTATGCTTCATTGTCATATCTTGAAAATTAAATGTATATAACCTCATTAATTTTTCTAACCTAGAAAATGGATTAACATAAGATTCCTTTGGAAACTTGTTTCCAGATTCTCATAGGTGTATGTACTTGTAATATGCTATATTGATGGTAAATAAATAATATTGATTATAAATAAACTAAATCATGCAATGTCATTACACAAATCATTCCTTTTCAAACAATTCATACCTAACAGAAGACAAGGCTGATTAACAATTAATCACTTTGTTTTATATCAATCTCCCAATACCTGCTTCGAAACCACATTTGTTGCGGAAAACATACTTAACTTGGATTAATTTCTGTAATTGCATCCTTGCAAATGCTTCAATTCTCATATTTTTTTCCTCAAAGTTTTACAAAACCGGATGATTATTTTTGATATGAATTTTGATGTAAAATAAATTGTTTATGCTTTATTTCAATTCTCTTAAACAATTTATTTTGTTTTAAACTGTTAATGGTGTCCGTAGATTACTAGGGGATGCATTTAAGAAGTAAACATATTTGAAGTGTGGTATCAATGCAAAATAAATAAGAAGTGAAATTGTGAATATTATCTACAAACAGAATTCACTATTTATAGACCTAAAGTTATGTAAGTGACACTCTCGTGACCTTCATAGTAATCAATGGAACTTTAGTTCTGAAACAATTGTTCACTTAGAGCAAACTGCACATGTGAGCTCACGTCCATTTACATAAGGCGGACAGGGAAGGATTCCACAACGGGCCTCGATGAAGTAGAACAGTTTTCCGTCTTTGTTAGCCTCAGTTCCGGCCACTGTCTCGGGCTCACTATCCAAACAGACATATTCAGTTGCAAAATGGGCATCGTGGCCCCCGGTGAGATACCCTTGGTACTCCAAAGTCCAGCCATCATGGCAACGGTTTCTAGCGGGAATCATAATGACATTGTTCCTCTTTGTCCTGCACAGACTACAAGGAACATCTCGCTCTGCTACGGCTTTCCCGAAAAAGTTATTCATATTTCTTCCATGTACACCAAGCTCGTATTCAGCTCCCCATACAGTCCCACTAGCCTGTGTTGCGTCTTCGTACACATTCCATAGAGGATCTTCAGGCAAACAAAGGTAAGTTGAGGCCCCGCCCCTGTGGGTGTAATGTGAACCACCGGCATAACCTTTATATACGAGCTCTGTCGTATTACCAGGGCATGTTGTTCGACCCCATCTGATGTAGGAAGATCCTGATCGGTCCTCAAAATTAAAGTCTCGTAACTTTTCTAGTTTGCGATCCACGTCCGACTTTTCCTCTGCAAATTACACAACAACAGTCTGATTCAATTCAGGTTTCCGATTAACGTTCTTTCAGAAATAAGGTTGAATAATTGAAACTATGTTATTGTTTTAAAGTTTTGTTTGTACTGTAATATGGCATTGAACTTCAAAATGATGCATTCCTAATACGATATTTTGTTTTATAAACAATAAATATGTACTTTGGCAACATGTTATACTTTTCTTTGTTCGCGAAAAGTATTTCCTTTTTTTATTTTACCGATATAAATATCGTCATTAAATATTAGGGGCCGCCAGTATTTTACAATGGCAAAAGCAAGTTCCATTCTCAACTAAGAAAATAATAAAATATTTTCAGTTAGGGGTCTTTAAAACGATGCATTTTATTGTGGCCAAAGGGTCATTATTTCAGGGACTGGCTTTTCATATTAAAACACTGAAGGTTCAGTTTGAACTTGTTCATGGACTGTTCTGTCTACTTTAACATAATTACACTTTTGATTATATTAAACTGTTTTAAAATCAAAATTACAAAAACAATTATTAAACGAAAGCATCCATTTTCGTATTTGTTTTTGTTTTAGAACGCGTAGAATCACATAATTATAATCCGACACTGAAAATAAAATTATTACGCAAAAAAACGATCGAACAAATATTTTAATATCAGTCGGCTTTTTAGACTAAGTTCTGTTGAATGATATACGCTTTATAAAAATAGATGATCGGAAAGGCACTGCTTAAATGTAACGCCTATGTAAATATTGCTTACTGATTTCTGTTCAATACTGACTAATTTTTATATTTACCTTTTAGAGTTACATCCAAATTTTCTATGAGTTTCCGCTGAGTTTCAATGAAGTTGCTTTGAAGTTGAATTTTGTTGATTTGTTCTTCCATCTTTTCTTTCATTTTGTTTTGTTCCATCTCCAGCATGAGCATTTTCTGTAGCATTTTATGATCATAGTCAAACCGTGATGTACAAACTGGTTCATTGTCATCAAAACAATAGACAGTCCTTTGCAAGTATAGGAACAACAAAGCTATTGCAAGACGATTCATCATGCACGTGTGTAAGTTTTCAGTTTTGAAAGTACTCTGCAAAACTCCTTCAGGCTAGCTTTTATTTTATAGAAATGAGAAATTCTTAAAGTCTTCTGTGTTTTAAGGAGTTTTATATATTGTATGTCTCCTCGAACAATAATAGTCATTTGTAAAGCAATTAGATAAATTGTTTACAAAATTCTTGTTTCTTCCCAAACGTCTGAATAAATAACATACTCGGTTCATCAACAAATACTTTTTCATTAACAAAGTAGCACAATAAGTGAAAGAAAGTAATGCATGGCGGTTTCTTTGTAACAGTTGTTCTCTGTAATAAGCGTAATATGATGTTCGGACAGATTGGAACACATTCAAAATGAACTTCATACACATAATGAAGATACCCAAAATGAAATGTAAATGAAAGAAGAAAATTGTAGTGTTTGTTTTTCGACAAAATATTATTTATTTTGCTGGACAGTTTGCTTGCAAATCCACCAACAACACAATAAGTTGAGCTCAAACCGGGGCTTGGTGGCGTATGAAGTGGTAAGCTAATCGATAACAAAAACAACAATAAAAAACAATAATAAAAATAACAATAACCGGAAATAGTAATTTTGAACACAAAGGTTTGATAACCGTTAAAATCACTTTAAACTAGGGTGAACAATGGTGTTGAAAACCGCCGTGAAACTGTCAGCTGACGTCTTAAAAATCAGAATGTTATTTGAAATAAGCATTGTATCATCAATTTCCTTTTTCTACAGTACTATTTCAATGTTCAGAAGTTCTAGACACCGTTACATTTTCTTCTTCGTAACTGATGTTATTTTTTTCTGTCAGTTTTCATTGTGGAATAAATTTCTTGGCAAACAGAGAAACAAATTAAACATCAACCGGAATCTGAATCAGCGTTGAATATGTTGTCATTTTCTTTTTCTCCATTAATTTATTCAGAATTGCAGATAGTATTTCTTAATTCGCTCTTTTTTATCATTTTGATATTTTTTTTGTTATAAATAGACGTCTATTTAGATAAAATATTATTTAATCAAAAAGACAGTTATTCTAAATAATAACAGGCATACAGAAGTTTTGTGAAAAAATATTCACGTTGGTTCTACATTAGAATGCGAAAACTTATTGCAATAAATTATAAATAATAATATGCTTTTCTATAACTGCCTTTGAAGTTCGTTCATGAAAGAGTTTTATATTTGTCATTTTTGTGAATTTGTCATTTAATTTGTCATTTAAATATCTTTTTTTCTAACAATTTATGATAGATTTATTATTAGAGTCCTTTCACATATGTTGAAAGGGAAAATATGTAAGTTATACTTCAGGAAATTAGTTCGGATCGGTAGAGTAAATATTGATAATTGAAAATTAAATTACAGATTAAAATCCGTTAATGTAATCAAACAATCGAGTTGCAAAACTTGCATGCAATTCTATGAACCTTTAGAAAACGTATTATATTTACTACAGTGGTAATTTTCATGAACACTTCATCATTCATAGTAAAAATTAAAATGATAGATTAATCGCTTGACGAAATCTCGTCAATATCTTTATATTAAGAACTATGTATTTTTCTTTGTTTTCTGGTTGTTGATATTCCTGTTTTGCGTATTTCACTTTTTTTTCGAACATTTGTTGTTTTATCGACAAAAACGGACAGGTAGACTAAAACTTTGTAAATTGCTCCGTATGGCAAAACAGACGTTTCACAATATGTCATATCGGTATAGGCGATCAATTCCATTATCTATTAGAATGTAATGCGTTAAGCCAATTAAAACGATTCATAAAACCGCTTTATTATAGATCGCCTAACATAATTCAAATGGCTTTTTGATGAATATTCATACAAACAATAAATCAGAAAATAGAATATTGGGAATTTTCACTTAATCGATATTACAATTATTCCAGTGAAACTATTTATCCTTATCCAAAATTATACAAAAATTGTGTCATTTGTGTGTTAAATGATTAGCCATAAAAGTGCTATGAGCAGCTCATCCCGCATTTGATGTATGCTGTGACAGAGCCTCTTGCATGTACCCGTATTATTGTTTTTATCCTCATGTGTACATTGTACAATGTATTGAGTGTATGAATAAATTTAAACTGTAACAACAACAAACTCGTTTATCACTTCGACAAATGCTGACACAACTCCTTGACATGTGGAATATTGGGTACTCAACTGATGCAGTACCACATAAATTAAATTTTAAAACAAGGAAAATTGTAAAAAATTAGTAACAATTTACTCACAGTGCAGAACTTTTGTCTTTGAGAATAGTATATGCATTTAACTATTTCAGTCTTTTAAAATTAGCGCCGTTTTTGTATTGAAAACCTTTGATTAGTATTTGATTGCAAGATTGACGTATTATTAATTTAGTATGACAATTTATCTTTGATTTATCGTGGCATTACCTTTAATCATAAAGCAATTATGTAATCAGTTTACTGAAATGGTGATTTTAAATGACAGACGAAGATCAATGTAAATGTTACAGGAAATAAAACTAATCAGATTGTAAATTTCTTGTTGCATGTTCCTACAGTTTTATGTAAATTGTCAGATGAGGATTAAACTCTGTTTTCAGACTGGTATCTTATTTTCTGAAAAACAAAATATGCATATCAGGAATAGCCACATTCAGAAAAACAGCCACCACACATTGTCAGACAAAATGAAGAGAAGAAAAGAAAGTATGAGCTTAAAAATTATTGGTTACAAGATAAACACTTCAAGCAATTAACTAACAGGTTGTTATGCATTAAAATTACGTTACACAATAGACGTTTGATGTCCGTTTAATAAACTGCTGCATTAGAACATTATATCTTTTCAATTGGAACTAGAATGATAAATTACCAATGTTATTGCATATTTTTACATTATTTATTTCATGTCCTCTGCAATTTCAGAGCTGGAAGAAATTTGGGACAATCTACTGTCATTCAACACTTTATGAAAATCTTTAAATCTATAATCTAGTAAAATATTCAAGCATTCATCCTAATTTAATTACATCGTTGAAAAAAAGTTTTGAATTACATAAATAAACACGCCATGCAAAAATGTGTTGCCTTTCCCAATACCTGCATTTAAACCACATTTATTGAGGAAAGACATACTTCGCTTGGATTTATTTCTGTATTTGCATTCGTGAAAATGCTTGAATTCTCATAATTTGTCTCATTAGACAACGTTTTTCAGAAACGGATGCTTAAATTTGGGAGGAATTTTGTTGTAAAATAAATTGTTTATGCTTTTTTTAAAATTCTCTTAAACTGTTCATTTTCTTGTGAATTGTTAATGGTTTTCCGAAGATTAATACGTGATGCATGTAAGAAGTAAACATTTTGAAGTGTGATATTAAAAAATAAATAAGAAGTGAAATTGTGAATGCTATCTACAAGCAGAATTCGCTATTTACAGACCTAAAGTAACCTAAGTGACACTCGCTTGAACTTCAAAATCAAATAATCAATGGAACTTTAATTCTGAAACAATTTTTCACTTCGAGCAAACTGCACATGTGAGCTCGCGACCATTTACATAAGGTGGACAGGGAAGGATTCCACAACGCGCTTCGATGAAGTAGAACAGTTTTCCGTCCTTATTGGCTTCACTTCCGGCCACCGTCTCGGGTTCACCATCCAAACAGAAATATTCAGTTGCAAAATGGCGGTCGGAGCCGCCTGTGAGGTACCCTTGGTACTCCAAAGTCCAGCCGTCATGGCATCGATTTCTAGCGGGAATCATCATCACACTGTTTCTCTTTGTTCGGCACACACAACAGGGAACATCTCGCTCTCCAATGGTTTTTCCAAAAAGTTATTTATTTTTCTGCCATGTACTCCAAGCTCATATTCAGCTCCCCAAACGGTTCCACTAATTTGTGTAGCGTCCTCGTACACATTCCAAAGGGGATCTTCAGGCAAGCAAAGGTAAGTTGAGGCAGCTCCCTTATGAGTGTAATGTGAACCACCGGCATAACCTTTATACACGAGCTCTGACGTATTACCAGGGCATGTTGTTCGACCCCATCTGAAATAAGTAGCTCCTGATCGGTCCTCAAAATTGAAGTCATGTAGTTTGTTAAGTTTGCGTTCAACATCCAACTTTTCTTCTGCAAATAAAGGACCAAGCTTAATCAGGTGGTGATTTTCGTTCTTTTAGAAATGATGTTTAATAATTAAAACGATCTTTTTGTAATAAAGTTTTGCAAGTACTAATGGCATTGCACTTTAAAATGATGCATTCTTAAAACGACATTTCTTATGAACAAAACAATTTATACAACAGGTTTCACGTTTCTTTGTTCGATAAATATTTCAATAAGTTTAACATTTACCGACTAAAACAAAGTCATAAATTATTTATAAGTGAGCCGATAGTATTTTACAATAGCAAAACCTGCTAGTAAACGGACAAAAAATAACAAATGTTGGTGTATAATACAATATACACATTGGTCAATGTGATTGAAACACTGCGAACGTTATTTGTAACACCAGGATACGCCGGCGTATGCCGATTCCTAAATGCGGTCCGAATAATCTCATCATTTATTCCGTGTAATTAGGTCATAATCACTTTTCGGCTTGCGATTGGGTTCCATGCAGCCCAATATGGCGGAATGGTAGGTAGAAAAAAATTTGGTACACAGTTGATATTAGCAAAATGATAGCGAATCATTTTCTCATGTATTTATCCAGATGAACAAAGTTCTTCTCAAAGTCCCCGAACACGACAAAAATATGAACCAGTGTCGGTCTCTTCTTAAAGTTATTGGTTGCTTAGTCCACACTACACTAACTTTCATAAAAATGCTTGTTAATTTTAATATTAATTTTAATTTAAATGATACCTGTTTTGATAATAAAAATAAATGTTTATGTTAGTGAAAAGTTAGCATGTTCCATTCTCAACTGAAAAAATATTAAATATTTACAGTTAAGGGTCTGTAAAACGATGCATATTATTTTGGGTTCAGTTTGAACATGTTCATGGACTGTTATGTCTTCTGCGCTATTTTCTGCAGTGTGGCGGCCGTATAAAGCTTCCCGTACATAAAGTCAGTACTGTCAGTTGACCCGTTGCCGATGTCTTGCAGTTATGATTACGTATCAGGGCTATCCGATCAACCTTTTTTATCTTGTACATATATTTTCGATAATATTAAGCTGTCTTAAGTTTAAAATCATATAACAATTATTACACGAAAACTTCGATTCTCGTTTTTGTTTTAGAACATGTAAAAATAATTATAATTTGACACTAAAAATTAAATTATTACGGAAAAATGACGATCGAACCAGTATTTCAATATCAGTCTGCGTTATAAGACTCCGCTAATGGAACTTACTTGTATGTTGAATGATATACACTTCATAATTAATATTATCAGAAAGGCATTGCTTACATGTAACGTCAATGTAAATATTTCTTACATATTTCTATTTATTAATACTGATTAATTATAACATTTACCTTTTAGTGTTATATCCATATTTTCTATGAGTTTCCGCTGAGATTCAATGTAGTTGCTTTGAAGTTCAATCGTTTTGGTTTGTTCTTCCATCTTTTGTTTCATTTTGTTCTGTTCCATCTCCAGCATTAACATCTTCTGTAGCATTTTATGATCATAGTCAAATCGTGATGTACAAATCGGTTCATTTTCATCAAAACAATAGACAGTCCTTTGCAATGAAAGGAACAACAAAGCTATAGCAAGGCGATTCATTATATGCATGTTTTTTTCAGTGTTGAAAATATTCCGCAATACTCTTAAAAGCTTTTCTTTTATTGAAATAAGAAAGTCTTAGTCTTCAGAGTTTTATGGAGCTTTGTATATTGTATGTTTCTTCAAGTAATAATACTCATTAGTCAAATAATTTGACAACATCGTTTACAAAATTCTGTTTTTCTCGAACGTCTAAATGAATAAAATACTCAGTTCATTAACAAAGTCTTCTTCATTAACAAAATAACACAATAAGTGGAAGAAAGTAATGCTTGTTTTATTTGTTTTTCTCTGTAATAAGCGTAATTTGATGTTTGGACAGATTGGAACAGCTTTAAAATGAACTTCATGCAGATAACTAAGATACCCAAAATGAAATGTAAATAAAAGCAGAAAATTGTCGTGTTTTTTTTCGACAAAATAATAATAATAATAATAATAATAATAATAATAATAATAATAATAATAATAATAATAATAATAATGTTTTCTTGTTTTCTTCTGATGGGTGATTTGAAGTCATTTCACCAAGACAACTTGAGCTTGTTTGTTCATACGAGAACCTGTTGGGGCAAGTGTGAGGTTGGTGCATCCTAGAACCTGGTTTAAACCCCCAGTGGCAAATTGTTTTGCCACTAACCGTTCCAAGGCGGTAACCCCTCGGGTTGTCACTTTCGTTTATTGTTTGTGACGTCCATTTTGAAACTGATAATTGTAATACCATGCTCTCTTTTCCTCTCTACTTTTTGGTTGTTTGGGGAGGCTGTGTCTGCTAGATGCGGCCATTCCTGATATGCATTTTTTACTTTTGTTTACTAATCCTTTTATATGTCCACTATTTTATTCAGATAAATTCTGTTTTCTAACATTTTATGATAAATTTATTTTTAAAATGCTTTTACATAAATTGATAATGAAAAGATGTATACTTAAGGAATTTAGTTCTCAACAGTTAAATATTGTGTTGATAACTAAACCTCTACATGACATATGTATTGTTAAACTTGTTAATATAATCCAACAATCGAGTGACAAAACTTGCATGCAGTTATATGAACATTTGTTAATCTTATTGAATTTTTATTTCTGTACTGCAGTGGTACCGAAATTTGACCACTTCATCATTAACATGAAATGAATCTATTGATCGCTTGGCGAAGATATCTTCGATATCTTTATCTTTATATTCTTCCTTGCTGTGTTTTCTGGATTTCTGCAATTCCTGCTACAGAGGAAAAACATCCTTTTAGTAAAACGTACGTTTACTAGCGTACTCAATACGTCAAAATACTTCCATGGACGTTAGATGTATGGTTGCGACTCTTCATACGTAATAAGTACGCTTGGTACCAAATGACAGTCATGATACTTAAAGTGACTGAAATTGTATGAAAATTACTTCTATGATAACTCATTTAATAATGTCTTAGATAATATCAAGATAAATATTCGAAGCAAGGTTAATGATCATTACAACTTAAAAAGTCTGTAATGTGTTCGATTTTCATTAAAACGTTCAAACGTACAACGTATCTTTTTTTTGTGTATATATCGTACGAATTTTTAACGTACGTAAAGCTTAGGTTGAACGTACGTTTTATGGAAGAAAAGTACCACGTACGTTTAACATACGGGCAACTTTTGCTGTTTATGCATATTTCTCGTTTTTATGATTATTCATAGTTATACGCACATCTGTGGTATGTTGGAAAACACAACCAGGGTGATTGCAGCTTTGTAAATAGCGAAGTATTGCAAAACCATTGACTAACTTCGATATATGTGGATAAAGTATTGGTCCCTCAAATAATGCAATACCAAATAAATTTAAAACAAATATATTTATAAAAATAGTGACGATTTACTCCCTGTGTAGAACTTTTGTCTTTCAGTGTAGTATATGAACCAAATTATTTGTCTTTTATATTAGAGTGGCTTTTGCATAGAAAACATTTGATTTGAATTTGATTGCAGGATTGACGTATTATTACTTTAGTATGCCAATTTATCTTTGATTTATCGTAGAATTACCTTTAATCATAAAGCAATTATATAATCAGTTTACTGAAATGGGAATTTTAATGACAGACGAAGATGAATGTAAATGTTACAGGAAATAAATCTAATCAAATTGTACATTTCTTGTTGCATGTTTCCTCAATTTCCTGCAAATTGTCAGATGAAATTTATATCGTGTTTTCGGATTGAAAAACTGGAAAGCGTATGGATTTCAACCTTAAAATTTACTTCCTGTTTGCAGGCAGTAATGCTTATTAAAAAAAACATACGTATATTAGACAAAGACCATTTTACAAAACAACAACCTTAATGGCGATGCAGTCAAGCTGAGATACAGTATGCTAATAATATTCCAATTAAAACGGTCACTAGCAGTAATTAGTTTCCGAGATAAACGTAAGAATTTTTAGTTTGATCCGTAATCAATGTGATTAAATACAGTAACATTGTTCTTTAGAGAATCGGTCTCGTCAAAATTATCGTTGCCACCATGGCTATTTTTACGTCCCATGAGGCCAAATATTCTTATCTGGAAACAACATTGTAAAATAGCTGACAACTTTCAAATTGAGAAAGTAACTTTTGTTATCATTATGTGCATCATGTATCCAGTATCCAGTATCCTAAAAAGGTCAATGTTATTGTCCTCCAGAAAGATGATAGTTACCATAGAAACAAAGCCACACTATCCGAACATTCCATACAACCTAACCGAAATCTAGAAATCTAGAAAAAAAAAATCACGTTAGTTAATAGCATGCTTATAAACTGTTCATAATGATTGTTACTAGCATAATAAATATTTTTTGTAAAATTGTTATTTATTTATTTTGACAACTTGGAAAATGTAGACTAATATTAACACGTAGAAAAATGTTTTACTCTCCTTTAAACTTAAGGCGAAGAGTTTGATTTTCACAAAAGTACAAGTAGATGCTATACATGAAAATATTTCGCTAAAGGGTTAAAGTTATATAAGTCCATGAACTGATGATACAATAAACATTTCATGCTATATTCCTCAACACATTTCAACACATTTTAATACAATCGCAAGAGAAATATAAATAATTCAGTCCTGATAAAACAGCTAAAAGTAAAAACAAAAAGGTTAGCCACTTGATAATGCCCCAAGTGATCTGAAAGTATAACAATATAATAATATTAATAAGAAATATATTCATAATAAGTCATTTTAGTTATAATTCATTCGTCATAAATTTTGTAGATTGAAATGAAAAGTCATTTCAATCAAAAACAAGAGAAAAGCAGTACATATGTACTATACAACATAGAAAAGTTCTTTACCGTGGCTTTTGTCCCAGTGAAGTATATTTACCGTCGTGATTTCTAACTCTTCCTATAATTATAAGCCAAATGGAATGGTAAACAATAAATAACTATGTAAGTCATGACTTTAGTGTGTGTTTTTGTGCAGTTTCCAGTATGGCCATTTTTTTCAGCACTGCCCAGTGGCCTGCTGGGAACGATCTATTTTTAAACAAAGAACATTTTACAACAAACAATAGCCTGAATACTAGGCGATGGGTAAGCCTTCCATCTTAAATACGCAGTTTTGATGTGTTGGTAGTCTACCAACTTTCCTTATACAACCACACTTTACAACGAATAAAAATAAGATATAGGCTGGCTATAATAAACATTAAACTGCGTGCTAAAAATTATAAAAACAACATGATGACCTAACCAATGATAATTCTACAAGAATCTCCGAATGTTGTCACATCAGACCGAATTATATTACATTCTTAAGTAATTTGTTTCCATAAGGAAGTTATTGTCTTTGTGGTAACCGTGTTGTCTGACATATGTGTTCCTGCGCTCTTCCGTTTTCATTTCAGCCACATGTCTTTATTCTTCCGTTTCAATTTAAAGTAATTTCAACACGCTCAAAATCTTCTGCAAAATGATGTGCTTAAAACAGCTCATCTTCAGTTATGTCACTGACATTTACTTAAGGCGACAAATGTCTCAATAATAAGACCTCATTATACAACTTTCTTGTTGTTTCCAGTATGAAGTCAATGTCTGGCTGGCAACTGGCACAGAAAAAAGCCGAGGACAAATATTTGTTTGTTATGTAAAACGGTTTACAAAACACAACAGAACAGTTATATTATTTTGATAAGTGTACGAAAAAAGCTACGAAATTATTTGTTTATCATGTAAAACGATTGACAAAGCAAATATTTACAGGCTGAAATTGTATTTGGCTGTAATCTTAATAAATGTTGTTTTTGATGCTGTTGTTGTTAATCCTTGGCTTGATCGAACTATATTCAAATCTATATGTGCAAGGGTAAGGAAACTCTCTATCTTATAACTGGCCGAAATATTTAAAAAATAATTAACTTAAGTGATTTGAACATACAAAAGTATCGTGCTTAGTAACCTTCAACGAACTTACTGAAATATAAATCCGTGTATTTGCTTTAAAGCTGTTATATCTCAACCTAAACATCGTAATACAGGGTCTATATGTTAAATAATGCTGTAAAAGCTTTAGCTGATTGTTACAGTAACGGTAAAACACCACCAAGAAACATCCGGAAAAACACCAATAAAGAAACATTCGATATTACTACTACTACAACTACTACTACTACAACTACTACTCCTGCTGCTGCTACTACTACTACTTCTACTAATACTTCTACTACTACTACTACTACTACTACTACTACTACTACTACTACTACTACTACTATAAATTCCAACTACTACTACTACTACTACAAGTTAAAATTAAATGATCCATTGGGGAAATGTAAACATCTCCGAAGATTTATTATGAAGTTTTCCAAGCAATAGAAGTAGAGAAAAACATGCGGATATGTTTAAATTCCACTATAATTGGATTCTTTGACATTTCCATCCGAAGATGTTTGATTTTATGTTCAGGTGCAAGACCCTTTCAATCATTCCAAATATACAATTATTTTTGGTGTATTTTTCAATCATCTGAATCTTAAATCAATTATGTATTCAGTTATTCCCAAGTTAGTACACGTCAATCAGAAAGTTTCTAGAAATTAAACTAATCAAATAAAATTCTCGAAAATTCAGGTTGGTACCCAAAAAAGAGAACATGATGTTTTCTTAATACAGTGAAACGCAAACAGTATTTTTAATTAAGGGCGGCATTTGATCATGTCTACAATACTTCTGAATCAATTTTATCAGGAAAAAAAACGCGAAGAAAAAACGACACCAGGAATAGTAGGTACATCTACAATGTAGGTAGATGTACATTACGGAAGCACACCCTTCCTTCAACGCCAAAATGAGCAGAGAGGAAAAGAGAGCATGCACATGCGCTGTTCAAATAATTATCAATTACAAATAAAAAAACCACAAACCAAAGTCAATATCCAGCTGAAATGTTGAGGCTTAAACCTTTTAGAGGATTAATTACTTCTGGGTGGTTTCTGTGTTAACGTTGTTTTTTTTGTCTTAATGAAGCGAATTTCGCCGAAAGTTGGGACAAACCAGTACATTTAAAGATGTGAGCGAATTTTACTTAGCTATAAAATCTCGGATATATTCACTCTAACATTGGCTGTGTAAAATACTACACCATATTCACTTTGCTAACAGGTCTTCTACAGTTAATATAATAAGATTTTATAATGAAAAAAAACACACACATTTAATTTGGATTTTTTTGTCGTGAAAGATGACCAGGAACCCATAAATGTTTGAAAGTGATTTATTCTTTCCTAATTTCAAGATTTATTGATAAGTCTTTAGATTTATAATAAATACATAATAATCATGTTAAAAACATAAAGTTAGCATGATAATTTATTGTATATTTTATTTACATTTTTTGTTAAAAAGGATGAAGACATAATTTTAATGACTAAATGTATTTTGTTGCCATAACTTCAATGCCATTTTCTAACGATTGCTCACTGTCGGTATTACTACAATGAAATTTTCTTACGACATTTCTTTGAATGTAAATTTTCCAAGGCAATTTTGTTACTTGTTTTGCAAATAAATGTTATGTTGTTGTTGTAGCTATATTATTGCAAGTAGTTTTCAGAGGCCTTGTCATTAATCAAACGCTCATTTTTAAGAAAACCATAATGCTTCTCTAAGTCTTCTCACTTAGTTAAAACAAACCTTATTTTCCTATGATATCTAAATATTATTAAAATATACAAAAAATGATTAATAGTGAAACAATTTATCGGCGTTATATATATTGACTGATTAATTACATGTTTAAACCTTTTATTTTTACATGTATCACACTAGAATGAATTTCGCATCATTCATTTGAAGTACTGTGAATTGTTCAAAGGTTTCGTATAATGTTCAACGCTTTACGCGAATTCCATGTTTGCAGGAACACGCGGCACTATCTCTTCCCTCTTTATTCGAAACATTTTAAAATAAATTACTCCCTGTAGGTTTGAAAATTGCTTTGGTAATGGATTCTGCGCTTTGAAATAACATGCCATTTAATCGAAGCACTTGTACCATTTCAATCTCTCCAGGAAAACTTGGATGCAATAAAGCGAATTGACAGTTACATGAAGTGATTTGCATTTGCACACATCTAAACCTTCCATTACAATTTTTGTGAGAATCAACGGGCTTTCCAAATGAGCTGTGCAACCTTTTAAAACGTGAATATTAATTCTAGGAAATCAGAAACACAATGATAAATTGCAAATTTTATTACTAGGTATTGCAATTGGTTTTTAAATAAGATTGATGGCTACCAGAGAGATTTTTGCTCAGCATTTCCTGTCGCAGCGCAAAACTTGTTACTCTGGACATCATGTATAATTAAGAACGTTCTAGAAATTGCATTTTAAAACGAATTTTGATTGATGATGGTAACTTGGTGTTAAATAGACAATAAATTTTAAAGCTGTATGCTCATAGTTCAGAATGGACTAATTTAATGTCTCTTTTGTAAATTTTACAACTATAAAAATGACTGGAAAGGAGCAAATTTCACCATCCTTTGGACTCATCAATAAATTTTAAGACGCATTTTGTTTTAGTGTTTACTGCTTAAGTAACGCTAACCACTTGGCTTAAAATTAACTCACTTGTACGTTGACTGTGCAAGAACATTATATCGCATTTATTTTTTTTCACAAGTCATCTACAGTTTAAGTTATAAATTTTGATATTTGGAAAATCTTAACATTTTCGTCAAAATACGCGACCAGGCGCCTTAAATGTGTCTTTCCTAAAAAGTTCAACATCCGCTTTTTATTGCTAAGAACAAATTAATATGTTTTTACTTTATTTGGCCAGTGACAAATTTCCCCCAATTTGAACTTGAATGTTCTATTAGGGTAAGTGTAATGACAGCATGAATGTCCTATTTGACAGGGTGGTTATTTCAATTTCAAACCCTTAACCCTACAGTCATTACAGTTTTCCAGTTTTTCCCCATACCCGAACTTGTAAGGATTCCTCTAAATTACAATGTTAATATGTGTAAGTTAAATGCCGAGAGAGAATAATTACAGAGCTAACTCAATAATATCCAAAGCCCTAACAGATTATTTCAGTTGTCAAATTATGTACCTAATAAACATAAATTATATCAAACAAATACACGTATCTCTTCGTGCAAAAGAACTCGGTCTGCATTTTAACCAGCGAATTGTTTTTTAATAACCACATTTTCTGAAGCTCGTATCAAAAATGTGAAATATGCAGACTCCTACCTCCTATATTTGAATTAGGATGAATCATTTCCCATAACATGAACATACTTAAAAATAACGGAGATCTAATTATTCTAAAATCACACTTGACTCGTTATAAAAACAGTTTTCGTATAACAGCTCATAGAACATTCAGGTACAATATGGACTGCATAAAATTGTTGATGTTGTTTGTTAATGGACATTTAATTGCTTAAATGACAATGACAATGAACCAGTTTGTACATCGTGGTTTGACTATGATCATAAAATGCTACAGAAAATGCTCATGCTGGAGATGGAACAGAACAAACTGAAAGAAAAAATAAATGAACAAAACTACAAGATAGAAGAACAGTGAGAAAAAGACAATGAGATAACAGAACAAAACAATAAGATTAAGATTTTGGAAAAGACGAATAAAGGTAATCTTTTTGTTTATAGTACTGTCCACATCCAGAGAGGTGTGGGCATATACACTGATATATACTCAACAAAATAAAAAGTATATACTTTACTTTATTTAAATTTTGTAAAATTTGAAAACGAAAACTCAAAATTATATATGTGTAGAAATGTTTTTCTGTTATAATTGCAAAAGGATGAAGTTTTAGTGAAAATATGTAGCCACAGTTTAGCTATCTTTCCCTTTGTTATAATTAGGGTTTCAGTAAACTGTCAGTGATCCTTTGAATTATTCACATTTATTTGAATTAAATCACTTTCTCTACCTCTTGTGATTAATAAAATCAAAACATATTCATCAATTACATAACTGGACCTCGTTAAACAACGATAGAAATTCCAACAATTTCCAATTACCTCCCTTTAAATTGAATATGTAGTGTTTTGTAATCCATGATTAGTTGTTGATCGATTTGCAGTTCCTTAGGTCTTGGTGTGGACGTTTTTATTCATGAATAACTTTACTAAAACAACTGAGATTTATTAACAAAACACCATTCAAAGAGTTCCTGATTAAATGAAAATATGTTAATGAGAATTTAAGCATAAAAAGTGGATACTTTTTATTTTTGTTCAGTATAGTAAGACGCATGCCTAGCCGGTCTTAACTGTACCGCATTATTTATACAAAAATAATCAATATGGTTTTGCAATATCTAGTTAAATAAATAATACGAACTTTATATTCAGATGACTGCTATTCAATATAATGGTCACCATAATAAACACTATTATATGGAAGGAATGGGCACAACTTATATCCGATGGGGAAGGACAAGCTGTCCGGGGAACATGACAGAGCTGGTGTATAAAGGCTACGCTGGAGGGTCACACTACACACACAGTGGAGGTGCTTCAAGCTATTTGTGTTTGCCTGCAGATCCTCTGTGGAATGTGTATGAAGATGCTACGCAGAGCGGAGGAACTGTCTGGGGGGGCAGAGTATGAGTAGATTTTTTGGTAAATCAGTTGCAGAGCGTGATGTCCCTTGCTGTGTATGTCGAACAAGGCGGAGCAGTGTTTTGATGATCCCTGCAAGAAACAAGTGTTACGATGGCTGGACGCTAGAGTACCATGGATATCTCACTGGAGGATACGAAACTAATTATGCCACGGATTTTGTCTGTCTTGATGAAGATCCAGAGTCTTTGGCAGGTGGAGAAGACAGCAAAGATGGCAAACAGTTCTATTTTATAGAAGCACGTTGCGGGTCGCTTCGTTGTCCGCCTTACGTTAATGGTCGTGAACTTACGTGTGCAGTGTGTTCAAAATAATCGATGTTTTGCACATTGAAGAACGTTTGACGCTAAATATGTTTCCGTTTAAAAAGCTAAACAGGTATTACTCTTATGTAGAGTTTATATTTTGTATTATCGTTAATTTTTTCTTCTACAATGAATACATAAGTCAGTGAAATTCTTTTAATTCACGAAAAACTATTTTTATAGACCAAGTTAAGATGCAATTGATAGTTTGAAACTTATGCCAGGTATAACACACGTCACAGTAAGAAACTAAATTTTATCTTATGTTATCTCATGATCTCAATCACGTTTAAAATATAGCATAATAAAAATATATTTTAATCTTAAAATATAACAATATAAGCAATATTACATGAGTGTTGTCGCGAAGTCATCGCGAATATACATTTAAACAAGTCATTTAACGTTAAACGTTTTTCCTTTCTAATGTGTTTGTATAACTGATTACGGATACTTATCTGTCACGTGACTGTTTTGTTATTGGTAACATACTATGGTTTATTATATCCATGCTTTTCATGTTATCTTTACCGCCAAAATTTTACATAAATCACGGGATAAACAGAATTCCGGAATATAAGTGCTCCAAGTTATATGTTCTTGTTGCTCCTAAATTTAGATTTTCGTGATTTTTCTGAATTTAGCTCTGGCGATGAATTCATGCTATTTAAACGGAACAAAAACTTTTAAATTAGTTAATCTGAAAAGCTTTCTCAAAATTGTATTCCAAATGAATGTAAATGGATAAATATGAATTGTGTGTGTTTTTTTGTAGTGTTAGAAAAATTAAAAAGTTCACTACAAGTGTATGCCATTAAGAATTATGGCAAATCTTCTAATTGGGATTGCGTTTGATTTTATGGGTTGCGGGAGGATTGAGATCTATCTACACTGACAATGTTGCAATAAACGGTACATATTGGTAAGTGCAATGCACGATGGGAGATACAACAAGAGATACTGACATGCATTTGTAAATGTAATAAAAATTGTGTCCTCATTGTGTCAGTTCTTTTAATTTAATTGTTGAATCACAAGGTTCTGAAAATGGCAGTTCAACTGAATTATTTATTGAGTTAATTAAGTGTTTTGTACCACACACGATTTTTATCTTATTGTTCCAGTTTCTAAACGCTAACTTGATAAGTAATTGCTTGGCACTAAACACTATTGCATGAAAATTGTATACTGTAACAAATATAGCTAACTAATGTAACAAATATACTAATACAAACGTTCCTGGTTATAGATGTATAAATTAAAAGAGGTTTGCTTTGAATTTGTATAATGGTTAGTTGTTTTATATTGAATAATATAAAACTTGCACCTTCATTTTCTAAAATGTTTCCAGTGTTTACAAAAATAAAATAATTTGTCGTGTTCGGTGATGTTCAAAGTTACATTTTCTCATCATGTTGTTTACAAGATACATTTGCAACTAATATATTGTTATTGGGCTAAACATGTTAATGTTGAGTGATAAAACAACTACTCTCTTGAGTTACATAAAAAGTACGTTCTATTCTTACACGCATTTTATCAGAATATGAAAAGCGCAAAATGAATTTATTCAGCAACAAAATAATATTTAGTTTAGCATTAAACTCTAAGTTTTAATAAATCTGAATCAAAATCATTTCATAATTAGTCAATGCTTTGGATTGTCTTTTTTTGAAAAAAAATGTTTATGTTATACACTTAACAACTTTTCTAAGTGTACACCTTCGTACTGTGGCATTACTGACTTGATTGTTTGGCTATTGTCCTAAAACTTTTAATAAACCATGCAATCAATACTAACTGATTTATAAGTGAAAGTTCATTCAGAATGATAGATAACTGACTGCTCAAAATCATTTAGAATACTGACACCCACAGTATACAAATTCACAAAATCAGTAAATAAAGCCTTTGCTCAACTTAATAAACGAATAACGCGTACTTGTAAATGAACATTTGGAACCTAGAAATATGCTATTCTTCTATTTCTGTTAAATTTAATTCATTTCATCCTAATCTTCGTGTTTTTAACTGTTTTTAGTCCAAACTACTTTTTGTGCAAATCATTTTAATGCATAAAATGTAGTCGCCTATCTTTTAGTTTTCTAACATGCCTGTTAAATTCGACCAATTTTTCAGTTAGTATTTATTGCATTTTTATTGAAAGTTTTAGAGCAATAGCTCAATTATCAAGCCAGTAATGCCCCAGTACGAAGGTGTATACTTAGAAAAGTTATTGTATAATTCTTAAAAATTATATTTTTTATAATGATAATAAATTAAATATTATATAATTATTATTAATAACATATTATTAAACTATAATAAATTATATATAATAGAATTATTATAAATTATATATAATATTATTATTATAAATTATATTTAATATTATTATAATTATAAATTATATATAATAGTATTATTATTATAAATTATATATAATATTATTATTATAAATTATATATTATATAATTATTATAAAATATATATAATATAATTATTAAAAATTATAATTTATAATTATTAAACATCTAATAAACAAATGAAAATGGAATGAAGAACTAGTATTTTCCTCGGCAAAATATACGCAACTCAGGAGATAAAGAAACGGTAAAATTAAAAGATAATTGTGGGTATTTCCGTTTCACGCATTCCTCGGGAGACATCGTTACGCAAACCCATTGTGTGACATTATGGGACAATCGATAAGTACCATGTGCACTGTAATCTTAGAGAGTTCTTTCAACTTCGAAGATTGTCGTTTTTCATCGACGCGATCGCAAAACAGTTAATATGCATATCAGGAATAGTCACACTCGGAAAACACAGCCCCCCCCCCCCCCCACGCAGCAAAAAAAATAGTGGGAAAGAGAGCATGTGTTTATAACAATATTAATTTCAAATACGACACCAAAGACAATTAAAGAACAAGAGAACCATTGGGTTTACCTCCTTGGAACTGTCAGTGGCAAAACAATTTGCCACTGGGGTTTTTAAACTAGATATTACAAATAATGCCACCATTGCGTTTCTTTATCCCTAAAGTTTATAGGCTAAATAAATATTTCCTATAAATCATCTCAAGGGCTACATCTGATTACAAATTTTATTGTTTGTATTTTTGTTTAACACTGTTGTTTTTTAACCGCAAATGCATAATAGTTAATGTCGTCTGCTCAACTCTATGACGTCATTTCAAGCAGTAAGTCTTAGATTAACTATTCAAATGCACCTTTTCTCGTGACGCACACATAATTTGAATCAGGATCTTAGACAGAGCAAAACCAAAGAAAAAAACAATAACAATAACAATTAATAAAATAAGACACAATTCAGAAAATTTGTTACAAATTACCGAAAACACATTTTCGTCTGGAGCTAATATAAAAGATATTTATGCCAATTTACTGATAAGAGTGGTACAAATTGCTTTTAAATTAAGCTGGGAAAGACAAAATCTTTTATCATTTCCGAACCACAACATTTTGTTAACTGGAGATGGCATTATATTCACGGGCATTAAATTTCGTGGTTTGCCGTAAGACACCAATTCCGTTGATTCTTAAATTCGTGGATCTAAATTATTTTAAACTTAATTTATGTAAATTCTTTTTTTCTTGGTGGTTTTAAATTTGTAAATCGATGTTGCTACGAAATCCACAGGTTGTGCTGACGCCCATGTGCCATCCAGACGTAGTCTAATACAAATAGGCTGTGCTAATGTGTAAAATAGACTACAGTCAAACCTGTCTTAAGCAACCACCCACGGGAGTGACGAAACGTGTTTTTTAAAGACAGGTGGCTGCTTAAGACAGGTAAAAAAAATAGAAACAAAATGCCAGTTTAGGGCATCTTCAAACTGGCTGTTTGAGACACTTGGTTGCTATTCGCCGAAGTCTGCTAAGGCAGGTTTAACTGTAGTAATTAATATGGAAAGGTTGTGTAGGCGGCCAAGTACCAATAAAAATCTAAATTCATAAAGTGCGAAAGTGATACCTTTTTTCGGACAATAACTACAAACAGGTTAATTTAGCGCCAATGAGGCAATGGAGAACAAAAAAAAAAGTCCAACAAATATTTTAAGGAAAAACGTTTTTTATTAAAAGGTTTGCCAACTAACTCTAACATAATCATTGACAATTATTTTCAACTTTAAAGAGAATATATCGATTCTAAAATTGAGTAATTTCTTTTTAGCCTGATAAATATCCTTTTTTCATGAATCTTTCGTCGTAAAAATATGAAAAATCACTGAACTTATGTCAGGAAATATACATTTAATAGAAAAATGGAAGGAACAAACTATTTATAAAAATTACTAACAGTAATTTCTAACAAACGTATTCGAATCACGAATGCATATTTCGACAGAAATGTTTAGCCGGAATCAAAGATGTTTTGGTTTTTCAATAAACGTTGTTGTAGATGTCAATAAAAATCACTAAAATTCACACTTCTTTCAAAATAGATATGTTTTATTGTTGGACATTTTAAACTTTAGAAATTCCCCTTTCTAAAGTTTAAAATGTCCAACAATACGAGGGTCGTCCCAATAAATCGTAGACTATTTGAATAAAAAGAAAACTACTGAACACATGTTTATGCAAATTTCACAGTAAGTTACGACATCATTAAACAAGCACTAATCTTATACAAATTATGGCAACTTTTTGAAACTTTGCGGATCAATTTCAGAACAATCACCAATTAAGGTAACATAAACAATTTGCGGCTAAAATGGCACTGTGTAATGTATTAACTGTTTAAAGTAAATTATTGAATTCCAAATAATGACGCTCTGTGATGTGCGCCGCCGATCCCTATCACTGTTTGATAAAATGTACATTTATGTTATTTCTTTATTTAAGTAGATTTTTCTTTGAAATTCAGCATACTTGTTACCGAATGATGTCTTAACTAATAGTGAAATTTGTTAAAAGATATATTAAGTAGTTTTCTTTTTAATTCAAAAAGTCTACGATTTATTGGGACAACCCTCGTAAAACATAATAATCTATTTTGAAAGAAGTGTGAATTGAAATCATTGATCAGGCCCCAGTATAACAAAATACTGAGATAGCTTTAAAACTCAGCTCACCGCGAATATTTAAAACTTCTGAAGATACACAGCTTCTTGTTGATTTAGATTTAAGATTTTTTGTGTGTTTTATATGCAGTTGAGAAATTTTGTTGTCTGTATAGTTGATTACATATTACCAAGAAACTGTGTAGAAATTCAGATTTTTGAGTTTGAACTCAAACATTTATTCTAGAATAGCTCAGCAAGACACTGTGTTACTTGAAATATTTCCATGGAAATCCAAAAAAACTATTTATTTCACCAAGACATTTTGTACTTATTACGTGATACAAGAACCTCACGGGGCAAGTGTGAGGTTGGTGCACCATGGAACCTGGTTTAAACCCCGAGAGGCAATTTGATTTGCTACTGACCGTTCCAAGGAGGTATCCCCAAAGGTTCTCTTCGTTAATTGTTTGTGGAGTCCTAATTGAATTGACTGGTCGCCATTTCAGCCAATCAGATACTTGAGATTTGAGACTGGTTTCCATGCTCAGCTTTATAACCTTGGGCACGATTCTCTTATACATCCATGCTCTTTTTTCCCATAAACTTTTCGACTGCGTGGGGAGGCTGTTATATCTACTGTACCTGTGAAAATTCCTGATATGCACACACTTAACAACTTTTCTGGTTACACACCTTCGTACTGGGGTTGATAACTGAGCTAGGCCTAATGCTCTAAAACTTTCAACAAAATAGTAAGAGCTCAGGAGATTTGTTACAAAGCGAGCCTACCAAATATGAAATACACTTTACTACTTTTTAAGAACGAAGGTGTATACTTAAAAAGTGGTTAAGTGTATTTCAGTTTAGTAGGCTCGCTATATAACAAATCTCCTGAGCTCTTTTGAAACTGATTATTATATTAACCATGCTCTCTCTCCTTCTACTTCTTGACTGTGTGGGGAGGATGTTTTTTCTGAATGTGGCGATTGCTGATATGCATATTTCACCTTTTTACTGTCCTATTTGACGGGTACGGATGGTATGTTCTGTGTCTGTCTCTTACATGGTTGGCTAAGAGCCGCCGTTGTATTTGTAAGGCCCCGGGATTATCTATACAGTTTTATTATATTTTTATTACAAGACAACCCATGTTGAATTCATGTATATATTGATTGAAGGGATTTTTGGAACACGTAACGGCAGAAGAGTCGTTCGATCAGTGCTGTTATCAATAGCGTCTTGTGAAGGTCGTTGTACTATGTTAATAGTACTTCTAGTACTAAACTAGTTAATAGTTGGCGTTGTTTCACCTAGACAACTTGTACTTGATCTGGAAACACATATAAATATTAACATACACTATAATATTGTTCTAGTTTCAACAACTGACAAATTCTGCATAGATTATTCCACGTCTGTCGGACAATTTTAGATAGACGAATTATTCTCTACTTTAGAACAATGCACTGAACCAAGTATCTGAGACACAATTATGTTCCGTACGCAGTGGTAAAAACACAGAAAAAAACTATTCCTTCGTGAAATTAATTCTAATTGCAATCAATTACAAACCCACACATGCATGAGTTAACTAACAAAAACTGTTTAGCAGAAACTAGAACAAACTAGTTTTTCTTCACATTTATATTTAATTAGAAATGTTCTTGCAGTATGGTATTCAGCCCACATAAACGCATGTCATTAAATTCAGATTTAATTTACAAAAATGTATATGCTATGCTTGTTAAAATCGCTTTTAACGAAAAATTACTTCTTGTGTTTTAAATTTTTGATCAATATTTTATTGTCCTCATCTCGTAGCGTTCATACGCATTTTAATAGTTAGACTACTACATAAAATATTTTAATGGTTAGCCATTAAAAAGTAAAAGTATTGGTTATATTAATTATTTATAATAATAATAATAATAATAATAATAATAATAATAATAATAATTATTATTATTATTATTATTATTATTATTATTATTATTATATTGGGTGATAAATCGATGTTGGAACAACTGTATTGGCGACAAAAGCAAACGATGGCGCGTTTTTTGCAGCAACTCGTGCCAAAAACAATGTGTGCACGTCGATGTATCACATTAAATATCATTGATTTCACACGGCGATCTGTAGTTTAGATAGTCTTTTATTTGAAATGGAGAAGCTGCCAAACAAAATAAGATTTCGCTGATACAAAAAGCTGCAAATAACTCACTCTTATTAAGAAACTTTAACTTGTTTGTAGGTATTTGTTTAAAATAAGAAAGCTTTCTGTCTGACATCCAAATGAAATTACTTGGTATTGTTATGGCGTTTCTTTTTTGTCATAAATTAACGTCATTAAAAGTAAAAACATATAGGCAAAGATTACTTTAATAGAAAGAAAATGTAGTGCTTTATCATCTGTTTGACAAAAAGTGAAATATGCATATCAGGAATGGCTACACACAGCGGACACATTTTTCCCACAAAGGCAAAAAGTAGAGAGAAGAAGGAAGCATGGTTATACAATAAAGTGAAATATGCATATCAGGAATCGCCATCCACACTCACAAACACAGCTACTCCACGCATCGAATAAGAAGAGAGGAAACAAAAGTATGTTTGTTATAAGTAAGTCAATTCCAATGAGACGCCACGAAAATGTAAACCCTTGGTTTTTCCGCCTTGAAACGGTCAGTGGCAAAATAAATTCCCTCTGGGTGTTTAAAATTTTTAAACTAGAGGTCAGAAGCAAAAACGAAAACGAGAAACCGAGGAGTACTGCAGTGGAACGGTGCGTGGAATAATAAATTGCCACCTGCCCCAAAAGGCTCTCATATAAACAAATAAATGCAAGAATTCTTGGTGAAATTACTCTAACTCGTCCATCAACTTCTGGACCATCGTTTCAATGTTGCATGCAAAAGCTCGCAAACATTTTAAACATATTGTACTTTTCATAAACACGGAGTAGTCGAGACAAAATCTAAGGTGAAAAGCAAGATTAACTGAAGTTATCACAGTTTTAACATGTGTGTAATCATCGACGTCGATTCACTTGTGTTTTAAACGAAATAAATTATGTATCATTCTAAGTCTAATTTACCTTCGCGGCTTTTGACACATTTACCTTTCGGGGTTTATGGTCTATTGTTAACAAGTTCAAGTTCAAAGTTGTTTTAGTCATAAACAATACAGTTTTTTGCCCTAAACAATGGCGGTTTTTACAAACATAATACAGGGGTCAAAGTTTTCCGGCTTGAATTCCGGTAATAATTTTGTTTGTTTAAAGAACTTTTTTTTTGCAAGCATAAGATTTAATTTTGTAGCCCTGTGATTCTTCATGTAATGAATAGTTAGAAAATATCATTTAGTGTAATCAGTGGCTTGATTGACATAATTTATAAACATTCTCAATTGTCAATTTTCAACATGACAAAAGAAAATATTGTTGAGAAAAAATATATTTTAGAACAATTGTGTCTCAGGAAAACACAAGAGTAAGCCTTGAAATTTACTAAAATGCAGGAACTTCCGGGGGCCTCCGGCACCCTGGACCCCTGGCTTTGACCTGGACCCACCGGGGGCCCTGGCGGCCCCCAGCTTTATTTCAGGCTTTTACATTTTTCTAACTTTGACCCCTAATAATACAATCCAGCACATTGTAGAAGTAGAAGACATGTTCCTTGCAACATATACGAGTATACTATATAATAGGAGATAAAGCATGATATACTTAATTACTAGTCTAACTTAACATAACATGGGTAATATATATTTTGTTTTCTTTTATCTATATACTTTATTTGGTTTAAACCATACCTATTCGATTTAATGTCGTTCATTCGTGTTTAATAACTTAATTAAAGTTTATTTTCTTCTTTAAAAAAATTTAAACTCCGCCATATTTAACGCATGTGCATAACATGGCGAGTTTAATAAGGTAAAAAACAATTTCTTCCTTTTCAGTATCGTATCGTTATATCTCCAGTAAATTAGAAAATAACTAAACATAAATATTCGTCAGCAAATTTAACATAATGCAGAATATTTCAATATAGAAAATTGAAAACGTTATTATATAATGTATAGTGAAATTTAGTTCAATCGTTTTTATAGACATTTTATATCTGTAATATATTTTACGAGTCCGGTTCATTCAAGACTTATTGTTATAGCTCCTCAGAGGTATAATTAAACTTAAAGATCTGGTCGTTAAAAGTCTCGGAATTCCGTAGTTTCCTAGGCAACAAAATAAATATTGTAATATTTATTTATCTTTTAATTCTAGACTTAATCCTGTATGGTTATTGATGAAAACAAATTGTTCCCTCTACGCCAAGTTTTGTCTGAAATAAATTTTATAGCTAAGTGTTGACGTCAGCATATTACAAACTCGCGTTTAGTCAACGATCGCCCTTCCTATCCTTAAATTTTTATTACTAAGTATATAAAGAACAGACTTAACAGTTCACTAAATTTGTTTTGAAAAGGAAACGCTAATAACTAGTTTTGTTATTAAAGCTATAAAGGTAATATGATCACGCTTAAAGAAGTTAACAGAAAACTATTAACAAAGTAAGCAAGTGCATTCTAAAGAAATGTATGAATACGTGTTCGATGATACGCGTTTGCTAAATTTTACAACTCTATTAAACACGGTGAAATGATTGCCGTCGACAGGCTATTGACCGTAACATTTCATTTTGAAAATAGAGTTGAGATCTCTCTGTGTGTCTTTGAACTCTTGAGAAATAGTTTACACACACGGCAAATTTATTTCAGAATTATACATTGTATCACTTATAAATAAATGGTGACATGGAAAACGATAAAAAGAACATTCAAACAGATATACAGGGAACTTTGAATGCCACCGAACACGCCATATATGAAAATATTGCAGGCTTGGTTTGGTTAAGCCTGTTCATTGGTTGTAAAGGAAATGCATATTTCTGCCAAATCCACCACAAGTACAAGTTGTCTTGGTGAGATAGCTATCAACTAGACAATATAGCATACAAAAACACAACGTTTAAACTTAAGATACCTATATCATTGTCGCGCAAACAAGTGAGATACTCTAAGACCTTACTGCAACCAGAGCACCTGGAATCAAGTCATCGAGAACAAAATCACTTTTAAGGAACAGCTTCTCGAGATGGTCAGTTCGTATACTAAATCCTTATAACAAAGTGCACTAGTTTCACCTTAATCATCTCGCTTCCACTGTAGACAGACGAGAAATTACTTTCGAGTCAGTCTAGTAATTACCCGAGACTTTCCGGCCATTAACCAATCTATTATATATCCAAACTATTGCTTGGAAGTTGGTAATAAATCACGGAATCTATGTCATCACTGGTGAGCAAAGAGTGTATTTAGCAACTAATTAAGGGTCCAGCGAAATTTCAAGATGTACCATGATTTATTTTTGAAACCCATTCTAAGAATGTATAAAGAAAAGTGGCATATGCATATCAGGAATTGGCAGCTCCAGAAAAAATACAGCCATCCATTTGAGCCAAAAAGTAAAGAGGAAAATAGAGCATGGATTTACAAACTGTGCCCAAGGTTATAAAACTGAACATGGAAACCAGTCTCAAATCTCAAGCATCTGATTCGCTGAAATGGCGACCAGTCGCCATTACAGCCAATCAGATGCTTGAGATTTGAGACTGGTTTGCCATTTCAGCCAATCAGATGCTTGAGATTTGAGACTGGTTTCCAAACTCAGTTTTATAACCTTCAGTCCTGATCAATTTCAAATAAGACACCACACAAAATGAACAAACACGAGAATCTGATAGGCAAAGAAAGTTCGGTGGGTACTTAAGTACCTCTTTTCTAAGACTGGAGTAAAATCAGCAAGAACAAGATCAAATACAGCATTAAAAATTTTGTTTTTTTTCTTTCAATATCCCAGCCAGTATAGCTTCTGCTATTGTTCACTCCAAGGATATATTTCCTGCTTTTAAAATTTTGCCTTTATCGTTGTCTGTGATTTGCAGGATTTATATTCTCGGGATCCCCTGTCAAAATTGTTTAGTTCCGCCCAATGTTTTCTCGTTAAGGGCACACGCATTCTTTTATCTGGGTGCCATACGCCGCTGAACATGGAATGGTATTAATCTAAAAATACGGCATTAAAGGGTTCATGTTCACCGCAATATGCATACATGTACCATCGTTTAGGATGGATCAAAAAATTGAACTGTTCATTAGTGTAAATATTGAGTTGCGCTCAACCAAGAGCTATGTGGCATAGGGAATTATATGCATTTCAATTTCTGCCGATGAACAGGCTCAATCAAACCGAGCCTGCAATATTTTCATATTTGTCGTATGCGGAGGATTTCAAAATTCCCCTTTTCATCTCTTTTACAAGCATGGAGTCACGGAACCTCAATCTCTTAAATCCCGGACTTTTCCTTTACAATGTTTTAAGCTTCTTATGTTTCATATGTTAACGTTCTTTTGCATGCAACATGGTCGAGTTAAGGGTTGGTATGGAGTTTTTTTTCACCGATAGAATTTGTACTTGTCTGTTCATTAGAGAACCTGTGGGGGCAAGTGTGAGGACTGTGCCCCCTAGTACCTGGTTAACACCTCCAGCTGTTAGCAAATTGTTTTGAAACTCACCGTTCCAAGGCAGTTACCCTCGGGTCTCGTTTTTACTTTCACTGTTTTTCTCACGAGGGCATTTTCACATTTTTTGTTGTATTTGTTTCATGCACTTTTAAAAAGAATAATGCGTGTTTCACTGTTTTACTCACACGGGCATTTTCGCATTTTTGTTGTATGTTTTAATGCGCTTTTTAAACGAATAATGCGCATCTCACTGTTTTACTCACGAGGGCATGTTCCCACTTTTTTGTTGTATGTTTTATTGCGCTTTTAAAAAGAATAATGCGTGTTTCACTGTTTTACTCACGAGGGCATGTTCGCATTTTTGTTGTATGTATTTAATGCGCTTTTAAAAAGAACAATGCGTGTTTCTCTGTTTTACTCACGGGGGCATGTTCCCATTTTTTGTTGTAAGTATTTAATGCGCTCTTAAACAATTAATGCGTGTTTCACTGTTTTACTCACGAGGGCATGTTCGCATATTTGTTGTTTGTATTTAATGCGCTTTTAAAAAGAATAATGCGTGTTCCACTGTTTTACTCACGAGGGCATGTTCGCATTTTTGTTGTATGTATTTAATGCGCTTTTAAAAAGAATATCACGTGTTTCACTGTTTTACTCACGAGGGCATTTTGATATTCGCATTTTTTGTTGTATTTGTTTAATGCACTTTTAAAAAGAATAATGCGTTTTTCACTGTTTCACTCACAAGGGCATTTCCGCATTTTTATTGTATTTGTTTTATGCGCTTTTAAAAAGAACATAGTCGGGAATGCTTTCGATGCAGGCTTAAAGGCACATGGTTTATATTTAAAAAGATGAGAAAGTATAGATAACCTCAAAGCATCACAAATGCAGCGACAGCGTCTAACTAACCCTGCAAGAAACAGACACAGACACATATCATTATATCCGTATCCTACCAAAAGGATAGTTCAAATATGCCTTCTTCACTACCACATACAATGATCGAAATTCTTGAAATTAGCATATTATTATGAATTGAAACTATTGAAAATGATAACTACACAGGAGCGTGTTTTCTTAAATATTCTTGAAGCAAACTTTGTTTATCAAAGACCGTTCAAATCTGTTAAAACGCGTCATCCATTTTTTATGTAAACTATTAAGATTGCTTTTTGAAAATGACTTTACATCGAAAGTCGCTATTCCATAGTGCTTCCCAATTTTTGTTTTCATAAAATATGGAAATTTGTTTAAAACAGATACACGTTGAAGCTATACTAAATGAATATAATAAGTCCCAAGAGCTATTACATTCAGTTACCATTTAGTTTGGATGATGTAAATGTCCTACTGTAATGGCCTTAACGATCTCTTTGAGATGATTTTGCCTCTACCTGTGAGCAGAACTGCAATCAAATTATCTCTCAATACATTTGTTAAAAGCAATTCTCAGATTAAATAGGAATAACAACCGTTTAAGAAAATGTATTTAGCAGATTTTATAAAGATATAGTTTACTTATTGCAAACTAAAATATGTGCCATACAAATATCATTTGCAATGTTAATATTTCAGTATCTTGAATCATGATAACATATTAATTTATCCTTTTCAGTAGCACAGCAAATATCCATGTAATTAGTTTTTCATATTTTATCCATAGAAAGTGGATAATTTGCCAAGATGGATATATGAATTTGCCAGAATGTAATTTAGATCTGCCAAAAGTGAGTAATTGATGTGATTAAACAGTCTCGGTAAGCAATTAACCGCGTACGAGACTGACGAACATTTAATAGTTTCCATTTTTCTATGTTCTTGTTTATTTTAATGTGATTCGGTTGTTTATTCGAAAGGTATTCAAACTGAAATATTCGCATGTGCATCTGTAGAAAATAAAAGTGACCAGGATTACAAAGAAACCGCGGCGTAAAATATTATACGTGATGTTATAAACGCTTTGACATTTTTGCGAACCTATTAAAAGTAAGTTGTAAATCTCTAAGAAATTTCGCGAAGTTTCCTTTCAAAAACACGTTTTCTCTGTCTAAATCGGTTGACCAGATCTACTTTATTATAAAATAATACATTTTAACCCATATATATTTATATTTATGTCATATTTAGACAATAGCTATATAATAATTATAACATGTTTATTCCTTCCTTTAACCTATAATCAATACTTTAAAATACTTATTTATAAATGTAACTAATTCAAGTAGATCTGCAATAAATCGTTTCATTCCTTTCTAGAAACCATTATTCCATATCGTTTACTATCAATATATTTAATGTCAAGAATATTCATGTTGTGGTCTTTTTTGTGTCAGAAGTTTCACAAGGCACTCGATCAGTATATAAGATCATCAGCCAAATAAACACTAATTTACTAAATGGGCATCACTGTCAATAGAACAGAACAGAACAGAACATTTCTTTTATTACTCCCAGGTATTTACATACAACATGGGGGAGAACAACAAAAATAATTTATGAATAATATTGATTTGTGGTTACCGGTCAATAATTTGTTTGTCATAGTCATGGTAACAAAAGTATAATAAGAAAACTTTAACAAACAGAAATAATTCATGGAAGAAGGAGAGAAAAAAGTAGCAACAAATTAAAACAACATATAGTGCATTATCGACAACTTGACAGTCACATGACACTGGCCTTATATTAAACATCGTCCATTTGGCGAGCACTTTTACGGGTTTGATTTGCCTTATACATTTCGTGAAGCTCACACTTGAAAAATATTCAAATCGCTAGTATGCGATATAATCACACTTGTTTATTTAAGCATAATATCACATGACTGTCAGATTATCTATTATCATTAATAAATTTACAAGGTATAAGAGTTATGTATCATTACACAGTTGCTTGGTGTGCGGGCAGTAATACCGAGGACTGCTACGCGCCTGTATTAGATGTGCGACAAATGTTTACACAAGCGTTACTCGCTTATAAAAACATATTTCATTCATTCATTCATCTTTATAAAAACATAGACTGGTCAGTCAATGAAAATTCCTGTCTAGGTCAGGAGACAAGGTAAGCAGACATTTACACAATATAAATTCAATTCGGCACGAGAAATAACATCTTAGTTAATTAGAAATATTGTACATTTCTTATTATTGAATTAGTAGAAGTAGTAGTAGTTGTTGTTATTGTTGTTGCTGTTGACGTTGTTGTGATGTTTTTGTTATGGTCTACAGAACAACCGAGGCGTAAATGTGTATATATATTTTCTCATTAATGAATAGCCCTGACAATGTTTGGCATTTATATTAAATATACATAGCGAAGTTAATCAATTTTTTAAATCAAAGAGATTTGGTCAATTATGGGGCATTTTTCGATATTGGACCTTAACAGTGGGGTGTGAAAAAATTGTGGTGTGTATAAAACGACCCTTTTTTCTGAGAATGTTTTTCATGAAGCAAATGACATAAGACATGATTTGGTAAAAATAACATAGTAGTAGTAGTAGTAGTAGTAGTAGTAGTAGAAGTAGAAGTAGAAGTAGTAGAAGTAGTAGTTGTTGTTGTTGTTGTAGTTGTAGTAGTCGTAATAGTTGCTGTTGTTGCTGCTTCTGAAAAGCAGAAGTAGTAGTAGGATCAGCAACAATATCAGAAGTAATGGAAGTTATAGTAGTAGTAGTAGCCGTAGAAGTAGTTGTAGTTGTTTTTGTTGTTTTGTTATAATTATAGTTGTTGTTGCTGACCTTGTAAAGATATTAAACTTTCGTATATGCTTTTCGTGTAGCAAATGATTTAAGGTAAGATCTAGTAAAATATAAAAACTGAGTTGTTGTGGTGGTAGTAACTTAGTATCAGCAACAATAGCAGCAAACAGAGT
>JAZAYU010000513.1:0-285381 GCA_038501625.1 Corbicula japonica | reverse complement strand
AAACTTCAACTTGAAACATTTTTAGATACATCATTTTCACTTCTATTTATTATGACAATTCTATGCAATTCTGCAGTAATCACGATAATCATGGGACCGGACACCGGATATATACGCGTTTTTGAGTCAAAACAAAGTTTTAAAACGTTACCAGAAGTAAGAAAAATTCGATTTCTCAGCTCATATAACACTAATCTGACCTGGTTTTGGTTTTATGGTTCCTTTACTAAAGGCCAGATATCATACAAGTACAAGTATCAACCAAAATATCAAGATTTGTTCAACTAGATGTAAAAGTTCACAGTTGCTCACGGGAGAAATTGATGCCCATGTACCAAAATCTAGTTTCATTATTAGTTTCGTCCAAAAATGAAAATTCTGAATCTGCAGTTTTCTTAAAATCCTCCTCATGTACTCACATTCCAATGTTTAGCAAGATCGACCAAAATTGACTTATACAGCGACAAAACACGCAAGCGTCTAGTGTACTGGGTATATTTTTTTAGTGTACTGGGTATACTGAGTACCTTGAAGCTTACTGTACTGAGTATAACTAAAAAATTCATGACATAAATCAAAGTTTGAGACGTTTTCAGATACTGTTTTCACTTAATATCATTAAAATTATGACAATTAAAACATGATTCAATTAAAGTCTTTGATATGACAAAAAGTAAGTGATTTAATTTTAAGATCTTGCCTTAGAAAAAAAGACGTTTCTCCACTCAGTACATAAAATATGATAAATAAAGTTGATTCATTCTCTTAATCGATAATCACCATATGCTTAATGATGTTACATCAGTGTACCTAAAATTATTACAACTCATTGCCACTGTAAAAGGGTATAATCTGGAAACCATTTTTAAGGTTTTTAAAAATAGGAAAGGGGGGCATAACTAAGTTTAATATTAATGGTATGAAGTCCAATTTGACCTTGATCTCTATTTTATTATGTTACATCTGTGTAACAAATCATTTCACAATCCTTTGCCCGAATTAGTGGTACGATTAGTTTTCTGAACCCAAACTGGGACTTGACTTGTTGATTTGATCAGAGCTATCATCCGGAAACCATGTGATCGACCGACGAGCTCACTCCTACATCCCCATGGTGGTCTAGTTATCTAATCGTGTGAATAAAATGAAATAATATGTAATCTGTAATTTGTTCCTATAGTGTACTATTAGAAAACTATAGCTTTGCTTCCCTTAAATAATCATTGCAAACGAAACATGATTTACAAATGTAGGTTTATATGCCATATGAAACACATTTAGCTTTTATATTATTTTTATGAATAAACTATTAAACTTTACTTATTTATCCTTTATATCAACATCTTGGAAAATAAGCTTGTGTCCATGTGTAATCACATGACAAACGACTTGTGTATAACTTAATAATATCAAACTTTAAGCCTAACTGCATAAAGGTAAGTACTAATGTTGCTTATTTTAACTTTACAGAAAAGTTAAGTGCAATGTGTTATTTATTCTTGCATATATGCCTACCTACATTATACATTCGTAACAAACAAAATACTTACTCCATCTCTGACACGACGCTTTCCGCATGGTCCATGTCTTTCTGAAAATCAAAATGATACTATAATTGATGTTGATGATTATGGTGACGTCGACGATGATGATTATAATGATCATGAATGTAATGATGGTATTTTATCAATATCATTGCTCATTTTTATAATGTATACTCAGTACAGTAGCTCAGTATACCCAGTACACTTTTTAGCAAAGATTTTGTATACCCATAAACTAAGCGTTTGCATTTTTTCTCGCTGTAGAAGTCAATTTTTTGGTCGATCTTACTTAAAATTGGAATGTGAGTACATGAGAAGGAGTAAAAGAAAACTGTCGATTCAGAATTTTTATTTTTGGACGAAACTAATAATAAAACTCGACTTTCGGTACTTGAGCATCAATTTCTCTCGTGAGCAACGGTGAACTTTTACAAATAGATGAACAAATCTTAATTTGTTGGTTGATACCTGTACTTCTATGATCTCAGGCCTTTAGTAAGGGAACCATAAAATCAAACCCAGGTCAGATTAGTGTCTTATGAGCTGAGAAATCGCGGCTATATCCGGTGTCCGGTCTCAGACCTTGAGTATATCCTCTTTACCAAAGCTACGCCGATTTTGTGACTTTTTGTTTTATCCTGACCTCGAGTAAAAGTCCATAAGTTATGAACGCATGGAGGGATTTTAATAAAGTTTTCATAAAAAGAAGTAAAAATGATGCATCTTATAATGTTTACAATTTGAAGAGTGTACTCCAATTCCATGCGGAGAAATTAACATTTTATGATCGGTGTAGTTAACATTGGTTAAGGTATCGCAAACATTGCAAATGGCGAAAACAGGCTTAAATTTCAAGAAATGAATTTTGGGGGAAATACTGATATAAAGCTGTACGATGCAGGAGTCCCTTTAATTGGTTTTACTAACACAACTGATGGTTTTCCAATTTTTTTCCGTTGTAGATCCAACAAATAACAATTATAGATTTACAAGTAGAATTCACAATATAAATTTATGTTAACAAGTGCACAGTGGTTGATCCTACTGTCACTTTAGAAGGTATATACCGTTCTATCCTAAAATGCTTTTCATTGCCTTTTATAAGGTCAGTAATAAATCTGACACATATGCTCGAAGCCATAATAAGTAATTAATTTGTAAGTTAACAATATGAGTGTCAAGATACATAGGAAGTCACAGAAGGCATACCCTTTCAAGTTGTGATAAAATATAATTGATAAAGATCAAGATGTCACAAGCAATGACACTTGATCAGTTAAATTTACTTAAAAAGATTCTTAACATTGTGATAATTATCTATCAAAATTAAAATGAATGACTTAAATGAAAACTATTGATTCAAATACAAAAATAGAAATTTTTGCATCATAATAATACTTATTGCCACCTAGATTTTAGTTATTAAATGTATTTAGCTATGGATGTAATAAATGTTTGCAAGATCAATTTAGTCTAATTCATGTTCTAATTACCAAGCACATACTAAAACAAAAGAAAACCCATTTGCATGAGAACTCTGAAATTCATGAACAATATACAAAAGCAACTCGTACCTGAAATAAGTATATGCTGGTCTACAATGTTTAGTGCCAATTCGTCAAAATAATGTTAGGGTTTTCAAGAAATTCAAGGAAATCTTACTTCCTGGTTCAAAGTGAAAGTAGAAAGTGAAAGTAGGAAGTAAGTTTTCATTGAATTTCTTGATAACCCTAACATTATTTTGTGCAATAATGAACTATCGAGGTCTGTGTAATAATGAACTATCAAGGCTCAGTGCAATAATGAACTATCAAGGATAAGTGCAATAATGAAATATCGAGGGTCCGTGCAATATTAATGAACTATCGAGGTCTGTGCAATAATGAACTATCAATGCTCAGTGCAATAATAATCTATCAAGGATAAGTTCAAAAATGAACTTTCGAGGGTCAGTGCAATAATGAGCTATCAAGATCTGTGCTATAGTGAACTATCGAAGGCTCAGTGCAATAATGACTTATCAAGGCTTAGTGCAATAATGAACTATCAAGGATCAGTGCTATAATGAACTATCAAGGCTCAGGGCAATAATGCACTATCGAGGCTCAATGCAATGAAGAACTATCTAGGGTCAATGCAATAATGAACTATCGAGGGTCAGTGCAATAATGAACTACCAAGGCTCAGTGCAATAATGAACTATCAAGGCTCCTTGCAATAATGAACTATCGAATGTCGATGCAATAATGAACTATCGATACCTCAGTGCAATTATGAACTATCAAGGATCAGTGCAATAATGAACTATCGAGGGTAAGTGCAATAATGAACATTCAAGGCTCGTGGCAGTGATGAATTAAAACTATGCAAAAATGAATTATCGAGGTTTCATTGTAATAATGAACTATAAACGCTCGGTGCAATAATTAATTATCTTGAGCTCACTGCAATAACGGACTATCTTGGGCTCAGTGCAATAATGAACTATCAAGGCTCCGTGCAATAATGAACTATCGAGGGTTAGTGCAATAATGAACTATTAAGGCTCCTTGCAATAATGAACTATCGAGGTTCAGTGCAATAATGAATTATCAAGTATAAGTGCAAAAATGAACTATCGAGGGTCAGTGCAATAATGAACTATCAAGGCTCCTTGCAATAATGAGCTATTGAGGATCAGTGCAATAATGAACTATCAAGGCTCATAATGAACTAACGAGGGTCTGTGCAATAATGAACTTTCAAGGTTCGGTGCAATAATGATCTACCAATGCTCGGCGCAATAATGAACTATAAAGGAATGTGTGCAATGATGAACTATCGAGGCTCAGTGCACTAATTTATTATTTAGACACGGTGCAAAAGTGAACTATCAAGGGATCGGTGCAAAAAAAGAACTAGAGGGTTCATTGCAATAAAGAACATTCAGGCTCGGTGCAGTGATGAATTAGAACTATGCAAAAATGAATTATCGAGGGTTCATTGTAATACTGAACTATAAAGGCTCGGTGCAATAATGAATTATCTTAAACTCACTGCAATAATGGACTATTTTGGGCTCAGTGCAATAATGGACTATCTAGGGTTCATTGCAATAATGCACTATCAAGGCTCGCTGCAATAATGAACTATCAAGGGATTGGTACAATATTGAACTATGAAGGTCAGTGGTGCAATTATGAACTATCAAGGCTGTGCAATAATGAACTATCAAGGTCAGTACAATAATGACATACATGTATCAAGGCTCTGTGCAATAATGAACTATCAATACTTGTGCAATAATGAACTAATAAGGCTCTGTGTAAAAAATGAACTATCATTTGATCGGTGCAAAAAGTTACTATCGTGGGCTCAGTGCAATTATGAACTATCTAGGGCTCAGTCCAATATCTCGCCAACAGGCCGTTTATGACCTCCTCAAAACAACAATTAAATACTTCGCTAATTTTGGTTGACGGTCAGTGGAATGTTGGGGATTAGACACGAGGAAAGCAAGACGAGTAACTGTAAAATAGCTGTCTTGTATTAAAGGAAGAGTTGCAGTGGAGGCCAGACTGTAACTGCAATTATGAATTATAAGTGAATGTAAATTTTAAACAATGAAAACCCATTGTAACACTTATTTTTATACACTTAGAAAGCAATTTAAATGAGCAGTATTTCGTGTTTTTTATGTCAGTGATTGAGTCCGTGTGACTATGTAACAAAAAGCAATTGAAATGAACCCGGGATAGGTGAACACGAGGTAGTGGTCATAAGCGGAAGTGAAAAGCGTGCTTGCCTGTGCACAGTACAATTGCACAAAATCTTGTGTCGGTGTTCTCTCTATATCTGGACAAATCTGTGGTCGTTTAAAGTGTCGCTTTGAAAAATTCTCGCCTACAATTACGAAAATCATTTGCAAGAAAATTTAAACAACACTGTTTAATAAATAGTTTTTGAAATATTATTTTCCGTTTCAGGCCATTGTCTCCAAAGTAACCCAATATATTCATATAATTAATGTTAAATAGTTTATAAAATATCTGTATGTATTATGTATTATTCCATGAAAAATTTGCATCTACGCGTATTGCTTTTTGGCCGACGATGCTTTTGGTGAAGTTTCAAATTATCATCATTAACTTATAAACGTAACTTCAATTCGGCAATATTGAAAGCGATTTTGAATTGAACAACAAGTCTCCTATTTGCAACATAAGATTATCTTTCTCTGTCAATATGAGATTTGTAAACGTCTAATTGCCTCTTCAATAAAATGCGATATTCAATCAAAATTTCAATGAATAATGACGGGTTACGATTTCTACCAGTCCTTGGATAAATAAAAAGAAACATTTAAATCAAGTTAAAAGTTAATTCAGATAACTAAATATATTTTAACTTTTAAGAATGCTTTAGACGGATAGATAGTTAAATAAATTTTAAGAATGCTATTGAAGGATTTATTGAAATAAAACAAGTTATATTTTGATTTAAAATATCTAAATATGGATTAATAAGTAAAAATATTTATAAATAATTGTAAAATATTAAGGTTAATAGCTATTTTAACTTATTTTTATCAAATAAGAAACCAACATATCCTGAATTATTACCTGTTAGTAGCACAAACTTAATCGGGTGTTGCAGCTGGCTTTTAAGCAAACAAAATGGAAGACTTGGAATACAGATTTTCTCCGAAGAAACGCCGAGCAAGGCCATCTATTAAAAGAAAACAGGAAGTGCTGTTTCATACAGACCCATCCAAAGTCTACCCACCGATAAAACAGGTATATAATAATAATAATAATAATAATAATAATAATAATAATAATAATAATAATAATAATCGTCGACGACGTGGTCGTCGTTATCATCATCGTCATTATCATCGTCATCATCATGATCAATATCATCATCATGATCGTCGTCGTCGTCGTCGTCGTCGTCGTCATCATCATCATTATCATCATCATTTTCATCATCATCATTAAACATGTTTAATCCAGTCCTTTAGAACGGATGTTAAACAAAATGTTTAAATTAAATATTCTTTATATTGCAAGGCAGTAAGTAAAAGAGGATCACCAGTTCTACTTATTGCTTGTATCGTTTATTAGAATTTTGGGGAGAAACAAATTGAATTAACATTATATTCAACCGATGGACTTCGCATTGAAATAAGTCTGGTTTACAAAATATATTTTAGATATATCTATCTCTGCAGGTTTCCGAAATATGTGAAAACACGATCAACAAAATAAACCGAATCACTAACTTAGGATCATCTTCATTGCATATCAATGTCACCTTTATCAAGTTATTCACATTAAAATGCCAATGTTGCCATCATAAAATGCGAACCATGACTGTCTTCTTTTGATTAGAGAAGAACAAAATACAAAATAGATCAATATAGAAAAATATTTTGATTCAATATACATGTTTTCTTTTCTTGAAACACGGCGAACAATAAAAAAAGAAATAGTTCGGATTTGCAGCATGACCCGGTACTTTTGATTCAAGTCTACATGTTTTGATGATGATCGACTTATTTATTGTCGATGACCCAACTAACATTTTCACCATGGAATCTGACTGTTATCCAATGACAAACAGTTTAGATCCAGATCAGCCGGCACGTCCGCACTGTTCGCTTTTAGGTTCAGTGAGTTATTTCTAACCAAGAGGCGACCAGTGTTGATCCAGATCAGATTACACAGACGTGTAAGCTGATCTGGATCTGCATTTTAGCACAAGTTATAAAACCCGTATATATCTAGTAAACGGCTACACGATGACTTAGATATATAAGTCTCTTCCAAAAATTCTAACGATTACACTTTTTTTCTTAAATTTTAGATCAACGAGCTGACGGAGGATGAGATCCAGGGTAAGCTAAGCTGGCTCTATTTACTTAAAATGTCTACTTCATCTTGATCCAGAACATTCAAAATGGTGATCCCCGAAAGTGGCATCCGCCTCTTAAGACAAAGTGTGCTAACAATTACATTTAAAAGGCTATCTACGTTCCTAGAAAATATTTTGTAAATGTCATCGCCGATAAACTGAGTAAAAATTGCAAAGCATAAAACAACTGGATTTAAAACAAACAAAAACACTTTGAAGGTATTTCTTACTGTTGTTTTTGTGGGTATTTTATTTAAAAAATTGAAGAAAATACAAAGTCATGCCCACCTCACACCCATACCTCATTCTAGAAACCTGCTTCTTCGCCTCTCCATTCTTAAAACCGACTGGACTTCCGGAATTCTCTTCATCTCTGCATGTTTGCTCGGTGATTAACGATTTTACAAGCAGAAAGAGAGTGAGAGGGGGAGGGAGAGAGAGAGAGAGAGAGAGAGAGAGAGAGAGAGAGAGAGAGGGGGGGGGAGAGAGAGAGAGAGAGATTAACAAAAAATTGTTTGTATGTCACTTTAAGTAAAACAAAAGCTTGTCCAAGTCGATTATTAGTGAGACAAAATCATTGTGTGGAAGCCCTGGAGGTTCATTAACAAGTCAATTAATTAATGAACAGGTGGTTTTGACCTTCTAACACGCCAAGTAAACATTCGCTCCACAACCAAAAAGGGAAGATAGCAAAATAAGCGAAAGCCCATCCCAGAAGAGAGTGAACGAGTGTTTACCGGGCGTGACTAAGATCATTCACTATCTACTTTTTGTGCTTGACAATGCCATTAGCTTCTTACATTTTATAAGTTCGAGTGCTTTTGCATTCAATATTTTCGAGTGGATGGGTGGGTTGAAGTTATTTCACCACAATGTGCTTGTTTGTTCATTTCAGGACCTGTAGGAACAAGTGTAAGGTTGGTGCACCTTAACACCTGGTTTAAACCTCTTATTTTCGTCAATTGTTTGTGGAGTTATATTTGAAATAGGACATTTTTAAAACCCATTCTCTCTTTTCCTCATGCTTTTTGGAAGTGTTGGGAGGGTACATCTTCTCGAAGTAGTCATTCCTAATATGCATATTTTTATTTTTTTCAATCATTATTACTTTACTTGTTTTATGAAACGAGAACCTGTTGGGGCAAGTGTGACGTTGGTGCTAGCTAGAACCTGGTTTAAACCCCCCGTGGCAAATTGTTTTGCCACTGACCGTTCCAAGGCGGTAACCCCTCGGGTTCTTACTTTCGTTAATTGTTTGTGGCGTCCATATTGAAATAGATTATTGTAATACCATGCTCTCTTTTCCTCTCTACTGTTTGGCTGTGTGGGGAGACTGTGTCTGCTGGATGTGGCCATCCCTGATATGCATATTTCACTTTTTTATATTTAGAATTATTATGTATTAAAGTTGAAATATTATAACCTTAATGTCCATTGAACTTCATGTTCTTTGATGATTATTTTTCCATATTGCCTCTCAATGTATAGACCAGACAAAAGTTTTCTATTGTTATTTTTTAAAAGCGATTTTTTTCATTCGCCACCTTACATAATTACATACCCTTTATATATTTATATTTACTTTAGTATCAATTTTCTGAATAAAATGAACAAGAATCATTGTCCGGTCCGTCTGCTACAGAAGTGGCTGCTGGGGTACAGAGTATGGAATAATATTTCATCACTTTTATTCCTAAACTTAATTTAAATATCATGAAGTAATTGTTTTTCCTCAGCTTTCAAAGAGGTCTTCTGGAAGTATGACACGGACCAAAGCGGAACCATCGACGTGAGAGAGCTTGGTGTGATGTTAAAAAGCTTGGGGCGTGAGGTTCCTGCTAGCGATCTATTTGATCTTGTTGCAAATTTTGACCAAGACGGTACGTTGAAATCTTGTAAGTTAAACGTTTTTGAAAGTCATATTCTGGATTCTTTACAAATGTGTACAGATTTTTTAAAATTTAAGACAATGTGATTGAAAGCCAAATCTGTATGTATTGGCACAATCAAAATTATGTCGCACGTATGTATTCGGTGATATTTTTCGACATTTAAGATATTCATATGTTGGAAGGAACTTTCAATTTTATCATTTTATCATAACTTAAAGATGATTTGATTCACAAAGATGTTTTTTTTACTTGGAAATTCACAATAAGCAATGTCGTCAGCTTAACTTTATGACGTCATGCCAATGACTTACGTCAACTGTCTTCTTTCCGAGACATGCCCATATAAGACAGTTACGTACCATCCTCATTGGAGATTGACCTCTTTCAGTTGGTTGTCTTCTTCACAAACATCCCTATGTTAACTAATTGGTGGGATTATAGAATAATTAAACAGCGCCTAGCTAAAACATGTGTCGGGGAAGTTGACGCCATTCTTTGAAATGACGTCAAAAACATGAACAGACGACATTTTTCATTACGCATTTAGCGGTACAAAATGTAAATTGATGTATCCTTAATTTATCAGTTAGATAAATGTTAAAATATATTTACATACATTCTGTATTTACTACAATCTTAACTGCTTCCTTTCTTTTTCTCAGAAAATGGAATTATAGACTTTAGAGAGTTCCTGTTGTTAATGGCAAACATCAAACTTAACAAGGAGGAGGAAGAGTACCTTGAGGCATTTAACCTAATGGATGTGGACAACACAGGTAAACGTTAAGTATAGTACGTTAAGGATAACCAACAGTCACGTGACAGACAAGTAATATTTAAAAATGTTCATCAGCAAATTTACAAATGAAATCGTCGTGTTCAACGTTCAACGTTTGATATTTCATGCATAGTAATTTTCTTCGCCATCGTTCCTTCGCTTCTTTCGCCATCGTTCCTTTGCCTCTTCGTCATCGTCCGGTTGCATCTTCGCCATCGTCCGACATCTAGACAGTCACGTGACAGACAAGTAATATTTAAAAATGTTCGTCAGCAAATTTACAAATGAAATCATCATGTTCCTTTCACGACAATAAGAAACTGAAAATTATTTAACTCCACCATTAGGCAATTAGATCATTATTGTTTATTTAAACGGTTCATCACGTTTGTCTGCTTATCCATAATCAGTTATACATTACATATTAATAAGGTAAACAAGACGGATATTTTTTAAAGATATGGAACAAAGCTGTTGTACAAGATTTTGTTTTGATATTTCATGCATAGTAATTTTCTTCGCCATCGTTCCTTCGCTCCTTTCGCCATCATTCCTTTGCCTCTTCGTCATCTTCCGGTTGCCTCTTCGTCATCTTCCGATTGCATCTTCGCCATCGTCCGTTTGCGTGAAGACAAAAACAAAATGTTCATTGGAAACGGTAGGTAGGAACTGATTCAACTCGATTAATTGTACTTATATGTTCGATAAGATATTGAAAAACAGGTTTAATTTGATCTTGAACAGAAAATTGTAAGGATGATGCACCATAAACATGCTGGAAACGAAAGTTTAAAGTTGTCTTAGACGATAAAAAGTTATTGAACGAAAACATTTTGAAAACACAAGAGATGCGGAGTCTTCTTAGCTTTTATTTAAAATTTTGATAATGCCTATCATTATAAACCTTGGGGTAAAAATCCACACGGTCACTGACCATTCCATGATCACGTTGCTTCTCTTTCGTTTGTAGCAGCCTAGCAGCCCAGCAGCCTGAAGTTGGCAGCCTAGCAGCCCAGCAGCCTGAAGTTAGCAACCTAGCAGCCCAGCAACCTTAACTTACCGATAGATATTAGAATGTCGGAAACGGCTTGAAATGCATTATTTTCACTTTTTAAGGACACTTCAAGCTTATCTCATACATAATTAACCTGACTTTTTTTAAATCAAATTTCTAATCTGGTGAAATGTAAAAAAGTTCTACAATCGCTTCAACTGCATCAAAATCTCTTTCTGACAACAAAATAATCTTAAACTTGTTGAAAAACATACATCTATTTAAAACCATAAGAATTTACTGAAATGTGTGTCTAGCAGCCTAGCAGCCTGAAGTTGGCAGCCTAGCAGCCCAGTAGCCTAGCAGCCTGAAGTTAGCAGCCTAGCAGCCCAGCAGCCTAACCTTACCGATAGATGTAAGAATTTCGGAAACGGCTGGAAATGCATTTTTTTCACTTTTTAAGGACACTTCAAGCTTATCTCATACATAATTAACCTGACTTTTTTTTATCAAATTTCTAATCTGGTGAAATGTAAAAAAGTTCTACAATCGCTTCAACTGCATCAAAATCCCTTTCTGATAACAAAATTATCTTAAACTTGTTGAAAAACATACGTCTATTTAAAACCATTAGAATTTACTGAAATTTGTGTGTAGCAGCCTAGCAGCCTGAAGTTGGCAGCCTAGCATCCTATCAGCCTGAAGTTAGCAGCCTAGCAGCCCAGCAGCCTAGCAGCCTTAACTTACCAAAAGATGTAAGAATTTCGGAAACGGCCTGAAATTCATTATTTTCAATTTTTAAGGACACTTTAAGCTTATCTCATACATAATTAACCAGCAAACAATGACTAAAACAAATGATTTATATATTTTTATTTTATTAAGGATTGGCACAAAATTGTCATGGCTGGGTTTAGATAATATTTAATATATAGCTTAACAATGCAAACTGAGTAAAACTTCCATTAGAATTATTGAATATGAATTGACGTTATTTCTTGCTTCGTCCACGAGCGCAAGAGTTTTATGATATTAAACAATCGCTAGCATACTAAAATAAGAAAGTTCAGGTTAACTAGGGAGTTTGCTAACGAGTTACCTCCCTTCATAAAAGTTTTTTATTGCCGGGAGATTGCCAACGAGTTACCTCCCTTTGTAATCACCTATGTTGGGAGTTCGCCAACGAGTTACCTCCCTTTTAAACAAAATTATGTTAACACCGCTGTTGGGAGTTCGCCAACGAGTTACCTCCCTTTAAAAAGTCTTTGATCCCAAATGTTCGAACATCATCTGTACCGATGCCAGTTATAGATGTATAAAGACAGTCTTTTTGCAATTTTTCATCACATGGTTTACAGGAATCTGGTTGCAAGTTATCGCCAGATGCAAGCTAATTCCAGCCACGACGATGTGTTATACCCTGGAAATATAAAACAAAACCAAGAAAAGGGGGCAGGGTTGGGTGGGAAGTTATTAAACAAAGTTTTTTTATGTAAAGTAGCAATGCCTCTACCTCGTTCCGTTGATTAAGAATCGAAAAGACTGGAATCTGCGGAGACAAGAGTTTATATAGGCAAAGTCACGTGGTGACGTGTGACGTAACAGGAGTCATTTCTGCTGGTTAAAGTGTTTAATCTTTAATCGATTAAACATACTATTAACCAGCAAACAATGACTAAAACAAATGATTTATATATTTTTATTTTATTAAGGATTGGCACAAAATTGTCATGGCTGGGTTTAGATAATATTTAATATATAGCTTAACAATGCAAACTGAGTAAAACTTCCATTAGAATTATTGAATATGAATTGACGTTATTTCTTGCTTCGTCCACGAGCGCAAGAGTTTTATGATATTAAACAATCGCCAAAAAGGTGAGAGAGTAAGCGAACGAACCTTCCGCCAAAAAGCGGAATATCATAAAACGACCCAAAACCCATGACAATTTTATGCAAACATTACGTCCTGGTACTTATTATATAATAATTGTTGAGAAGTTCCAAGCTGCCGGTTAATAAACAGGTTGCGGCAGAAGTTTATTTAGCTAATGACAGTAAAATAGCCAACTAATATTTATACATTAGGATAAAATTCAGTGACAAAAACAATGTCTGTTGTAGTAAAAACGTGTTTGGCAATGTACAAGGAATTTATAAACAGCTCCCAATATACTGGGTGGTTTTTAACCATAATCTCGTATCCAGGGAAGAACTGATGAAAAGTAAAGGGTATCTCGATTGATATCGAGAATTTTAAGACAACCACCCCCGTTTTTTGCAGTTAGTTCGCAGGAAACTGTTTAATATTGTTTACATTTGGTTTGCAATAAAATTGTTCGTAATATACCGCCAAGACCTTCTAGGTAGAGGCTGCGACCAAATAAAACTTATATAAGACTTCATCCCTAACGACTCTGTAAAATTTTTTTGACCATCAATGTAAGATTTAGTGTTTTATTCCTAACCCAAGGTCGCTTACCCGACAAAAAATAATTAAATCTTCAGACGACCGGTTGAAAGTCAATAAACATTTACATAATCATGCATTATGTCACTGGTTTAATATTACAGTCAAACTACTCTTGAATAACGACCGCCTGTGAAAAAATACTTTATATATAAAATACCAATTTTTCCGTCAATAAATAAAGGAATAATTGTATTTGGAACAAAGACCATCCGCTTATATAGACCACTTATGGCCATCTCTAGATTGGACTTAGTAGACATAATTTGATTGTTGGTATATTTAATAACTTAATTGTAAGTCAAGAGTGGAAATGAAGGTAAAGAAATTTTTTCAAACATATAAACGGAAACAAATCCGCTAGATATAAGTTTATAGCACTATTTATCCTGTCAACAGCTATAATATCAAAATAGTACATCCTCGGATGTCCAGAAAATAGCATTCAACGTAACCAATCTGTATTTAAATGCAAAAAGGTGTTTCCGGCTTTCACATTACAGCATATGGCAACTGGTAACATCACATAACAATTTTGAAACTGACGACCTCTTGTTTAACACGGACTGCCTGTCTCTACGTTTTTTCAAACGTATAAACGGAAACAAATCCGCTAAACAGAAGTTTATTATGCTATTTTTCCTGTCAACAGTCAAAATAGCATAATGGTTCATCCTTCAAATAACTCGGATGTCATGAAAATAGCATTCAACGGAACCTATCTGTATTTAAATGTCAAAAGATGTTGCCGGCTTTCACATTACAGCATATGGCAACTGATAACGTCACATTATAATTTTGAAAACTGACGACCCCTTGTTTAATGAACACGAACTGCCTGCCTCCACATTTTTTCAAACGTATAAACGGAAACAAATCCGCTTAACAGAAGTTTATTATGCCATTTATGCTGTCAACAGTCATAATAGCAGAATGGTACATCCTTCAAATAGCTCGGATGTCCAGAAAATAGCATTCAACGGGACCTATCTGTATTTAAATGCCAAAAGATGTTGCCGGCTTTCACATTACAGCATATGGCAACTGATAACATCACATTATAATTTTGAAAAGTGACGACCCCTTGTTTAATAAACACGGACTGCCTGCCTCCACATTAAGCTCGGCAGCCCTTTTTCCAAATATTTAAATCATTATTATTTTTTCTATATTTTGAATTTAATTGAAAATGGTGGTCGTCAAATGAATTGTTGGGCTGATGGGAGAGGGGGTCTATAGAAATTTAGCAATAGATAGCCCAACTGTTTCATATAGTACATGTAATACTATTTATTAAGTTTTATTCAGAAAGTCATATTTTAAAAACAATACATTATATACAACATGACACATCCTTCAGAGCTCGGATTGCCAGAAATAGTAAAATTATTGAAAGTCACAGTCATTATAAATAGAATTCATTATATAAAACATAGCACATCCTTCAAAGAGCTCGGATGGCAATAAATAGTAGAATTATTTAACGTCATATTATACTGACAATTCATTATAGGCAACATTGCACATCCTTCAAAGAGCTCGGATAGCCAGAAATAGTAATATTTAGAAAGTCACATTATAATATCAATCATATATAATATGGCAGAATATTCAAAGAGTTCCAATCGCCTGAACGTAGTTCGTTTTAATAATTCATCGGACATAACTATGTAAAAATTCAAAAGATTCAAGTGACTTCAATTGAAATGACAAACTTGCGTGACAGATAATTGATTTAATTTTGCATATGTCCACGTGATCATAAATACTGAGTACAATAACCCCTTAGCTCAGTTTTCGATGACGTAAAATAGAGCCCAAATATGTTGCTTCTCATAACAAAATCTTAAAGACATATTACAAACATAAATTTTGATGTTCTTATTTAGAAAATCACTAAACCGTAGTAAGACTAAAACGAAAAAACCGGCAGTGAAAACACAGCGACATACGTGTTTATTACTGTTCAATGACGAAAATGAGTTTGCCGAGGATTGTTCCTAAAAAAAATTCCACAACATTTCCTGTGTTTTTAAGCAAACAATCTAATATAGCTTTATCATGAAATGTTCCGTGTTACCTGGTATAGTCAACTATGTTAACGTAACTTAAAGCAGCAATATGACCGCTAACAGTTAAATGGGGATATTGATTTAAAGGGAGTTACTCATCAATAACGAAAATATCGTATATGTTCAAAAATCAAATTTTATTGTTACATGTAAAAAAGTAGAAGACCCGTTAATAAAGTAAATGGAATATAATTTTCTTGTAAGTCAACGTACGAGTTGATTTTTTCAAAGCCAAAATTGCTATAGCGCTACGAATGCAGTAAAATTTTCTCACAGATCCTAAATGACACTGATTTGACAAAATTTCTGTGAAATTCGCTTCTGTTCAGTCATTTTGAAGTATTATATGGTGGATGCAATTAATATGAACCGCATTTGAGATATTCAAGTATTCCCACGAATTGTGAATATGCAGCTTTAAGGGATGCAATAAATTCCGTTATAACATTGATATTTAGAGTAATACAAATGATGTTCGAGACCCCAGTTAATTGCAAATGCGGTAAAGTTGTCTAAATAGTAGTTTTAGCCCCTTTTTGAATTATCTCATACAGAGGCTGATGTCGGTATGAAATTCTCTACGCACTCGTAAGAGATCTGGCATGGTTCAAAAGTACCGGAAGTGATTCAAACACTATTGCTCAATGAAAAGGACTAACAGAATTAGCGTTGCAGATAGTATTCCATTTTCCCGGAATATGCTTGCACTTTGATCTAAATAGTTCTATTACATTGAAAGAGGATTAAAATTTTCGAATTCAATGCATTAAGTTTTACGTTTGTGAGGACTTCATGTTTCAACGAAGGCGCGATTCTCGAACCACACGAGCACTTATTAAAATAGTTATGCCCTTAAAGACACTATTTTAGCATAATGGCCATTCAAAAACCGCTAAAGGTTAGAACTGTCGGATGCGTCAGTTTAAAGTTCAAGCATAACATCTTGTAGCCAGTCTAGCCGCTAAATATACACGTTTTATGTATTTTAAACAGGGAAGCGTTCTCTCTCTTATTTTCTTGATATTCCTAATGAAATAAGGGGGTTTCTTAGCTGATGACATGGCTTCATAGATTCAGCGTAAAAATGCACGACCTACCGGTATGGTTTTAGAAATAAAAATACATTCCTCCAACACCAAATGGAGTTGTTTTAATGTTATTTTCTTTGAGTTTTAAACTTAAGGTTACCCGACTGATAGCTTTTCTTCTTATTATTTTTATGTGAGACAAATGAAGGACCAACCCATTTCCTCGACATTAAATAAAAGCAGGTATTACCAGACGATTTAACGAGGACAAAATCATATGTAATAAACGATCAGTTTTTTTATCTGTCTCCTGCCGTATAGATCATTGAACAAGTTGACAAAATTTTTTGAATATAAAGAGCATAACGCCCCAGTGGACTTGAGGAAATGTTCTCTAGAACGGATATTTTCAGAGGAGGTATGGTTAAATATATCGTTCGAATCGTAAAATCAACAACCGATGTGTTTTAAAGCGAACCTTACATTGGCTGATAACTTCATATCTTTTACGATATAAATGCGATTGAAAAAGTTAGTTCAGACTTCGAGGTATTTCCGTTTAAGAAATGATTCACCGTTCAAAACATGTAATTGTTGTTTAACCCAAGATTCTTGATCTGGTTGTTTAGGCAACAGGTTTTTCAAATGTTTTGATTATTTTGACTATCATTTTAAAATAAGTGGGTCAAGCATGACTAGCATAAGGTCGGATTTTAAAAATATTTTCACCTGGTGTGGAGAATGTATGAAATGGTGTTTCAACCTCCTTCACACTCTGTTTCCTGGACCACCACACCTGCTCCTGGACCATCCGTGTGTCATTGCCGCCTTGAGAAGCCGTCCGTTTTCGATGTACTTGTCGAGACAGATCATCCTGTTTGTGCTTCGTCATCTCTGGCTTGTTTACTCGGGTATAGAATAAGAGAAAAACTTTAGGAGAAAATTGCAAAAACTAATTTCGTAATATTAAAATTATAATATACAGGCGTGCAACTGCTTATATCCGAGTACTCGACTGAATCCACACGAATCACCAAGGAATGCCCGGAATGCACCAGACAGATTCTAATATCATCGTTTTAAAATTTTTCTTAGTGGACGGGGAGATTGCAAGATCCCTAACCGTCTATAGCATAATAATAAATCTGCATGAATACATGTAGAGGCTTACTACGCCCCTGAAAAAAGTTATAGGTACGACAGGTCGCCCATAATATATGATAAATGCTGGTGGGAGATTATTTAAATATGGTTTACATCAAGGTTCGTTATAAAATAATCAAAAATTCGAAATTTGTAACCTGTAAATTTATAGACCCTACTGTAATATCGATTTGTTTACGCGAGCTCTTGACAGCTGCGCGCGGTCATGACGTCAGCAACACAAATTCTTTTTTAAAATATTTTATTATAGAAATGTATTTTATATTATATTTAAAAGATAAATTGAAATTGCTTTGTATAAAATGATTATCTTAAATGAGTATGAAGTAAATGAGCAAATATGTATTTTCAAATATTAATAAGCTCACCATGTGCTTCCCACGTGGCTGTGTATAAAAACTGCTTTAAAAGCATAAAAATTACTGTAAGTAGTTCAAAATATTTAAAATATTATTAAAAATTAATTATCATCGTTAAGGAAGTGAAAAATAGACATTTGAAAGTTATTAAACAAAGTTTTTTATGTAAAGTAGCAATGCCTCTACCTCGTTCCGTTGATTAAGAATCGAAAAGACTGGAATCTGCGGAGACAAGAGTTTATATAGGCAAAGTCACGTGGTGACGTGTGACGTAACAGGAGTCATTTCTGCTGGTTAAAGTGTTTAATCTTTAATCGATTAAACATACTAATATGAACTAAGGCACTGCCTCTTATCGAGCTCTAGCTTTATTAATCTTAGATTATGATTTATATTAAAAAATAATTTGTTTCTAACATTTGTTAGCCTACTCATGCACGATAAAATAATGTGATTTTTGGAAAGAATTTAGGTCTACATCAACTTAATTCAGCTGGACAACTGGCAATCTGACTTCTACTAAACATTAGGGTTTTTTTAATGTGTAAACACAAAGACTACTTGCTTAAATTTACAACCCAAATGTGTTCCATTACCTCACTTATTGCAATATTGAATATTGATTAATTCTTCATTGCTACATGAAAATATTACATTGTCACATGTGCATGAAAATTAATATATTATTGTCTGAAAAATAAATTTTATTTTTTAAAATGTTACCTTGATTACACTTGCATTTGTAACTTGCAATTGCACAAAATTGTTCCATGCTATTCAAAAAATATATATGCATGTAAATGAATAAAGTTATAATATAGACCTAAAAAGTACTGTTTTAATATACATGTACATCACAATAACACCACATTGAGACTTCAATATGTAGTGTGATACATCACCTAGATTTTGGGGCATATTTGTGCAAAGTCATTTGAAAATATCTCCAGGAATTACAATGCCATAGGAATTTTCAGTTATTAACAACAGTAATTTGAAGCTATAGATGCTGTGTGAAAAATATTGTGACAATATGGTACATATTTGGTGACAATAAGGTACATATTTGAGCCAAGTTACTTAAATGTGCATGATAGAATTACTTATTTAAGTTGAAAAATAGTTCAGCTATTGGGCCAAAATAGATGAAATAATCTCAATCAATTTAACATAAACATGTACAATATCATGTAGTCTGATTATCCATATGTAACACTCCTTTACAGGTCTTAGTAACTGATTTGAAACAAAATGCTTCTTTATATCTATTTTCATTACATAAATGAATTGCGCTTGCCAATCAAATCATGCATTTAAAATGTTGTTGGTCCATTTTTTTAATGTATAATAACAATTTTAAGAGATTGTTTGCAAAAAAATGTAAACCCATAAACACATCAACATGCCATTATTCATAACCACTTTTGGATCTCTGTCTGGTAAGTATTTTATAAATGTAATATATATACTGGAAAATGTGAATTTCAAAATTCTGAAGCTCATTTCAGTTGGTATTTTCTTGATTTTGTATTTTTCATTGCAGAAATTTAGGCACAACTACTTTAAAATACGGTAGGTAAATTTCTCTTTAAAAAGTACCATATATTAAAAAATGTAAACTTCTCTACTGTTACATTGCTAAAACATAAACATACAAAAGAAAAAATCATTGTTTTTATTATGAGTGCAATTTCCAGTTTTTTTGTGTTAAAGTCCAGCTTAAGCAGATCCAAATACCAGTATATTCAGATTTTTTCATGTAATTAAAGAGGCCAAAAACCCACTGACATGGCAAGAAATGTTTCTCTTCCTCTTCACAGCAATCTACTTTTTTTCAACAATTTAAATGATTATGAAAGCTCTGATTTTTTTATTTTCTAAAACACAACTTTTTGATGCTGAGCAAATTTAGTGACACCATGAATATTTAAAAAAATTTGCAAAAATAAAACAGACACCTTGTAAATAGTGTATTTGATTATACATGTACCTCACATACATATTTTGATTATGAAATCATGTTGAAATGTGCACATGACAGAAAATATGGTAATAATAGAACACTTTTAATTCCCAAAATGAGCATTAACTTGATATTTGATGCTATTCTTGGTACACATGTATTCTGCTTTCTGGTCAAACTTTTTGGTCCCAACTGATGATAATATATTGGAGATTAACCCTTTCCTCCATGTAAACCCCTTTATGACATGGAAAAACTGTGTAGATTCAGATCAGCCAGCACATCCATGATGTCTGATCAGGATCTGCAATGTTCACTTGTTTAAATCATTAGGTTATTTCTGACCAAAACGTAAACAGTGCAGATCCTGATTAGATGTGCCAGCTAATCTGGATCTACACTGGTCTCACACTGGTAAAAAGGCATGTCTGTAGAGTAAAAGGGTAAATTTCTCTTTTATTTAAAATCTCATACTACAGTACTGTGTATTAAAATTAAAAAGGTAATACTCAGAAGTTACTTTGAGAAAATTATGTCTATACAATTAATAAAACCTGAAATTTCATACATTTAGGACAATCTGTCATGTATTTGGCCAAAATATATAAAAACATAAATTGTTTCTGGAGGTCAATTCAGGCAGTACTTGTAAGTCTATTGTATATTGCAATCACTGTAAAGAGTTAGTTTTGTTTTTATATTTACACAAGCTTTTAAAAAATAGTATCATTGCTTAATTGATATCTAAAATTGTGCTAGTCATCATGAAACCCAAGAACAAATTAAAACATCATCTGATTGTCATTTTTCCTTAAAAAATTGGACTGTCATCATAAATTAAAGTAATATATGTTACAGCCATAATCTCTTCTCTACCCCTACCCAAGGTGTTGATTCAATCAGTTTTGTCTGGGTGTCACACTGTTATATAAGATCACAATTTACAACACTTGCAGTAAAAGTCAGAGGTGCTAATGCAATCAAAGGTGTCATATTTAATAAATAAATAAATTTATTTCTAAACCAATTTCCATGTTGGACAATGCAAAATACACAGCTTATGTTGCAACCATCAATATTTGAGTCTGTGCTAGTGTAGACAGAGTGACTTTTGTAGACTAAGGTCATTGATCAAAAGAGCATATTGACATATAAATGATGTCTTTTCTTTTGTTGCAACATTTTGTTTATTGTTTTCCCACCTGTTTAGTCATGATAGTCTTGGACAAAAATCCGGAAAAGTACATGTTGCTTTGTACAAAATGTCCAATCTATGAAGCAACTTGTTCATGAAAAATATTTTATAAAACATCATAAACTGATATATAACATATAAACACAATGATACTAAAAACTTTATAAATAAAAATAAAAATGAGGCCTATTTTTGAGACCTATTTGAGCTTTTTCAAAATAAAGTGTGGCTCATTTGATTTGTTTGTGGCCTATTGACTGTAATCCATATACCAATTCCATGGTATTAAATTTTGATCATAAATTTGGTGTGCAGAGACTAATAACGATCCCAATCTATCAACCAAACAATAAACATATGTTGATGCAGTGTAGACCCTCATTTTTTAGGGGGGGGGGGGGGGGGGAGGGGCGGCGGCCAGTTTCTTTTTTTTTAGAAAACAGGGTCAGTCTTCAACGCCCCTGTGGTGTAGATTTGCTCTTGTGCCATGTGTTTTATAAGAATGAATAAAAGAAATCTCATACCTCGTGTTCAGTACTCTCACAAAATATCTTCGACTGCCATGAGCTTACATGTCTGAATGACGAACATGACCAGTGACAAAAAACTCTTATACAAAACTGAATTGTGGCGCTGGCTAAGCTCAGTGTGTCTCACAATGTGACTGAATATTGCGAGATCCAGTTCACAATTCAACTTCACATAAAAGTTGGTTCTCATCAGCCTTACAGTATCTTGTTTTCAAGAAAAACTCCATGCATCTGATTGTTCCGTCGATGGGCCTTATGCTCCTTGGAATTTAAAGGCCTAATAATCCACTGACAAGCTAACATTCAGTAGTTTTCAACTTGACTTCTTCAGTCTAATTTCTCAAAATGGCCGATTGCTAGTATTGCTATTGGTTACAACGAACGACAACCTACTCTCTAAACAGACGATTTAGTTTTTTTAGCTTTCCAAAATGCTAGTCCGATAACAATGCTACCGAATAATAAGTTTTAATTTTTAAAGATATTTTGCCAATAGCAATTAATAAAAAGAAAGCCAATAACAAAATTTGTAAAAACAATACTTTGCCGTAAGTTTTTACCGGTCAGGTTTTTTCCCGTGTTTACATTGCCTTATGCTGTGCACAACCGGAAACCAGCGCACAACCGGAAACCATCGTTTTTTTCTCCTTAGTGAATGGGCATTCCTGCGACCTTAAGACGAGCTTAACGCTCGGGTCGCTTCGCGACCCGAGCTAGAGCTCGATAATATAACAATAGGTGCTACCTATAACGGGGAAAGCTAGTTTTCAATACCTAAAATACAGAATAAATATAACTAAGATTGCACTTTACGATATTATGACCATTCAACTATAGGGCCCAGGCTAAGCAGCCCAGGATTTTCAGATGTTTAGGTCTATGACAGCGGAAAACATTACCCATACTGTATCAGATAAATGAAATCAAAACAAGAAATACTTAATCAATTTATGGCTCATCAAACCAATATTTTTTTTCCAACCACTATCAACCATAGAGAATACTTGCAAATTTATAAAGGAAGTGTCTCCTCCACTGGCTGCCTGTCGAGGAGACTATACGGGTAGGACTGTCTCCTTGAACGACTCCAGAATTGATACTAATAGTCAATGTTCGCCCGTCCAAGTCATAAATTGTGTTTAAATTTGAACAGTGGACGCAATCAGGAATTCAATTACTTTTTTATTAAATTGTTGTTTTTTTTGTTTATTTTATGTAAACGTGCATGTGTGAAATAATAATAGCACCAATTGCTTGTCCTCTGATGTTTTGACTATTCAAGCTTGTTAAAACTATCAATTCTAATTGATCTATTCAGTTTGCTTTTGCGAAATATTAAATATGTCGCAGCAACTTTGTTAAATGCTGCCGTTCACAGGGTTGGTAATTAGCCTATTGAGTGTTGTTACTCAATAAATTACAACATATGTCTCGATTGTTTGGTCCTTTTTAGAACTAAATAACAATTTCATAATGGACAATTACATGTATGTGTTGGTGGTTCAAAGTTGATTCTACATTGGACTCGTAATTTTAAGTAGAATAATAAACAACGGGATGTCCGAATAGTATATTTGTGCTAAAGTTTTTCCTCTGAAATTAGCATAACATGATAGTTTTCAAATTGGATAAATGTTTCCAGATTATGACAGTTTAAAAGTCAAAATTTTGAAATGCCAAAATCAAGAAAATGTGCAGCCAAAGCGTACACACCAAAGAAAAATTTAACAAGGATATTAACTTAAGTGAGTTAACTTGCAGTTCTATACACAAGGGCAGGAAATTTAAATCGAACGACAAAGGAAAAAAACAACAAATAAGGTATGTACCGTAAAAAATATGTCATGTGTTGCGGGGACCATGCATTCTTATTTGCAGTCCGAAATTTTATGGAATTTTTGTACAATATAATACAATTTATTTCTGTAATCAAAACACAGTTTTACTCATCACTGACATGAGGTGGTACTTACAAAGTTACATGAATATCAAAGGATCCCACATAAAACGATCTTTGTTTACAATTTGTTACAGACTGAGTGCATGGTAATCAGTCGTTTTCGGTATCAAAGGTGTTGTTTATACACTTACTTCGAAAAAATCAATATCAAACAGCGATGTTAATTATTAGGAACCTAATTTTAATCCTATCCGGAGCTGGTCGAGGAAAAAATAGTACCCGGTTGAGGAGACACTTCCATTTATAAAACCAATTCAGGCTTTTTCACTAATTTTCATTTTTTATTGGTAACAAAACTGTAAATTAAAACAGCAAGGTTTTTTACATACATTTATTTCCAAATTTATCAAAAAAGCATATGGAAAACTTAACTGTGCTCATGCCTTATTTAAGCATTTACAAACTAGTTTATGATGTTGTATTTTGTGAACATTAGCTCATTTTGCTGAAAGATGTAAAGTCTGTTTTTTATAAAGTGTTTTGTATTGTCTTAATACAAGGCAGTTTTGTCTGCCATTCTATTTTTGTGAACCAGGGCTTTTCATCCTTATATAACAGAGGCCTATAAAAGGCCTCTTCCCAATCCAAAAAACAGTATTTTTCCCAAGTGTGACAGAAACTCTTCCCACAATGCTAGGTAAGATTCCCAAAATGCTAGGTAAGATGTCCAAAAATGGTTAAAACTCCTGTGAGGGGTGTTTGAAAATTGAGGTCTGAAAAATAAAGTGCTTAATAAGAATTAGATTTAAGTTAAAAATACCTATAACTATTCATTTTTATGAACTAGAACCAATCTTTCAATTAATTTTGTTTTCCCAAAATAAACAATAATCATGCATGAATTTCCGAAGTGGTAAGGCCAGGGCCTCTTCCCAATTGACTGATGAAAAGCCCTGTGAACATTAGCTCATTTTGCTGAAAGATGTACAGTCTGGTTTTTAATAATGAATGTTGTATTGTCTTTACACTAGGCAGTATTGTCCGCCATTCTAAACGGAAACTTCTACAAATGCGAGTCAAAAGTCTGCCTATCTATGTCTGGGGCATATTTACATTTTATTTATATTTTGTTGGAAAACAGGATATTTACATTTCATTTTATTAAAAAATATCTTATAACACATAAAAATGACTTGAGTAATGATTTTTGAGAATTCTCTATTAAGTACAAATTATTTTTGTTTTGCCAACACAGCGCTTGGTTCTATCTTCCAACATACTACCGCGATAGCACGGATACCGCGTTTCAAACTAATCAATGATCTCCCCTTAAATTTTGAAGGGTTATTGGTTTTCTGTTTTAAATCAGACGGTGAATTTGTGAAAATGAGAAACCAGTCTGGAAAAACAACAACAACAACAATGGTGGCCCCCCATGAGCAGATCTAACAAAACTTGATGGACTATAGAGTAAGACATGAGAAATCTATTGAAATTTTGACAGTTTTTGTTTGATTTTGTTATTTTAAACATGTACGCATTGTCTATAGGCGGGAAAAGCGCGAAGGCGACCCGCAAAGCGGGTCGCCTTCGGCGGCTTTCCCCGTATTAACCTGACTTTTTTTTATCAAATTTCTAATCTGGTGAAATGTAATATAAAGAAATTCTCCAATCGCTTCAACTGCATCAAAATCCCTTTCTGAACACAAAATGATCTTAAACTTGTTGAAAAAATACATCTTGTTAAAACCATAAGAATTTACTAAAATGTGTGTGTAGCAGCCTAGCAGCCTGAAGTTGGCAGCCTAGCAGCCCAGCAGCCCAGCAGCCTAGCAGCCTTAACTTACCGATAGATGTAAGAATTTTGGAAACGGCTTGAAATGCATTATTTTCACTTTTTAAGGACACTTCAAGCTTATCTCATACATAATTAACCTGACTTTTTTATCAAATTTCTCATCTGGTGAAATTTTCCAGTCGCTGAAACTGCATCACAATCCCTTTCTGAACACAAAATAGTCTTAAACTTGTTGAAAAAGACATCTATTTGAAACGATAAGAATTTACTGAAATGTGTGTGTAGCAGCCCAGCAGCCTAGCAGCCTGAAGTTGGCAGCCTAGCAGCCCAGCAGCCTAGCAGCCTTAACTTATCGATAGATTAAAGAATTTCGTAAACGGTCTGAAATGCATAATAATCACTCTTTAGCACACAAAAAAATAAACCTTAATTTGTTATATTTTTTCAAAGCTGGTGAAATGTGAAAAAAATTCTGAAACGGCCTGAAATGCATCATGATCACATTCGGACGGCAATACGAGCTACAATGATATGAAATGCACTTTAAAAACTTAAAAATTCACTTTTAACTGGGTTGCTGAAATGGGAAGTTGGCAGCCTCTTTACACAAACAGCGAATACCCTAATGAGATCGAATCCACTGCCAGCACAAACAAGCTTATTCGAGATGAAATCAAACTGACTTTGTTTCCTTTTTTCTATGCGGGGGAAATGTGCAAACAATTCTGCAACGGCCTGAATGAAAACAGCGAAAACACAAACAGCGAATACCCTAATGAGATCGAATCCTCTGCCAGCAGTGAGTTGGGTATTCGCTTTACACATTCAGCGAATACCCTAATAAGATCGAATCCACAGCCAGCTTTGAGTTGGGTATTCGATCTACACTGACAGCGAATGTGTAAAGCGAATACCCAACTCACTGCTGGCAGTGGATTCGATCTCATTAGGGTATTCGCTGTCAGTGTAGAACGAATACCCAACCCACAGCTGGCTGTGGATTCGATCTCAATAGGGTATTCGCTGTCAGTCTAGAACGAATACCCAACTCACAGCTGGCTATGGATTCGATCTCATTAGGGTATTCGCTGAATGTGTAAAGCGAATACTCAACTCACTGCTGGCAGTGGATTCGATCTCATTAGGGTATTCGCTGTCAGTGTAGAACGAATACCCAACTCACAGCTGGCTGTGGATTCGATCTCAATAGGGTATTCGCTGTCAGTGTAGAACGAATACCCAAGTCACAGCTGGCTGTGGATTCGATCTCATTAGGGTATTCGCTGAATGTGTAAAGCGAATACCCAACTCACTGCTGGCAGTGGATTCGATCTCATTAGGGTATTCGCTGTTTGTGTTTTCGCTGTTTTCATTCAGGCCGTTGCAGAATTTTTCGCACATTTCCCCAGCATAGAAAAGGAAAACAAATTCAGTTTGATTTCATCTCGAATAAGCTTGTTTTGTGCTAAAAGTGATTAAAATGCATTCGAGGCCGTTTCCGACGTTCTCACATCAATCGGTAAGTTTAGGCTGCTAGGCTGCCAACTTCCCATTTCAGCAGCCCAGTTAAAAGTGAATTTTTAAGTTTTTAAAGTGCATTTCATATCATTGTAGCTCATATTGCCGTCCGAATGTGATCATGATGCATTTCAGGCCGTTTAAATTTTTTTTCACATTTCACCAGCTTTGAAAAAATATAACAAATTAAGGTTTATTTCATCTGGAATAAGTTTGTTGTGTGCTAAAGAGTGATTATTATGCATTTCAGACCGTTTCCGAAATTCTTTAATCTATCGCTAAGTTAAGGCTGCTAGGCTGCTGGGCTGCTAGGCTGCCAACTTCAGGCTGCTAGGCTGCTAGTCTGCTGGGCTGCTACACACACATTTCAGTAAATTCTTATGGTTTTAAATATACTAGTCTTTTTTCAACAAGTTTACAATCATTTTATGTTCAGAAAGGGATTGTGATGCAGTGGAAGCGATTTGAAAATTTCTTCACATTTCACCAGATTAGAAATTAGATACAAAAATACTGTTAATTATGTATGAGATAAGCTTAAAGCATCATTAACAAGTGAAAATAATTCATTTCAAGCCGTTTCCGAAATTCCTACATCTTACGGTTAGTTAAGGCTGCTAGGCTGCTAACTTCAGGCTGCTAGGCTGCTGGGCTGCTAGGCTGCCAACTTCAGGCTGCTAGGCTGCTACACACACATTTCAGTAATTCTTATGATTAAAATAGATGTATTTTTTAACAAGTTTAAGACTATTTTGTGGTCAGAAAGGGATTTTGATGCAGTTGAAGCGATTGTAGAATTTCTTTACATTTCACCAGAATAGAAAATTGATAAAAAAGTCAGGTTAATTATGTATAAGATAAGCTTAAAGTGTCCTTAAAAAGTGAAAATAATGCATTTCAAGCCGTTTCCGAAATTCTTACATCTATTGGTAAGTTAAGGCTGCTAGGCTGCTGGGCTGCTAGGCTGCCAACTTCAGGCTGCTAGGCTGCTGGGCTGCTAGGCTGTTACACACACATTTCAGTAAATTCTTATGGTTTTAAATAGATGTATTTTTTCAACAAGTTTAAGATCATTTTGTATACAGAAAGGGATTTTGATGCAGTTGAAGCGATCGGAGAATTTCTTTACATTACATTCACCAGATTAGAAATTTCATTAAAAAAGTCAGATTAATTATGTATGAGATAAGCTTAAAGTGTCGTTAAAAAGTGAAAATAATGAATTTCCAGCAGTTTCCGAAATTCTTACATCTTTTGGTAAGTTAAGTCTGCTAGGCTGCTAGGCTGCTAACTTCAGGCTGCTAGGCTGCCAACTTCAGGCTGCTAGGCTGCTGGGCTGCTAGGCTGCTACACACACATTTCAGTAAATTCTTATGATTTTAAATAGATGTATTTTTTTCAAGTTTAAGATTATTTTGTTGTCAGAAAGGGATTTTGATGCAGTTGAAGCGATTGTAGAATTTCTTTACATTTCACCAGATTAGAAATTTGATAAAAAAAGTCAGGTAAATTATGTATAAGATAAGCTTAAAGTGTCCTTAAAAAGTGAAAATAATGCATTTCAAGCCGTTTCCGAAATTCTTACACCTATCGGTAAGTTAAGGCTGCTAGGCTGGTGGGCTGCTAGGCTGCCAACTTCAGGCTGCTGGGCTGCTACACACCCATTTCAGTAAATTCTTAAGATTTTAAATAGATGTATTTTTTTCAACAAGTTTAAGATGATTTTGGTTTCAGAAAGGGATTTTGATGCAGTTGAAGCGATTGTAGAATTTTTTTACATTTCACCAGATTAGAAATTTCATAAAAAGTCAGGTTAATTATGTATGAGATAAGCTTAAAGTGTCCTTAAAAATTGAAAAAAATGCATTTCAAGCCGTTTCCGACATTCTTACATCTTTTGGTAAGTTAAGGCTGCTAGGCTGCTGGGCTGCTAGGCTGCTAACTTCAGGCTGATAGGATGCTGGGCTACTAGGCTGCCAACTTCAGGCTGCTAGGCTGCTGGGCTGCTAGGCTGCTACACACGCTTTTCAGTAAATTTTTATGGTTTTAAATAGATGTATTTTTTCATCAAGTTTAAGATCATTTTGTGTGCAGAAAGGAATTATGATGCAGCTGAAGCGATTGGAGAATTTCTTAACATTTCACAAGAATTGAAATTAGGTTGATATTGTATGAGATATGCTTGAAGTGTCCTCATAAAGTGAAAATAAAGCATTTCAAGCCGTTTCCGCAATTCCTACATCTTTAGGTAACTTAAGGCTGCTAGGCTGCTGGGCTGCTAGGCTGCTAACTTCAGGCTGCTAGGCTGCCAACTTCAGGCTACTAGGCTGCTTGGCTGCCAACTTCAGGCTGCTAGGCTGCTGGGCTGCTGGGTTGCTAGGCTGCCAACTTCAGGCTGCTAGGCTGTTAGGCTGCCAACTTCACGAACCTCATAATCAATACAATTTGAAAGTTTGATGAAGAAATATTATGAAATGGCAAAGTTATAGCCAATGTAAAGTTTTCGTGTCAAAATCCATGTACAAAAAGGGGCATAACTCCATCAAATGTGACCTTGACCTATAGAATATGGCGTGACCACGAGCGTGCTGTCATAAGCAATACAGTTTGAAAGTTTGATGAAGAAATATTAAGAAATGGCAAGGTTATAGCCAATGTTAAGTTTTCGTTTCAAAATCCATGTAAAAAAAGGGGGCAAAACTCCATCAAATGTGACCTTGACATTTAGAATATAGCATCATCACAAGCGTGCTGTCATAAGCAATATAGTTTGAAAGTTTGATGAAGAAAATAGCAAAGTAATAGACAACGTTAAATTTACGTGACGGACGGACGGACGGACGGACGGACGGACGGACGGTTAAAGCGACCCCTATGTATCGCCTATTCTTCGAAAGAGGGACACAGAAACATTACGTGCAACAGACGTTGCGTATATTTATATTTCAAACCTGATGAAGACATTGCGTTGAAACGCGTAGTAAATCAAGTTCCACAATCTATAGTGTGTTGCTTTCCTTACAAATTCTTCATTTTTGAACGTTATGTTTATAGCTGGACGACTCACGTCTGTGGGTTCGGGTCAGTCTAATAATAATAATAATAATAATAATAATAATAATAAATTTTTTATTTTTAGAGGATAACATATTTGGCATGGCCATTCTTACATATGGTCCTCTTAAAAACATGTACAAATTATTACAAATTTATATTCATATATACATTCATACATTCTCAAAATATAATTGAAAGAAAGAAAAAAAAATTACAATAAAATTTCAAGAACAATATGAAAATGCTGGAAACAGACATATTTAAATGAAAAATTGTAACAATAGCAATTATAACAAAAGATTCATTACCCAAACATCTTAAACATTTACACATAATTACACTGTAAGAATTTTTTAACATGTTTTTTAAATAATTTAACTGTTTTGCATGACTTTACGCTCAAAGGAAGAGAGTTCCATAAATTTGGACCAACAACTGAAAATGATTTACTGTATAATAGAGTGTTAAATTTTGGAACTAATAGATTCCCATTTGAAATAGATCTTAATTGCCTTTCTTTGCTATATGTTAGTTCTTTAAACATCGAAGTTATATACACTGGTGCCATGTTATGTAATGCTTTGTAGGTTAGTAAAAGAATATGGTATTTGATACGACATCGGACAGGCAGCCAGCTTAAATGTTTAAACATGATAGATGAAGGCGTAGTCAGCCCTGTTTTAAGAATAATTCGCGCTGCTCGTTTTTGTAGTTTTTCGAGTTGAAAAATATTGGATGAGATTGTTCCGCCCCAAACCAAACAACCATAATCAAATAAGGGAATTATATACGCATTGTAATACTTTATCAAACAATCTTGAGAGACATATGAAGATAATAACTGCATGAGAGTAAGTTTACGGGAAATCCGAGTAACCATATGATGAACTTGTAAGTTCCAAGTCAGTTTATTATCAATAGTTACCCCCAGTAACCTTTGTTGGGTAACATTTGTAATCGCAGAAGTCTCGCAGAAGGTTCATGCTCATGTCTTTATGCGAGGTGAGGACGAGCAGTTAGGGTCGTTCTCCATGGTAAAATATTATCGTTCGGCTATACGGAGAAAGGGGGGTTAATTCAGCGAGATTTGAGATGATTTGAGAAAATCGATTTCTCTCCCTTTGACCTGTCCATTTAAAGAAATCAGTTTTAAAGTGACCAGGCCATGCGGTCATAAACTAAACATTTTTCATGCTCAACTCGATTCTATGCACACGGGATGATCATAATATGACATCGGTAACCAATTTTTTACTGACAACAGTACTGACTATATGTACGGGGAGACTTTCTACGGCCCCCACACTGCACAAAAATGTGACGTGTCCCTACTCCGTTTTTTTCTCCATAGTCTATGTAATAAGAGAAAATTGCAAGATATACGAATGACTTTCAATAATCGTAAGTGTTTGTGTACCTCAATTATTCATTTGTACGCATAATTGTCGACACTGTTCTTTGTTTTCCGGATCAGCTGCAGACAAAGTTCACAAATTCGGATATCAACGGATAAAATTTCATTCAATTATTAAAAATATAACAAAAATAATTTAATGTTTAAGTTATTTATGATGCCGAATATGATGTAAGACAGCAAAAATTGCTCGTATCATAACTTTGGCGTGCGAAGAGGCGTGCGAAGAGGACTGGTGTATACAGTTCCAAAATTGGAGTACCTCATAAAAAACAAAAGGATACTATTATTGGACCAGGAAAATTTGGCAATGTTTACATTGATGTGTTTACATTGGAGTAACATATAAACAATGAATTAATATTTCTATCGTTGTTTAATACAAAGCGTGCACTTCCAATACTTGTCCCATTAGCCGAGTGGTCTAAGAGGCAGTCAATTTTAAATGCAATGTTAGCAAGGCTGTTTTAGGGTATAGGTTCGAAAAATGTTGGGGTTTGTTTTACATTTTTTTACAAAAAAATATTTTTGCGATAAAACTGAAGCCAAATGCATTACAATACTTTGAAATAACTGCAATAAAACTTAAAAAATATAAATCTAAATTATTCACTTAAAAGCCGTGTGTCAGTGTGAATCGAACCCGTGTCGAAAAAGAGTTAGGCATATGCCAGACGGACGCGTTAACCACTGAGGCGATGAGAAATACCTTGGCAAAATAGTAGTTTTAACGCGTAAAATTGCCTTAATCCGTGTTTATATTCTATAAATAATTGTAAACATTGCCAATTTAGCTTGGTCAACCTATAGTATGTACAATTCCAGAAAGTAGGTTATGTCCGTGAAATGTATAGGTGTAAACAAACCTTCATAAAGAGTCATAATTCAAGCATCATACACGGTGGCTTAATAATAATAATAATAATAATAATAATAATAAATAATAATAATAATAAATAATAATAATAATAATAATATATTTTCAGATGGTAAACTCTTAAGTTATGTATAATTATAATATGTAGGAATGACTAAATTTAATTTTATGAATGACTGATAATGGTAAACCTATCGTAACTTTTATTTTTTAGGTGAAATTGGTGCAAAAGAATTAAAAGCGTTCATGGCGAAGCTGGACTGTGACGTTACAGATGATGACTTACAACGCATGATTAATATGGCCGACAGCAAAGGAAAAGGCAAGCTGACGTTTCATGGTAGGTCTTATTCATTATGTTAATACATACTTAAATCAGACTTAAGTTGTCGTTCATGGCAGTCTCTTACAACACGTTAAGGGGCGACGACTCTGGATAGAGATCGCGTTAAGGGGCGACGACTCTGGATAGAGATCGCGTTAAGGGGCGACTACTCTGGGCAGAGATTGCTTTTGTAACGGTAAAACACAGAATTATTTGCTCCAACATTTAATATTTACACTTCAACTTCGTCCTCGGGCTTCACACACTTAAAACAACTCAAATGTTTTCCATACCTATATGAAAAACATCAAATATCAATTCAATCCTTAAATGTACTTAATATAATAGTGCATGTAGTATGTTCCCAAATTTGAATTTCGTACCAATTCGACAAAGAAACGTTTTACGTTTTTGTTTTCAGATTTTGTCGATGTCATGAAAAATGTTTGACAATTGGAAGAGAGGAAAGCGTTTTTGTGCTGCATAACAATATTTGTGCATTATTATTGTTAACTGTTTTGTATATTTTGCTTATAACTTTTTCGGTGTTTGACATTTATAGCTCTTATTATTAAATATTTGCGATAGAGCAATTCGCTTAAATATAAATGAAATCCATGTTTGGCACTGTTTTTGCTATGCAGTAAATGGTTATGACAAAAGTATTATTATTTCTGGTTCTTGCATATAGCCGAACAAAAGATAAAATGTCATTTCAGCTGGTTTTAGTGCACAGACGATTGTTGCACGTTCATTTTCCTAAAAGAACAGTCTCACCCAAGCGAGAGGAGTATTAGTGCGAACGAATGAAAGACAACTTGTGAGCACAGCAAGAGAGACGAAAAATCGCAGTTGTCTACCCTGTACTATCTCTGACACGTTTTTGTTTCAATACTCGTTTTACATTAAAGTAGTACACGTTTTTGTAAACACTACACCTTAAATTGAAAATAATAATAATATAATATTAAATATTGAAGGTCATTTTACAAGACATACAAACTACCGTGGTATCATTCAATTTCGCAGAGCCTAATTTTCGCGCACATGACTCAAATTACATTTTAGCGCGTACATAAATTCGAGAAATTATATTATTTTCAATGGATAATAAAATATTTTGTAGGTGATATTCGCTCGGGGTAGGATTTCGCTAACACTGCCAAGCGCGAATATGAGAATAAAAAACCGCGCGAAATTAAATGACATCACGCTATCCACTGTATCAGCTTCATTTTCGCCTTATAATTTCACCGTAATTTTATTTTGACAAGAATGGATGTCTAAAAATAAAATCATTTTTAATATAGAACAACAAATCTAATCTTCAAATGCTAGATCTGGAATTTTAAACGAGAATATAGGTTGACTAGGGTCGGATGCTTCATTTCTTGAAAAGCTTTCCGTTTGCGACAGTCTTAGGGTACGTGTAGTTACATTGTTATAACCAACTTTCTGCAAAAATCCCGATGAACATTCAATATTGCTGTCCAAAACGAGGGTACGAGAAACTCCAGTGAATCCCTTCTGGATCCGCCTCTGGTTGACGAATTCAGGTGTCTATAATTAATGGACAGTAATCAATCTTGGTGAAATGCGAACAATTTTTTCCGCATTTTCTTTCACAAAACCTCGGAATAGCACGGCTTCTTTTGTTGGGGGTAGGGTATCAATATCAAACTAATTCTAACGAAAATATAAGTTACAGAAACGCGACACTTAATGATCATCGTTTAGATTAAAATGAGGTTTTTACGACGAATAGATATTTTCAAATAATTTCTCTTCGCGGCTTGAATTACAGATATATTTTTATTTGCCAAGACCTTACAACATGGTTGAGCATAAACCCTTCAAAATATAAAAGCAGTGACAATATTACGTGTGAAATTATTCTACCAGCGAAGATTATTATGTCGAAAATCGAATCACAATTTATTTTAAAAAGCAACAAAACACTATAGGACCAGAAATAAAGATTGTGTAATTTTCAGAGGCTATGAACTATGGATCCTTATTTTGTTGAAAATCGAATCACAATTTATTTTAAAAGCAAGAAAACAATAAAGGACCAGAAATAAAGATTGCGTTATTTTCAGAGGCTATAAACTATGGATCCTTATTTTGTTGAAAATCGAATCACAATTTATTTTAAAAAGCAACAAAACAATAAAGGACCAGAAATAAAGATTGTGTTATTTTCATAGGCTATAAACTATGGATGCTTATTTTGTTGAAAATCGAATCACAATTTATTTTAAAAAGCAACAAAACACTATAGGACCAGAAATAAAGATTGTGTAATTTTCAGAGGCTATAAACTATGGATCCTTATTTTGTTGAAAATCGAATCACAATTTATTTTAAAAAGCAACAAAACAATAAAGGACCAGAAATAAAGATTGTGTTATTTTCAGAGGCTATAAACTATGGATCCTTATTTTGTTGAAAATCGAATCACAATTTATTTTAAAAAGCAACAAAACAATAAAGGACCAGAAATAAAGATTGTGTTATTTTCATAGGCTATAAACTATGGATGCTTATTTTGTTGAAAATCGAATCACAATTTATTTTAAAAAGCAACAAAACAATAAAGAACCAGAAATAAAGATTGTGTAATTTTCAGAGGCTATAAACTATGGATCCTTATCAACGAGGTTTTATTTTGTTGAAAATCGAATCACAGTTTTCAAAAAAGCAACAAAACAATAAAGAACCAGAAATAAAGATTTTGTAATTTTCAGAGGCTATAAACTATGGATCCATATCAACGAGGTTTTATTTTGTTGAAAATCGAATCACAATTTTCAACAAAAGCAACAAAACACTAAAGGAACAAAAATGAAGATCTTGTAATTCTCTGGCATTAAATTATGGACGTTGCAAGCCGTAAATTACTATACGTTGCGAAACTGTCTTAACACATTCATTAAAATAAAATCTTTGAAGGAGAGGAAAATGATTTCTTAATGCCTTCAATTGCTTTTATAAACTTATAATAGGAAAAGCGAATTCTACGAAACACATGTGTCGCCGTTGAACTGGTGGCCTTTGCGTTATTATACAGGGCACTGTTGAACCTCAATTTTCACAAAACGTGTTTTTCACACGGTGTGAAAAATGCGTGCGGGTATTTCACAAATAGAGTGAAAATTGCGTTCGGATACAAATTTCGTACGAACGTAAAAGCGCATTTTTCACCTTAAAAAATCTCATGAAAAAAACAACGTTTTAAAAATGCGAGTTTTTTTAGTACGAACGTATATTTCAAATCTGCAAATTTTGAGTTGCCAGCACAGGTATAGTCTCTCACCAGTGTCTCAAGATTCGGCACTTCAGGTTTGTCTGTGTGTACACCAAGGCGGATTTAGAGGGTGGGGGGGGGGGAAGCGGAGTACGCATTCCCCACCCCGAACAAGAGGCGATTTTTAGTCCATTTAACAAAGATGTTCTATTAAAAATACAAGTTTTATTGTAAATAATATTATTTTTTTTCGTTTAATATCACTAACTCTTAGGACCACTTCGTGCTTTGGAAAATATTTTCATTACAATTTTGAGGTTTCGCCCCCCTTTTACGCTACCTGTAACTGAGAACCTGGATCCGCGACAGTGTAACACCTTTTTGTCCTTTGCTAATGTCTGTATAATTCACATTGCCGAGTTGTGACGAACGCGCATGTTTTTAACACCGTATTTTTTCACACCGTGTGAAAAACACGTTTTGTGAAAAATGAGGTTCAACGGGGCACATCAATGAAAAAGGTGTCTTCGAACAGCTGACGACAAACCTTGAAGTGACGTCATAAAGTTTAGCAGACGGACATATTTTATTATAATATTATATGGTCAAAAGTTGCCACAAAATTGCCAGGGTCGAATGTAAGTTTCGAAAACACCAGGTTCGTTTCGGGTTTTTAGCTAGTTGCATGATAATGCCCAACATTTCCGGTCAAAATCCCCATGAAGTTAAATATAATTGCTTTCCAGAAAGGGAGTTCGAGCAACCCAACTAAACCCCATCTGGATCCGCCCCTGAACATCTAACAGTTTTGATAAAAAATAAATAAATAATTTTATTTTCTTTCCAAACACAGTGAAAACTGAAAACATATTTGCCCAGCGTCCCAGTTATACGATGTTAACTCAAATTTCAAATTACTACAGATACTGTCAAATTTATAAGCAACAGTAAGTTTTAGAAAGAAATGTCAATCAGGAACACATAACCACAACAAAAACAAAACAAAACATAAAAAAACCCAGACCAAATTTTTAGATGCCAAAGATTACACGGCAGTTATATGTACGTGAAAAACTATTACACACATTATTTTTTTTATAGTCTATGAATAAGGCCCTTAACTAAAATCACGAAACCTACTAATGTTATTAACCCAACGAATATTAACGAGTTTACAGTATACATTTTGACAAAAAAACACTGTTTAGTTAAACTACTACGTAAAAAGTCATACACATGTCTTCGTGTTTTCCAAAAATTGTCTGGATACAAACCCCACGCATGATGTATGAATGGGAACTTCAGAAATCACCAAACCCACAAACTATTAGAAAAAAAATAAATAGAAAGTGCTAACAACTTCAATGATGCCTGTGGGAAAATAGGATTTTAGTCTTTTTTTTTCATTATGTAGCGCGAAATTCGCAAAAAATAAACCAACGCAAAATAAAATAATTACACAGTATTCAATGCAGTATCCGTTACGAACGCCATATTTACTATTGTTAATTTTGTGCTACTTAAAGACATTTCAACCAATTTTTAGGTCCAGTTTTATTGGGAACTTTTAACATTCCATATGCAGGTTTTATCCAATGTTCCCAAGAACATAACCCTACCCACCCCCACCCCACCCCCGAATGAATTTTCGACTTCGGTGTCCGTTGTGATTTGCAGGAAAATATTTCACAGATCCTGTTCCGAAAGTACATGTATATTCTATTCTATTCTATTCTTTTCTATTATATTCTAAACTATTGCATTCCATTCTATTCTATTTTATTCTATTCTATTCTAAACTATTCCGCCACCATCGTTTTTGATGTACCAAAATTAATGTGTATTGTTTACTTGTTTAGAAATGGATTGAGTACAACCTGGGGCTAGGCGGCACGGGCAGTAAATTATCGATATAACAAAGTCTTCTAAGAACTCGTCTTTAAAGGGTACACAGTAAAACCCCTTCTTTAGACCAACCCGAAATAAGTACTACCCCAGTAATATGACTGCTATTTCAACGTTGAATTACACCAAATCACGCTGTATCCCTCCGTGGTGAATGAAGTCCGTTTTAATAATATGCTATTTTTTCTCATCATCTGGGGGCCTCTTAACTGTTAGAAATCGGCCTTTTTTGTGGCTTGTTTGCAGAAATAACATATCAGGAAAATAAATGAAAGCAATTTCATGCCTTTATCTCGTTTGGTAGAGTCGAACTAGTTCCGCATCAGCGGATGTATATTTTTGACACCGTATTTGCGATACCGCGTTTAAAATAGGGTCTGTCTGGTTAGAGATCAGTAATTTTCTTACAAGTAAGTTAATCCCCTTTTTCCTGTGTGTTTTTGAATAGATGAAATGTAGATCTTCACGGCAATATATGGTTGTCTAGAAATTAAGATAGAAATCGTGTTAAATGTACACTGAATATTGAGAATTTAACATTGAGGTCTATAGGAATTGGATTTACTTTGGTTCAACCTATATCACTATTATTTTTACCCACGAATTCAGACCCCCTACTATTTCGAACGCTTGTCCAGTTTTAGAGGAGTTTCGTTGTACACAATCCAATAAGTTAGTCGTGTTTTAAAGGATTAGGCACCGTCTGAAAAAAAGTTGGAAAAACTCATAACCTTCATTTCTTATTGTTTAATCTTTATTGACCATGATTTAACCTTTATTTACCATGGTTTATCTTTCACTCTAAGGTTAAAAACTGATTCAAACTTGACCGGAACTAAAAATTATGTATGGTTTCTGAGTTTTTAGAGTAAACAAGCGCAGCATAAAAGAAAAAAAATATATATCAAAAACCAGCAATCTTCATATAACGTTTTGCCAATACTTTCTTGCTGTTTTCTCCTCAAGACCACTTAAAAACTGTAGCAGATGATAAAATATAATTAGACACCATTTTCGGAGGAAAATGTCGCGTACTTTATAGTCGTGAATAATTAATTCAGATCCGATTAGATTAGGGATAGTCACTATGTTAGATTCCATTCTGTGGATGGCTTATTTTATGTCGGACAGCTGGCTTTGGTGTTTTGGTCCTTCCAGATTCACATAAAAGGAAATATTTCCATAAAAGATTCAGTACATGTCCTTGCTAAGGTTAGGGTCATAACAAGCTGACGTCTGCAAACTTCCCAAAAAGGGAAATGTTTTCCCCCAACTGCCAGTCTGGAAATATCTCTTTTAAACAAGCGGAATGTCAAAATATATAACCGCAAAACGCTGCAAAATGTTTTTCTGTGTCGCAATTTAGCTAGCAATGTATCTTCCCACTTGCACCTGCCGAAGATGTTTTATGGACATCGTGATCCTTATGATTCATATAAATAAAATGGGAGCACATATATGACAACTTCTGACGGTTCATTTTCTTAGATGTGAGACAATTACCACATGAGGTCACAGCTGCATTGTGCCATCTTTGCCTTTTTTTAATACACTATCTTTGAAGAGAACGACAGGTCTATTAAATCTAAGACCGAATGGTATACTTTTGATGCCATAGGTTAATTAGTAAAAAAAACGAAACTTAAAGTGAATCATTTGGTTTGTTCTAGAAAAAAGTGTTTAATCAAACAAAGAAAAGTATGAAACAATATTATCTGCATAAAGTCTTAAATTCAAATAAAATTTTGGAAGGAAAATTATACCTATATAATACAAAGTAAGTTTTAATACCAGAAGCTTGTACACAGCCTTTACTTGATAAGTTAAATAAATATTATTTGAAAAGAAATCTGCAAATTATAGAAACTTAAAGTGATATGTCACAAGAATCCACAGCATTGTTTTAGAACTTTGGAAAAATACGAAGCAGTAATAAATACATCAACGGGCAACACGACATGTGAAGATGTAGAAACAGGCCACAAGACAGTTGCGAGATGTGAAAACAGGCACCAGAACTGTTGCAAGATGTAAAAAAGCAACAAGACAACTGCAAGTTGTGAAAATAGGCAACAGGACAAGTGCAAGGTATGAAAACAGGCTTCCAGGACTGTTTGAAGATATCAAATAGGCAACAGGACAAGTGCAAGATGTGAAAACAGGCACCAGAACTGTTTCAAGATGTGAAAATAAGCAACAAGACTGTTGCAAGATGCGATAAAAGGGAACAAGACTGTTGCAAGATGTGAAAATAGGCAACAAGACTGTTGCAAGATGTGAAAATAGGCAAAAAGGCAGCTGCAAGATGTGAAAATATGCAACAGGACAAGTGCAAGATGTGAAAATAGGCAACAAAAAGTTGCAAGATGTGAAAACAGGCAACACGACTGATGCAAGATGTGAAAACAGGCAACAGGACAGCTGCAAGATGTGAAAATAGGCAACAATACAACTGAAAGATGTGAAAACAGGCAACAGGACAACTGCAAGGTGGAAAATAGGCAACATGACAACTGCTAGAAGTGAAAACAGGCAATAGAACAGCTGCGAAAATGTTAAATCTGACGTCAGGACAGCTGTAAAAAAGAGGAAACGAGCTGAAAAAAGAAAAGTTACAATACTGCTGTGACCGCCTCTATTGCCGATGGATATGTACTTATTACAACATCGTGGAAGACAAATTCTGATGCAAATCGGTAAATGTTTTTTTAATTGTTTTAGTTTCAACACTTACTGTACCATAAGTTGCATCTGTTGTCCGCATTACGGTATGTCCAATTGCGAAAGGAAATGGAGTAAATGTTGTTGTGATTGGTCATATGTCAAAACAAGGTGCTAGACTTTCTCACTAACAGGTTATTATGCATGTGACAACGATGCCAGAGACTCCGAGTTAAAACAAACATACTCTGTAAGTAATTTATGAAATGAATTAAAAAAAACCTGTCCACACCCCCTAGCCCCGGGTTGAGTGCAACTCCAAAGTACAAAACAGTATATTAGTAAATTAGTCAAGTATAATAAATTATTTTTTGACGTTCTTTTTGAAAAAAAAACCCACGAAATTTGCACTTAAATTTGAAAGAAAGAAAAAACCTTTGAAATTTAAATATACCAGAATTTAATTGATACAGTTCGCACACATGTATGCGTTAGTTTAGAAGTTCTAATAAAGCACACTTGAAAAAAATGTATTTTGCTTTTCCTAATGAGCTTTCGTTGGCAGGCCGGCATGCAGACAGCTTGACGCCCTCCAAGAAAGTGAGAAAAGTCTGACAGGATATATTATCTACTTTTTCACAGAGTTAACTATCTCTTACATAGTTTTTGCGTTACGAATCCAGCGCGAGAATTGTTTCTAATCTATAGTTCTGACGGTAAACGTCAAATCATCATCAAATGATGCTAAACATGTTTCCACTAAAATCGTCGTTTTTTGCTTCATTTTAATGCGTTCATTTAAAATGCGTGAACACTGTTGCTGATACGGTCACATGATACGGGGCCGGTGCGTAGATGTCAATGTGAATACAATTATGACATTTTTGTTGCATACATATGTAGATTTCGAGGTTTAGGGTTTGACTTGCACCGACTGGACGTTAACCCTGAGATGGATGCAAGATTTCCAGAAAAGGGGTTCGTTTGGGGGCAGTCTTCGGGCAGCTAAGTAGCAATTTCAAACTTACTGGCCAAAATCCCTAAGACAATAAAATATTGCTGCTCTAAAAGGAGGTTCTAGTAACGCCACTGAACCAATATCTGGATCCGAAACTGCAATGGCAGTAGAAAAATGATAAGGGATTCCATTTCAATCTATGGTGTTCAAGCCCTAATATTACCCCAAAAACATATTGAGTTGTTTTTAAACATCAATTCAAAATGATAATTTTTAAATTCTTATGAGGCCCCGCTTACTTGATTGCTTGATGTTTTTAGAATAAAGTTATGTAACATTATTTTCTTGTTTTAAATGCTATTCTGAACATTTGTTATCTGTACATTCTGATTTAAATTTCTGAAAACCTCTGTTTGAGTTAAAACTAAAAGATCTGAGTTTGAATTTGAACTCCGATATGCGTTCTAAGTTATCTCTGCAGGACTTAAAGTGTTTTTTTTTATTCCAATGAAACATGTAAAAGGAAAATCGTATTTTATTTTAATAAAGTATTCAATTTAAATAACCAACATAAACACAAAATTTGAATAAATATGTGAAGCTGAAAATCGAGTTTGAGCATAAGACTGTTCGGGATTCTTTGGCCAGATTATGAACATTGAAGAGTTGCACAATATATTCACAAAATATTTCATGTCGGATATATTTGTTCCAAATTCACTTTTCGCTTTAACCCTTGAATCCACACATACGGGTTTTATCACGAGTGCCACCAGTGTTGAACAAGATCAGCTGACTTATCCGTGCGGGTTCCAAGGGTTGTCATCGCCGGGGGTGGCAATGTTGGATAAGCTCCCATTGCTTAAAAAGTGCTCCCAATGGCTTGCGTAAAATATAGCCTCTGACTACCAAGTCCAGCTCCTGGCCTGCACGCGTGGCTTGCAACTAGCCCGGCGGACCTTCTACTACTAACAGGAGAAGGGGCGAAGGCGGACCTGTGGCGCCATAACCACTGCTTCGGGTAGATGGAGCTCGTTAGCCAGGGAAGGCAGTCTGTCTAGGAGAAGGAAAACTCTTATTCCAAACCAAGGGAGAAAACCCTTCCAAAAACACCACTGCCTTGTGGTCAGTCGTTGGGTCGACAAAGGCTTTGGGAGAGGTAACCCTAATCAACCTAGAGAGTTAAAATCGGAGATGCTGGGCCATTGGCACTCTCTAACAAACCATGGCATCACGTAACTACGCTATGACTACACGATCATATGGTATTCATCGATGTGGTGCTGGATCTTTGTAATCCCTCCAGGGAGATACAGTGCCGGGCTCTGAGTCTCGACAGAGTCCACCCAAAGCTACTGGGGGTCACTCCTTCTATCGTATCAAGAGGGTGCAACAATCCAGCAGAAACTGTATGGAGATGTTGACGACCTACGGAGGACCACAACTTTCATCGCGGATGCTGGAGTGGTCGTGTAGAGCGAACGCCAAGAAGAAGAAGAAGACTTATCCGTGCTATCAGATCTGGATCTACATCAGAAATAACCCGATGTGTTTTAAAGCAAACAGTTTAGATCCTTATAAGACAGCACGGATGTGCCGGCTGATCTGGATCTACACTGTGTGTTAGCCTATGAAATAATAGCCAAACCCCATGGAGAAAATAGTCGAGAATTCTTATCCGTAAAAGTGTTATCAGCTACACAAATGTACGCAAGAATTCCGTGGTAATATTTCTCTAAATCATGCAACAAGTTGAGGAACAGATAACATCTTTTCGCTTAGAAAGGTGACAGACCAAACGAGATCTTGATTTGAGCTTCTTAATTGATTTTCCAGATGCATTCGATTTAGTAACAAATTTACACTGTACTGAGAGCGCAGTAGCTGAACCTGTTCCAAGCGCCGGAAAGATGTCTTACCATATTTCAAACAAGTGTGTTAATTTGAAAAATGACTTCAGTTCAAACTGAAAAATGAGTTAATCTCGGACATTTATTCCAAAACTTTTTCTCAAAGGACCTTCTGATTAGTTGAACATATTCTAGAGAAAATGTGTATACCCGCGATTGTTTTGTTTGCCTCTTTTACTAGTATTCAATTCACTAATGTATCCAAAGAAATTGTTAATTTAGAAAACTCATCTCAGTTTCAGAAATAAAACGTCTGATTATAGGAATCATTTAAGTAATACTTTATGACAGGCGTCAAAAGGAGAGCAGAGATAGCGTAGTAACGATATGGAAAGTAAAAACTGATAAGCCCTCTCGACGAAGCTAGGCCGTCAGATGGCGCAGTTGATAAACCTGCCTAAATCGGCCGTTTCTTCCATCGAATGGCACATTTGATAATTCGCTTTGTCATTAATTTGAGATTTTAATGGGAGTAGTATTTACAGCAGGGATTTTATGTTCGGCAGATGCGGATATCTTAAAAACCTTACATCGAAATTATTCCGTACGATCTTTACTTTGCTCTGATATGACCATGATAGCTCCGATATAACGGGATAATTTAGCAACTTTGGTGGTGAGGATATTCCCAGTTGTATGTGCAATGAAATTAGCTAAAACAATGTTTGAAAACGATAAGGTACACGTGTCACGCTGCGAGTGTGTTAAGGAACTAGGCATAAAGGAGCCGTCCCTTGGCAATATTCACTTGGAATTACTTTTCCCATAAAATGTATTCCTAGTATAACACGTTAAGTAGTAAATATATGATTTGTTAATACAATGTTAAAATGCTGCTTTTTTCCGCGAAGTTATTCTTATCGACTCGATTGTTCCTTTTTTTTTCATTGTGTCATTTTTCTTGTATTAAAAGTTTGGTAAATGCTTTAACAGTAGATGAGCATGTTGTACTGTACGAACTTGTAATGCATTTGAAAACTGAAACTAGAAAATAAAGTTGGTACATGTGCATGTATAATTAAGCATGGAACATATCAAACTAAATTCTTTAAATAGATTATCTAACATTTAGCGAATGGGACGATAATGAGGCGGAACGGAATCACGGGTACGCGCAATTATCGAATCCAATTTGAACCATCACAAGGTCATTAACGTGTCAAGGGGTAAGATCTGGAAACCTTTAACACGTTGCAGAATTTCAAAGTGATGAGTTTTCAAACTCATCGGCCTCTGGTTAATTTGTATGTTTAGATTAAAGTTTTACATGATACCTGTTTGACAAAAAGGCACCGATAAGTTGCGTATGCTATGTAAGTGTGTCACAATCGCTTGATCGCCTTACTTCACACTCTACATATTTTCGTATATTTGCTTTCACCTTTTCTCCGCAAAATGTAGGTGTTTCGCAAAAAAACCCAACAAACATCCCCATAGGCATTGCCAATATAATTATTTAATATTCAACAACATAACGATTTATTTCTGTCTTGCATTGACCTATTTACCTCAAGACGTAGATGTTTCGTAAAAAAGACATACGCACTGCCAAGATAATTATTTAGTATTAAACAACACAACTAAAACATACGCATTGCCAAGATAATTGGTGCTAAAATAATTATTTAATATTAAACAATATAACTAAAACATACGCAGTGCTAAAATAACTATTTAATATTAAACAACATAACTAAAACATTCGCATTGCAATAATAATTATTTAATATTAAACAACATAACTAAAACATACCCATTGCCTAAATAATTATTTAATATTAAACAACATAACTAAAACATACGTATTGCCCAAATTATTTATTATTAAACAACAAAAATAAAACATACCGATTACCCAAATAATTATTTAATATTAAACAACATAGCGATTGATTTCTGTAATAATAAAAGAAACAAAATGATCCTCTTTTATGTTGACAAAGCCGCGCGGTGACAAGCTTTGAAGTATTCTTGTATTACCGGCTGATCCGCTGTATGGTCATCCGTGTTTCGGATATCAACCGTGTTTCGGATATCACAGGATGTCGGATACCGGTCACATGTCAGTTATAAATCCGGTGCTGCCAATCATTGAGTGTGCAGGGTAACTGTAACATTGGTGATTTCTTGTACTGCCTGTCGTCGTGTGAACATGATATGGGTTATTTCTGAACTGCAGGACTTAAATATCGTTAACAAGCATTTGATTGGAAAAATAACTTGTAGTTTTTTTTCTTGAAATAACCTTATATCTGAGGTCTACATGGTAAGGTCGGATGCAAGATTTTCAGAAAGGTGTTTTGGGTTCTCTTAGGGTAGTTAAATAATAATTTCCGACTTTCTGGCCAAAATAAAAAAAACAACATGAAAATTAACAACTGCTGTCCAATAAGTGTGTGTGGGTGGGTGGGGTGGGGGTGGGGGTTCAAGCAACCCCTATGACATAGGTGATCATTTCAAGGAACATAATTTGTTATCAATACTTCCATATTACTAGTATAGTGTTGCGATTCGGTTTTACCCGTTTTATCATTTCAATTTCAGATTTACTATGTATTTTGAAGACATTTAAAAACAAAACCTAAAAATAATTCCCTTAATACATAAATATTATTTTTCTTCCATAACATTTTAAGTAAATAAAATAATAGAATTGACCGTTCAACCTACTTCCTACCAAACAAATGCTTTCATTTAATGCTGACTATTTTAGAATTAAAATAGCTCACTATTATTTTTGCGCCGATTTGTTGTTGTTGTTTGTTTTCACTTCTACTTTCATTTTTTATGTTGCTTTAATTTTATCAATTTAACCAATAAATAAAATAACAAAATACAAAATGCTTGAAAATTTCAAAAGTGGTTTAATTATTTTGTTTACATTGAAATTAAGTACTCTGTTAAAACATTTGAATCAAGATCGGATATCCCGACACATCCAATAATTCTAATTTAAACCGAAAACTACGCGGAGACCAGAAAGCTTTAAGCAATTCCTGCAGCTTAAAAAATATTTGATCATTTATTTTCTAACAAAGCAATAAACATTATACTGAGAAAATATCTATCAAATTGGACGTTGTTATAGTTTTCCATATTTCGCTGGAATGCCACTGTGAACATATTTCAAAATCTATATTTTTATGGTATGTACTTAAATTATTTTGTGGTATACTAAGGAAAATAGATCTATTAAAAAATTAACCGCCATAATTCAAGCTTTCCACTGTTGTTGTTGTTGTTGTTGTTCTTTTTTGTGTGGAAATTCGCTTTGTTAATATTTTTTTTAATCAATTCATTTTTTTTATTTTTATTTAAAATATTTGAGGTATGCGGAGTTCACTGAAGTTAATCCTAATAATTCGACAGTTGCACTTTATCATGATTAACAACAACCCGATTACAATAAAATAAAAGAGAAAATAAACGTTAGCGTTTAATAGATATGTTTTATTTATTTATTATTTTTATTATTTCTTATTAAGTGAAGAAGAAGGGGTATATAATTATGTATACATATCAAATACAATAAACTATCATTCAATAAAAGTTTCATTTCAATTTTGCCTTGAAAACAAATAAATGAGTAAAAGAAACCCATTTAAATATTCCATTCTCTCTTAAGCAAAAATCACTATTGTGCAATGGTACTTAACAAAAAAGTGTTCGATAATTTCTACTGACTTTTGTACATTTAATATAATTAATATATCAAATTTATTGGTTGAGATAAAAAATTGGATTGTGTTACACGCAATTCATCACTGAGTTTTATTTAAATATCCGTTAGTATGCCTGTAGTATCCCTTTGAATTTTATGACCACAAAAGTTGTAGTACCTTAAAAAGTTAAAATATATTTCAAGTTTTATTTTTGTTTTGTATGCATACACGCTAGTACAGTATTGAACATTAATATTAATTTTGTTTTTATATACAGTTGTTTGTTTCTTTAAAACAACAATAACAATAACACCAACAACAACAACAGGATAATATTGATACATGCTGTTTAATAAACCATGTTCTCAACTGTGCAGAGCATATTAAGATTTGCAATATTAAAGAAACCCGCATGTGTAGTTTGAGAAATTTCGCTCATTATGGTTAACATGAAAAAACCCCGGATGTCCACGAAGTCACGTGGGACGGTCAACAATTAGACAATGACGATTTTCACTCGACAGCTCCATCTTCAGGGAAATATAGCGTTTTACTGATTAAGTCTAACGTTACGTCCGCGGACACAATTTTTCAGAAAGATGTCGAAGATTTACAGCTCCCTTGCACGTGATAACTATGGACATTAACTATAGCGCCACCTAGGGAGACAAAATTGCCTGTTTTATGAGGGAAATGTCACAGTTAATGAACATCTTTTTGTCTCTGTAGCAGACGACAACCGGATGACAGCAGAAATGCACGAGCCAGCCTTAGAATGTTTTGGAAAAAAAGATTTGATATCATATTCCGCGTTATGTGTTCTAAATATAACTACATTGACGTACTTTGTGCTCTTTGTAGTTTTCACAGAACTCCGTCACCTTAAAAAGTCTAAAAATATCAGTAATAGTAATATAAAAATGTTGAATTTTACTTCCAAATTTGTTTTATTTTTGAGGCAAGCTTCAACTTCATAACTATTTAATCCTTTACTCCAAAAAACGCGAAAAGTACAGATCCTGATCCTACGGCACGGATGTGCTAATCTGGATCTACACTGTTCACCAACGCAAGGTGTATCTATGGAGAAAAGGGTTAACTGTAATGATCGAACGTGTAAAGAATCTTACTAATTTCCACAGTTAACACTCATGGCGATAATTTCACCATTCAGTTTTAAGATGAAATCCTTGATGAAGCTCTTAAGTTAGTGAAATCGTCATAAAGCGTCGCCGAGATACTGAATCCGTTACCTTCGATACGGCGCTATTTTTCCTCGCGAACTAATCAACAGTAACTGATATGTACAGGTTATTTAGAAACCATCTTTAACCTGTCACCAGCTTCCTCTTTAAGGGATTAAATGACTTTTCTCCGTGAAATACTCAGAGGGTTCGCTATTAAAGTTTCCATTAAGCCCGGAAAAGAAGCACTGGAAATGTGGCTATAAACGAGCACTGGTATCAGTCATAAACAAGACTTGCAGAGGGATGACGAACGTGGATTCATTTGCTTTTTAAGCTATCATTTAGACGTCAAATGAAATCTTTGAAATGAAAGTCTTTAAAGACTCAAAGGAATTCCTTCTTTTTTGGGGAGAAGATGACATTATGTATACGTCTCAGAACGCTAAATCAATAATGATTATCCTTTTTACCAATTACTATGTCTGTCCGAATAGCACTACACGTTCATAAACATGGTATATAAAATTTATATGCCTTAATGTTTATGTATTTTTAAAATATTGTGTTTTTTTTTCAGACCGCTTTGTCTCACAAAATATGACACAGAATTTTAACGTCAGCGTATCATTTAAAAACCCTTTTGGGTATCATGACCGTACATTGCATCGAACGACAAAAATATATATCAAATATCAACAATGCATCCCTTTATAAATATAAATTTCTCAAATATATACACTAAAAAGAAAATGAAATAAAAATGAATTGCGGTATTTTAAATCATAATTTGTTCATACACATATTACTATCCAAATAAAACATATTCCGGTCAACAGACGGCTGGTTTTATCAACACCAAATGCTGTGCATATTTCATCGTGATATATTTTCTCTTTTTGAACAAGGTCTCGTTTGATCTCGTCGTTTGCGTGATTTACAAGGAAGATAAAAACAATTGCCCCGTTTCTTATCTTTGCATTGCAATTTTTCAAACGAGTAACAGTTTTGTTGAGAGTTAATAAGTGCACCTTGTCTAAATACTATAAACACTTAAAATAGGAAATTTTACGAGCATTTGACCCCTGTACAGAACGTTCTAAATACAACACAAAAACTGCGGATTCAGTGTCCTAGTTGTTTTTTCGTCTACATATATAGAGGATATTTGTTTTACTAGTGTAAGCTAGAGATATAGGAAGGCCTATTTCACCAAGTGAGCTGAATTCGTATTTTCACGAGTGGCGAAGTCACGAGTGAATATACATAATTCATGAGTTCACGTGTGATAAATATGTCTATCTTTCACCGGTAAAAACAAATTTCATTTTATTTTATGCTTTTACTGCACAATTTGCGTGAATTTGACAGAAAACTTGCTTTAAATTGCACAAAAATGGCTGTATGTAACGTTAGGTCATGACGTCATATACCCCAACTTGAACCCGTTTTGTAAACGTTCCTATATTATCCGGAATGCTTTGTGCTTTTGGGAACCGACGTGAAAAAAACAGTGAAAATAAAAATGACGTTCCAATGTTTGAAAACAGTTAAATAATAACACATTTATTTTAACGACAAAATTCTATATTTCACTGGAAAGCATAACATAAAAAAGTTCTCCAATTTGTTCATTTAACTATCATTAAGTTAGTTACGCATTCAAACTGAAAGACAAAAGCCGAAACACTGCTTTTTGCATGCTGATAATCTTTTCAAATTCACGTGGAAGTTAGATTGTATGTGAAGTTTTCAAGAGCAGTTTGTCAATAAAAGATTCGTGTCGGCAGAAAGGACGACCCTGGTGATCTTTGCTCTTGCTTTTAGAAGAGGATTGCCCAAGTGCAGAACTTCCGAGACATTTTTGTAAGTCCCAACGGCAGCTGTGACGGTTTCTATTCGGAAATAACCAAATGAAAGTTTAATGTATTTAGTCTCTGAGAGTTGATGTGCGCCAGACACGGCTAATGTAATATATTTGGCACTGGGATGGGGTATTGGGACGCAAGAATGTGCCTAGTCGGAACTTGCTCTACTTTGGCCAAATAAGTTTAACCAAAGAATCCAATTAATTTCCAAAACATGTTTCTTTTGAGACACTTTCTGACAATAAGTTTAACCGAAAAATTCAGTTCAATCCAAAATCATGTTAAACATTTTAACCATTTTCGTATCATGTAGATATATGGTGATAAACATAAAACACCGTTGAATAGCAGAGCGTAATAAGAACAGGAAAATATCACAACACCGAAAAGAAAGTGTGTGCAAATTCGTTTCCGATCAAAACAGTTGGCCTCAATAGAATCAATCCAGTCCAGGCTAGAAATTATATATCAGAAAAGACAGGTTCTTATCGGCATTATGATAATTATTCGAATACGTAAAATGGGTTATTACCGGTTGACACAAAAATTTCAGCATTACAAAATGAATAACCCGTTTATGGTGAGCGTTATAGAATTTTAAACTTTAATTTCTGTCACTAGTGTAATCTGGATTTATTGGTAAAAGTAGACAGTCACGTGGCACTCTGTTTAACACTTTTCTCCATATACATGTATACGCATTTTTACGCATGTCGACCAGTGTAAATCTAGATCAGCCGGCACATCCATGCCGTCTGATCAGGATCTGCACTGGTCGCATTTTGGTCAGAGATAACCTGACGAATCAAAAAGCGATCAGTGCAGATCCTGATCAGACGTCACGGATGTGCCGGCTGATCTGGATCTACAATGTTCGCCCTCGCAATAAATGCGTATCTATGAAGAAAAGGGATAACTTACGTAACCATGAATAACAATATGGCAGATAACGGCGAATTAAATATATTTCCAGTGAACAAAACTTAGGAAGAGAAGATGTCGATATCAATTTTTTACTTTTTGCAAATAAACCATATTACAAATGCACTTGCAAGGCCGTAACCAGATGGCAAAATCAAAATCACCGAGTCAAATATTTTCGGGGTGGGGGTGGGGGGTGGGGGTGTTGGGGGCAGGTCTTGTTGCATGCTCCCGGAAAATTTTATTTTTCAAAAGTCTTTTTGTCAGCTCATTTTTTTTCCTGAGGCAAGTGCCTTAGTGTGCCTTATTGTGGTCTAACTTGTTTGTAAGTACATTGACTTTTTACAATTGGTTGCGTTATCGGAATTGCAGGGCCAGGCGCTGTCGCCGTGACGGTGCGGGTTCGCCCCCAGGTATCATTTGTATTAAATTTCATCAATATTTATACTTATAATATAATAATTGGCAGTTATTTACGAGCTTATTACAAAGTTGATTAGTGCAAGTGCGAACACGAACAAAAATAATTTGCCGGAATAGTGTATGCTTATTACTTACTTTAATGCTCAGTCGAGCTATTTCTTTACCTCATCAGTATATGTTAAATACATATAACTGAGTCAATACAGTCTAAACAACAATGTGCATTGTGCAGAGACGTTGACAAAAAAGACAGAAAAACTGAAATTAGAACTGTTTTTGCTGGAAATGGATTATCCTTGCTTTCTGAAATAAGCAAAACCATATTTTATGTTTTGTTCATGAATTTATTATAAAACGTGGGTGGTTCTAGTCAAAGTTTAATTGAGAGTTAAGTAACCAGATGTAAGGATCAATCATAAAAACAAAATAATACATTTTAACTTTAAAATTCCAGATTGCTTTATCTTGACATAATTGAAACATAGTTGTCAACTGCTTTACTCTTGATAATATGTTGTTGCATCGAAGCTTGTGTGCGATTGGCCCATTACTTAGCATAATGAATTACATAGGAAATCAATTACGAGGTTTCATTGCATACACAATTAACTAGAAAACTGTAAACATAAAATGCATTATAATAAATTTACAGTCAACACAGTAAAATTCAAATATTCATATTAACTCATTTTGTAATACATTATTTAGCAATAAAATGTAATATAGAATTTATAATGAAAACATAACGTGTAAATATGCTTCTTGAAAATTGCGGATAAATCGTGCGAAATTGAAGGTAATACACTAAGATCATAACCGTTTCAAACAGCTTTTTTTCCTTTCTGAGATAATGATAGTTTATATATCCATTAATTATTATATGCTTAATTTGCATTACAGTCAAACCTGTATTAAGCAGCTACCCAAGGAATGACAAAAGTGGCTACTTAACACAGGTGATTGTTAAAGACAGGTAATAATAAGAACAAAATGTTAGTTTATAAGTAGACTGTCACGTGATACTTCGTGTTCAACTTAGGACAGATATGGGAGAAGTAAATATTTTTTCCAGTGATCATCTCTCGCCAAGAAATCATGGTGATATCAAAACTGTAATTAGTTTTGCTGATAAACAAACTAGTCTGTCACGTGACTGTCAAGTTATCGATGACGTTAATAGTCAATACGTTGAAAATGCATATTATTATAATAATGCGAACGAATGATAAAGCGTCATAGAGTTTCGGTGTTTATTTGAAATGTTATCTCACAATGTATAGAACATTTGCATGACTGGTATCTAAAATGTTCACGCACACTATGAAACACAAATTCTAATGAACGACATCGAATTTGAAAATCTTAAGCAATTACAAATACGATACACTTTAGATTCTGTTTTTTTTTTCAGTATTAAAATTAACGTATCCGCTGTAAGACTGCATCAGAGTGTGGTGTTTGTTGTCTTTGCTTTCATCCTTTTAAGGAATGATTCTTATTTTGGTGCGGTTCATGCAGATTGGACGTGCACGCGAGAGCTGGCAAATCCATAAAGCGCGCTAGCGCTTTATGGTAAATTTGCCAGCTCACGCGTGCACGTCCAATCTGCATGAACCGCAACAAAATAAGAATCATTACTTATATTTACATTTTATTCATTTTTTTCTTTAAATAAACTTAAGTGGAACGCTTTCATAAATTAGTATTAAGTGAAAAGGGGGAGTAATACGTGAGAGTTTTCAATAGTAACAGCCATGACGTTACTGACGTCATTACGGGTCATGCGGTTCATGCAAAATGAACCGAATTTTTTTAAACGAAGAAATCAATAGGAATGTAAATATTCCTCCATATACACGCATTTTACACATGTGCGACCAGTGTAATTCCAGATCAGCCGTAACATCCGTGCCGTCTGATCAGGATCTGCACTGGTTGCATTTTGGTCAGAAAAAAAACTAACGAATCAAAAAGCGAACAGTGCAGATCCTGATCAGACGGCACGGATGTGCCAGCTGATCTGGATCTACAGTGTTCGCCCACGAAATAAAGGCGTTATACTAACGCAGTAATAATTCACTCACAACATATCCTAATTAGTACTGATAAGCCCTAAATTTCGTCGCGAGTCGCTTCTTTTAAGTCACTTACAGGCATTATACAGTAGCTTTTACAGGAATAAATATTAACAAGGTCTTACCCCAAAATACTTAAATATGTTAAGTAAATCTTGATTTATATTATATGTATCCTTAATTGGGATGAAATTTGAATACAAGAAAGGTTTGAATTACTTAACAGACACAAAACGCCGGTTATTGACGGGATTCTACGCCTTTTAGTATAAACAGTATACAGTAAAGATTTCTTATTTTAAATATGAAAATAAAAAAAATACTTAAACATGTTTGGTAAATCTTGTTTGAATTAAATGTATCCTTAATTGTGATGCAATCTGATTTAAAAAAGGGCTCGAACTACAAAGCACACACAAAGTGCCGGTTTTTGGCGGGATTTACGACCAGCTATATGGCTGCTAACGGTCAAGGATAACAGTAATGTGAAATGACACAGGCTATTTTGCTAATTTACCCATTAAGAAAACGACTTTCCTATAAAGGCATAGACTCATCCTTGGTATTCAAACGCTTCCGTTAATGCACTGTCATTTTCATTTAGATTTACACTTAACTTACACCTTTTACGAAGCATTACAAAATCCGCACTTTCAGTATCGTTTATATCTAGAATATGGGATAGACACTATAAATTAAACGGAAGTACAAAGGATATTATGCATTATTTCAAATGGTATCGAACCCGTACGGCGTCAGCCTGATACAGTGTTCGTCACGATGTAACAGTGGTAACCGATTATATCCTAATTACAGTAGTGACTTATTTGTACGGGGCGACTTTCAAAGGCCGCCATATTATGTACTTGCTTTGCTTTAGTTATTTTTAATAAATGAAAACGTTTATGTAAGTGCTTTAAGTAAATACATGTACCATCCGAGTGTTTTATATTATTTGTTACCAAATAACGGGCAAAATTCCATACATTTAAAAGTAAAACAACAACATCATCAACAACAATAAAAATAACAACATCATTATCAACAACAATTAAACAATAACAATTTACAAATACACGTGAATATAAATGAAAACAACAGTAAAGTGAAACGTGATGTTTCAACAGACAACAAAACATAATCTTTTATGTTTCTAACGGCTTTGGAGTATAATTTAACAAATATTGAAGCTAAACATATATGGTTGCATGTTGTAAACAAAAGAAGAAGTACCTAGTTTACCGATACAAAATTTAATTTCAACCAAAAACAAACAATTCTGGCTCATGATATCATTTTTGAAGTACTCTTATATCTGCCACATGCCGTTTCAAACGCGCCTCCTTAATAACGAGATTTCTTAAAAAACTATGATGGCTCTTAGCATAATCCAACGAAAATTTTCAACTAAATTATCGTTATTCGTGACGAAAAGTTGTCTTAAGATGCTCACGCTTGCAAGGGGAAGCTTAACTGCTCCGCTATCGTATCAAAATTAATTAAAAGGTTTCAAAACGTGTATCGACTTCCTCTTTTAAAGGCCGTTTAAGTGTTCGGCGTTTCGTTTCTTTCTTCCTTTAGCCTCTATCGTTCTGTGTTCGAAGTTTCGTCTTTCTCTTTTAACAGCCTGTGATGTTCGAAGTTTCGTCTTTCTCTTTTAACAGCCTGTAATGTTCGAAGTTTCGTCTTTCCCTTATAACAGCCTGTAACGTTCGGAGTTTCGTCTTTCTCTTTTAGCAGCCTGTAATGTTCGGAGTTTCGTCTTTCTCTTTTAACAGCCTGTAACGTTCGAAGTTTCGTCTTTCTCTTTTAACAGCCTGTAACGTTCGAAGTTTCGTCTTTCTCTTTTAACAGCCTGTAATGTTCGGAGTTTCGTCTTTCTCTTTTAACAGCGTGTAATGTTCGAAGTTTCGTCTTTCTCTTTTAACAGCCTGTAACGTTCGAAGTTTCGTCTTTCTCTTTTAACAGCCTGTAATGTTCGAAGTTTCGTCTTTCTCTTTTAACAGCCTGTAATGTTCGAAGTTTCGTCTTTCTCTTTTAACAGCCTGTAACGTTCGAGGTTTCGTCTTTCTCTTTTAACAGCCTGTAACGTTCGGATTTTCGTCTTCTTTAAATAGCCTCTACCTTTTGTTGTTTCGTCTATAATAAATAATAAAAATAATTTGCTGCTGCTGCTGCTGCTGATGATGATGAAAATGACGGTGATGACGACGATAATAATAATAATAATAATAATAATAATAATAATAATAATAATAATAATAAGATTACAATATAATATATAATTATGGTTATATATAATAGTTTTAATTATAACTATTAATTAATGTTACAAAACAGTTTTATATATATTCATTTTTATATTAAAAATCATTTATATGTGCAAAAAAGATTAATTGGTCCATAATTATAAATGTTCAGACAAGAAACTAGGAATGTGGAATTTGACCTTTATGGCCGATTGCCAAATTTGTCAAAATTTTGATGATAAAATTGTTATTAATAAGTATTTCCTGTACTTAAAATGATAAATTTCTAAAAAAAAATCAACAAATACTTCGATGCAGAAGTATATTAACTCCAGAGTGACATGTTATTTTGTGACGCCATTACTGCAAAAAACGACTTCATGCGTTTACGAGAAAATGCTTCAATTAATTAATAAGACGTTACTATTTTGTAACTGTGTCTAAGCGAAAGTTGAATGTGCGTGGGGTACCATTCTAGTGTGCCAAAGCTAATGTTAACTGTGCGTGGGGTACCATTTTATTGTGCCAAAAGCGAACGTTCGCACATACGTGATGTACCATTCTACGTATTGTACCAAACGCGAACGTTGACTGTACTTGGGGTACTATTTTATTGTGCCAAAAGCTAACGTTGACTGAAAGTGAGGTACCATTTTATTGTGCCAAAAGCTAACGTTGACTGTAAGTGAGGTACCATTCTATTGTGCCAAAAGCAAACGTTGACTATACTTGGTGTACCATTTTATTGTGCCAAAAGCTAACGTTCACTGTACGTGAGGTACCATTCTATTGTGCCAAAAGCTAACGTTGACTGTAATTGGGGAACAATTTAATTGTGCCCAAAGCTAACGTTGACAGTAAGTGAGGTACCATTTTATTGTGCCAAAAGCAAACGTTGACTGTACTTAGTGTACCATTTTATTGTGCCAAAAGCTAACGTTGACGTAAGTGAGGTACCATTTTATTGTGCCAAAATCGAACGTTGACAGAACTTAGGGTACCATTTTATTGTGCCAAAATCTAACGTTGAATGTAAGTAAGGTACCATTTTTATTGTGCCAAAAGCTAACGTTGACTGTAAGTGAGGTACCATTTTATGGTGCCAGAAGCTAACGTTGACTGTAAAAGAGGTACCATTCAATTGTGCCAAAACCGAATGTTGACTATACGTGGGGTATTATTAATATTATTAAGGCTTCTTGCGTCAAAGCGAAACCGGCTGTAGTTGGGGTACCATTAATTGTGTCAATTGTTTTAATAATTTAATAAAGAACTGCCTTGTTATTTTACTTAAATACTTTATAATTTTATTCTGTCAAAAAAACAAACAACAACAATCAATCAACAACAACAATTAACAACAACAACAACAACAACACCACCAAAACCACTACACTTCAATACATAATCATCAGCGAATTTTCAGCAATTCGTTAAATTGTTAAACTACGTTGAATATAAACTGACGAAACTTGTCTGCCTCGTTGCAAAGCTGCCAGTAGGAAAGGTTTTGCCAGCTGATGAGGGACCTAGGGTCACCAGACAAGCCATTTATTACCTAGCATAGCATAAACCATGTCAAAATGTGAAGTTAGAACAATTTATTTACCCTCATTTGATTTGCATTATGATAATTCTCCAGATTTATGTCTTCCAAAACAAGGTTTGTCCAATTAATTATACAAGATACTGTCATTTTATTCATTAATATACAGTTAAAGAATTCATAAATTGCAAGTCTGATCAAGAACAGAAAAGTTCTTTGTTTTATGCAAGTATCGTTTCATTTATTTTAGTGAAACTACGAACTATGCGGAAAATATCCGTTAACGGTTAGATCTATTTTAAATTGTCAACTTTTCTTTGCGAATTTCCTGTAAATTGATTGTTTTAGACGCTCTTTTTTCGACCTTTATACCATATTTTGCAGTTAAGCCATGTAAATTTATAATAAAAATATTAAGTTTATAATAAAAAGCGTAAATTTATAATATAAGCTTAAAATTAAGAAAATATTATTTTTATAAAAAATAAGCATAACATATTGTACGTACAGACAAACCTGTCTTAAAAAACCACTCGGATGATGACTTAAAAGTGGTCTTTAAATTCAGGTGGTTTATTGTTCAATTGTGAATTTGTTTTTTAAATAAGACAGTTGGACAAATAAATTGTTGTCTTTGTCCATATGTAGTCTTTGAGTACAGGTCGTCTTTAACCCAGGTTTAACTGTATGGATGAAAACTTATTTCCATTTGTTCTTTTATATTCTTTGTTATCATTAATTCAATTAATAGAAAACCTATACAAAGTTCGACCACTTGTAATACAAATTCTAGCCGGCTAAATGTACCATCCACTTTTTCGCAATAATGCCAAAGAATGCTCGGATTTATGGCCGTATGGAAGATTTCCAGAAAAGGGGTTCGTTTGGGGGAAGACTTGGGGCAGTTACATGATAATTTTCAATTTTTTAGCCAAAGACCACATGAAAATTAAAAATTGTTGTCCCTAAAAAGGGGAATCAAGCAATCCTACTGAACTCCGTCTGGATCTTGGAGTTCTCGAGTTTATAATAATAGAGATAGATTTTAAATTTCATGATATATGCTAATAGTCAAAAGTCTTGACCGGTCTTTTGGATACTAGTTCGAGCAACCCCACTGAACCCCATCTGAATCTGCCAATGACAATGTACAATGATGGAGCCACTATATTCAAAGACAAAAGAAGAACAGTTATAACCCTGTTCATTATACATTCAAGTCCGAATCTAACAGTAAAAGATCTGATGGCTAAGGTATTATATTATTTAAAAGCGCAAATACCCCGTTGATTCTGCAATATGTCCCAAAATGTTTTCATTCCCCAAGATTAACAAGCAAACTGGAACTTTACGTCAGTTTCATTCTACCATTATGATTCCATTTCCTTAAGAGGGCATAAAACAGCATATCTCATTCTACTCGGCACGATCTGCTAGACAGTTCTCATCACCACACATGACAGTTCCAACCCATAACTTTTCTTTCCAGAAATACAGTCTTCCATAAACTACTCCAAAATTCTAATGACAGCCATCTCCTCAAATGTAGTTTCGCACCCGCTCTAATGACTTCGCTAAAATAAGGCACTGTCGCTGTCAAAAAGGGATAAGTTTATAATATTCTTTAATGGAGTCTCCCCATCAGTCTCGTGGAATGTTTCCCGCGAGATCTCGTTGCCGATAGATTTAACGGGAAAAGAAACGCTTAAATTTTAAAACAATGATCGAAAAATAACTAAGAGCATGTCTGTGCGCATTTCAGAATTTATTTCGGAAGAAAAGAAAAGTTTTTCATGGAACATCGAACCATTGTAGGCCTATCTTTGAAAGAAAGCAAAATTCGTACATAAACGCTTATTTCTGTACGGTTACAATTTTGAATTAAATACTTAATTTCAGAAATATATGTTCCACTTGCAAGTAAGAAATATTCTTTTAACAGCTTTTAAAAATAAAAGTCTTGTACGAGTTATTTATTTTGTTATCGAAGATAGCATTAACTTTGAGCTTTTTGCATGTTAACTATTATTAGATACTGGCATTTCGTCCCTTTAAATGTAATCAACAAGGGTGTTATATTTAGTTGTTTGCATATGCAGTCTAACTTGTGCTAAAGACCACATGTAAACAAAGACCAACAATTTTACTGTGGATAAAGACCACATTTTATTTGTCCCACTGACTGATTTTCAGAACAAATTTACCTGTGTACAAAGACCACATGCATTGAAAGACCAATTTTGGCAGGTTTAACTGAAAAGTTTTTAAGTGATAACTGTTATAGCCACACAACACTTGCAAATTATTATTATTATTATTATCATTATTTCTATTGTTGTTGTTGTTATTAGTGTTGTTGTTGTTGTTGTTGTTGTTATCATTATTATTATTATTATTATTATTATTATTATTATTATTATTATTATTATTACGTTTTCGCAATGACATTAATTCGCTGTTTTATTACTCTTATCAGTTAAGCTATTCAATGATTTGATTTCGCCGGGGTTTGATTTCACGTACTTTTTTAACGCAAAATACGCGGAAAGTAAGCCTAGGCGAAATGTAATGATAACACAGTTGAAAACAGCTCATTCTGTCGGTGTGTTATTCCATTTAACGTTTTTATGATATACCCTCAAACACACACCCTGCAGCCTTCTAAACGGAAAAAATTGAATAAGCTGTTAAAAACTCAGCATAGAAATGAACTGGGCCCAATAAACTGAGATACGAGACCAGTTTAAAAGCCTAAGCATCTTATCCTATGCAAGTCTCCATTTCAGCTGATCAGAATCTTGAGATTTTAGACTCTTACCCAGTTCTGATAAGAATACGAGTGTAAATTTTATAAGTCTTGTAAAGCATAAGGAATGACTTCAACACACCAATGACAATCAATTTTATTGTGACTGAAACTTTTCGTTTCAGAAATGCACACAAATAAATAAAAAAAACAATGGATGAAAAAGTATTTCACTATAAAACTGATATTAATTAGCATATCAAACGTTAGATTTGACATGTGACCACCTATCGACCTTACAGAGCCTCGGGGCATCGGCCACCGTCAGTCGACTAAAAGCAGCATCCTAGGACGGTCGTAAACGTCAAGAAAAAATGTGGCATGATATATGAGAGTACTTATATATCCAAGGTTTAGTGCGAAACGATTGTATCCCACACAGAAAACAGAATCAGATACATTAGTTTCGTGCTAAACTATTAATGTTCTAGTCAAACGGGCAGGGTTAGATGCGGCACTTTTCCAAATGATCAGAGTTATTTACATTTTTTAAGGATTTTTTTTTTCAAATTTGACACAAGCAAGTCTGTTTTTATTATGTGTCCGAAACACTGAAAGTTTACATCTAATAGATACATGTAAACTTACACTTAGTCTGGTACCACAGTCTATCTACTTCGTAATATTTTTCAATAGTCGAACGCGGTACCAGCCTTTCTTACAAGAACGACAGACATCGGATATCATCGGTCATCTTCATTATCTCTCTGTGTTGATGTCACAATTACAAATTAATTCGTTTTGGAATTCGGTGGCATTCCCTATTATTTCGTAAACATTTTGATGCCCGGTAGAATAAAACAGTCTGGCTTCAAAAGGGTATCAGATAAATGCGTCTTTTTTGTGAGGTAATTTAAATTCTTTTGACTTTTCTTAACACATTCTTTTAACTCCGATTGAGATTTTAAAAGTTCTGCGAATTACAATATTTGGGTAGAAAAATGATAAAAATTACTATATCCGTATAATATATCTCCGTTCCATTTCGTGTAATGTGATTTTTTTTCGATAAAATAATAATAATAATAATAACAACAACAACAACAACAACAACACATAAATACATGAACGATGATGAATTAGTTTCAGTATTTTAACTTACATAGAATAATATAATATTTTAACTAATAACTAATCCCTTCGAGTCCCACCAGGGATGAGATTCGTCTGCAGTTTCCTCAATCCACCTTCGGCGCGTACTGGTTGGAAACCCAGAAAGCAGTCATCGAGCGTGATTAATATAAGTTGGAATAACTTGTTTCACAATCGATGTAAAATAACTAAGTTTAAACTAACTAATATAGAAATGATTGCTAGAGACAGGTATAATGCATAAGGGCCAATATCATTTTTTCAAATATTCGAGAACGTTAATGGACAAAGAGATAAAATTAAAAAAAAACCCACTTTAACTAGGTTGTTCATCTGTGCAATTTTGAAAGCGCTATACATATGACTATGTTAATCATTTACCGAGAATTAAGAAACCGTTAATGAATTTTTCCGGAAGTAATTTAAGAGCTAGATCTAAAATAGCGAGCGTCTTGTTAAATCTGTCTTTATGAAACGTGTTTCATTGCTTTCTTTTATAAAAATGTAGTATTTGGAAAAGTATATCTTTTAATACGGAATACTTCTAAAATGAATTACGCGCGTAAGACCATAATACTACAGAATTTTTGTCGCATTAAGTCAGCAAAACATGAGCACGCTTATACGAGCTTTAATGCAAAACAAATTCTAACATTAATTTTACACTCCACTCAGTTATCTAAACATTTTTGTATTTTGATAGATTCGTCTTAAAATAGCGTTTTGTTAAGTCTTGGATAAGTTACTAAACTGAACATTGTATCCAAATTGCTGGTAAGGCCCCAATTGTTATTATGATTTAATGAGCACTTAATTTCAAACCACGATATATAAAGTAAAAAAACAACAACTTTATTAGTTTATTCGCAAATTTCTCTTCGAAAGTTTAGAAAAAAAAGAAGAAAAAAAGCAGTATCACAAATGGCCACATCCAGACACAGCCGCCTCCCACAATGCCAAAATGCCAGAAAGGGATAGGGCATAGGTTAATTCAAATTAGACAACATAAACAATTAAAGAAAATGAGAACCATATGGGGTCACTGCCTTAGAACGCTTTGTAGAATTTGTTTTAACTTTTCTGGTACCTGAATTTTTGCAATTTATATTCGGCGACATGTAATTCTATGAGAGGATTTCCTTGCCATTATTTTCTCCGAAGAATAAGTTATCAATCAAAGATGAAAGTCAATGAAGTTAGTTCTGGGCACACGATCATAAAACTAAGCTGGAGACGAGTCTCAAATCTCAAGCATCTGATTGGTTGAAATGGCGAATGGTCGCCATTTCAGCCAATCAGATGCTTGAGATTTGAGACTGGTCTCCAATCTCAATTTTATTAACTTGGATCCTTTTTTTTAGACAATGAACGTCAAGGAAACACATTTTAATATCGCATATCGTCAATTAAGTGCAAAAACGGAATAACGTCTTATTATTTCAAAGGTACTTTGAACGTTTTTTACAGTATGGCGGCGATATGCGGATGTAAAGGTGATAAAATAAATATATTTATAAAAACAGTGGCTTCCCGATGTGCAATATTTTGCAATTTGAAGTAGAATGTTGGGGGTGCGCGGACCAAAGTTTAGTGCCTGTTGTCATATATCAGTATGCTCTGGAAAAATGTAAGTTGCAAGTAGGTCTAGGCAAACTTCCAAGCCGGGCTGTGTTTATTTATTTTGTGTTACTTTATATTGCAAATGCTCACACCTTAGATGGCCCTTAATTCCCTCCAGAGAGTCACTATCGAAGCCTATAGCGTACCCCACTTACATGGATGACGATATATATAAATTTAAGAATAATTTAAAGAGTCACGGTGAATCTATATTTACTTGAGAGAAAATAAACCTTAACTATTTCTCTTGAATATTTTGTTCGTTTAAGTGCATTTCTATTAACATAACTGGAGAAGACAGCCATTGTCAAATTTCAAATAATAATAACAGGCATCTGTGTTCATTGTAACAGTTCATAACATAACAATTCAGATTTTCATTTCTTTCGGGCTTGATGTTTATTTCTTTGTACTGCATTTTAATAACGACTTCATATTATTGAATATTAAACAATATGAGCGTTTATCTTTAATTAACCGCAGCTAAATTGCTACATGAAAGCAACACCGTAGAAAAACGTATTCCTCTATAGTTGTAAAGATCTGCTTAATGGGGGAGTACCTGTAATTTAAGTTGATTTATAGAACTAATAAAGTGCTGGTTTATAAAACGTTATTTCCAATATTTGATCAAATGAACAATTACCTTTCTCCGCGAAAGCAAATAATCAAATTCATTTTACGAGTAAAACGCATTGCAGTATCTTACTTGTGATTTCGTTATGACTTGTGGTTTGAATTGTTAAGGAGATATCTTACATTGAGACTATCAACAAGACCATTGAGTATTTAAAGGAGATTGTGGTAGTTTCTGATTTCACAACAGTGTAATTTGTACGTGCACACCGTTTGCATGACACGGTAATAAAGAAAGTCTCTCTAACTGATATAATCGTTTCCATACCTCGAAACAACGTACATCAAGCAAATGCAATATCCACAAGTTTTCGTTCCTTGAAGCCTCTTAAAGCGAGATAAGGCGAGACAACTCTGGATAGAGATTTCGAGCAAACGGTGTCCAAGTAAAATTCATAATGTTGTGAAATGGGCAACTACAACAATCGTCTTTAATTCGAATTTTGCACTTGAACTTACTGTTGCACTCATCAATAAAAACGCTTCAAGCTGGTAGTTGGGCAACGCCAAATGAACCCCTTCTTGATCCGCACCTGGTCTCCAGTAAACTTCAGTTTAAAAAAAATACATATACGTGTTTGCTGTCCAACCAAAACCCAGGTTACTCTAGCTAAAGACATGTCGCAAGCACATGAAGGCTTGGATGCAATCATGCACGGGCAAATGAAGTTTCGGTCAATTCAATACAGCTGGCACATATCCACGCTGAGGCACACCAAGCCTATTGCCTCTGTGAAAATTTGAGAAATAACAAAAAGGCGCATTAAAAAAATTCAGGGGTGGGGGGCATGCACACAGACACCCCCACCACAAAATCGTTGATTTTGCCGCTCTGGATACAGCCCTGATACAGTAGATTGTTTTTAAATATCTCTCGTTCAAACCCTTCATTCAGTTCCTGCTGAAATGATTCCTTATGTCCTCTCTTCACATATTTAGCTCCCTTTGATTTACTGTAATATCATTATATTTCGCGTATGTTAAATTTTCGCGTTTTTCGCGCATTTTAAAATGCGCCAAATTTCACTTTGTGAAATGCCGAATGAAATTACTTATCTCATAAGAATAATAAGTTTGCATGAATTGATATCCGCGCAAAAATTACATTTTAAGAGTCTGTGCAAAATTTCGGCCTCGCGAAATTAAATGATATCACAGCAAACTGTTGGATCCGTTCCATACATAACTTCGTCGAGCTGATCTGAGGAGCCTTTGTCGTGACACCCATATAAAACCTGTGACATTATGTCACGTCACATTATTGGCGTTCTTAGCAAGTCTTATTTTGCCAACAGTTTTGCATCAGAACCTGTTTTAAACCCGGAAACAATTTACCAGAACCGTTTTTAGACCTCGTTTATTGTTTACCGTTCAAAGGCGATAACCCCTCTGGTTCTCATTTTCGTAATGTGTTTGTGGTGTCTTTTATGAAATTTATTTTTTATGACCGAGGCTCGCTTTTTCTCTACTTTTCGCTACGAAGGGAGGCTGTGTTTTCTGTGTGTGGCTATTGCTTATATGCATATTTCTCTTGTTTTGTCAAATTGAAGCAAATGTTTTCAATGACTCACGGTCCTTTTTTCAAATTGGTAAGCATAAAACAATGGGGTCCTACCGATATACAGAGTTATCTCAATATTCTGTCTTAAGTTACCTCCCTTCGTAACGCGCACCTGTTACTGGGTAGTTCCGGTCTGAGATTGCCATTAAAACAGACATGCAGTAGTCATCCTTGTTTCTTTCAAATACGTTTTAATAGGGTCTGGTTGGTCAGAGATCAGCATAATACATAACAACGTTTGATTATTGTTATCATTGAATGGAAAAATAGATATTTTTTACAGTGCAGCGCCTGATATTTAAATTTTCTCTTCTAACTATTTTAATACATTGGAGAGGTTTGTGTGTAACATCGTTTTGTTCGACCCCTTCGGTAACTAATGAAAGTAGTAAATACGCATTTTTTCTGCTCAAAAATGTCAGATTTAAGGAAAAGAAATGTAAGAAAACCTTAAAAAGGTAGTAACATTTATCAAACATGATATAAATAAAGTTTGACGTCCGCCAATGAAACGCCATGCCATGCAACATTTTTTTCTGCCAGGAATTCAATAGAATCTTTTATTAACCGAGCCCTTTCCTACACATTGAATGCAAATCATTCGGTTCACAGATTTGTGCCATGTTCGTACTGACGTATTTTTCAAAATACAGCTATTGTTTTTCTCCAAAAAGTTCTTTCTTGTTCTTATACCATTTAGAACATATTCAAATATCGTTTCATAATGTTTTCACGTTTTTCTCTTTATTTCTGAATTTTTAGGTCATTTAGTTTTACAATCAATTTAATTATTTAATAAATATATTTTTGAGTAAAACTTTCCCGAGTGCTATTTTATTTCATTGAGTTCGGAGCGCTTTAAGTTGCCAAAATCAAATAAACAATGTCTCGGGTCTCAGACTACATAATGACAATTAATAAGAATATTTTATCTCTAGTTAGTTTCCTAAAACAACACTTTTACCCCAACAAGCAACTTTTGCAACCTCTTACAAATCTATAACTAAACTTCAAAAGGCCTTTTATCACACCTCTAGCTGGTAAAACCCTGTCTTCCTAATTAGATAACGTAACATGTTCATAAAACCCCAGGCCCTTTTCTTAACCTGCATTGTTTGCATGATTTAACGGTGATTGGCTGAATAAATAAGTGAAAGTTTTAAAAAGCTATAATATTCATGCCAGCCAATAAATGAATACAATTAAATAAAGGATAAAGTAAAAAGGTTAACTTGCATTTAGTTATTAATTTAAAATCAATTTACAAAGATGATGGTTACTTCTTATATGCCTGTTTCACTTTTTTTGTTAATTCAACAATGCATTTTAAATTCAAAAAAACACTTTTTAGACTTTTTATCTACACTTTTAACGCTAAGCTTTATAAGCGCGTCTAAACCGGAACTACCAAATCAGCAAGGGAAGTCACTCTCAATGGGAGGTAACTCTGGATATCGGTAGGTCCCATTGCAAAAAACGTTGCAAACAACAAAATAAGAGAGCGTAAGTTACACTTTCCCCATTCAAGTAATGTATCAGAATTAGTGAACGAGGTTCGCTTTTTCTCTCTACTTTTCGCTATGAAGGTAGGCTGTGTTTTCTGCGTGTGGCTATTCCTTATATGCATATTTTATATGTTTTGTCAAATTAAAGCAAAATAAATTTTGTCAATGACTCACGGCCTTTTTTCAATTTGATAAGCATAAAACAATTGCGAAAAACGTTGCAAGAATAAAAAATAAGAGAGCGTAAGTTACACTTTCCCCATTCAAGTAATGTATCAGAATTAGTGAACGAGGTTCGCTTTTTCTCTCTACTTTTCGCTATGAAGGTAGGCTGTGTTTTCTGCGTGTGGCTATTCCTTATATGCATATTTTATATGTTTTGTCAAATTAAAGCAAAATAAATTTTGTCAATGACTCACGGCCTTTTTTCAATTTGATAAGCATAAAACAATTGCGAAAAACGTTGCAAGAATAAAAAATAAGAGAGCGTAAGTTACACTTTCCCCATTCAAGTAATGTATCAGAATTAGTGAACTGTTTGACAAATTATAACGAATGATATGAAGTCGAGAAGTAAGAAAACCAAGAGCGGATCGAACTAAAATAGGATCAAAGGATGACAACAAATTATCAATCATTCATCATGAATGCATTAAAGATCAAGCTGAATGCAACTGTGTGGGGCCTTAAACATATGTTTTGTGTTAAGTTTTAAAGCTGCAAACTCACAGTCCAGGGTAAAATAAATAGAGGATATTTGTTTTTAACAGTGTAAAATAGAAATATAATTCACCGAATGAGCTCCGGAATCCGTATTTTCACGAGTGGTGAACCCAGGTGTGAAAATACACCGAAATTTTTGAATAATTAGTTCATTTTAGAACCTCTAGTGAGAGCGTTTTACAGCGTTAGTAACGCTAAAACATCTTCGGCTATAAATATATTTAATCGTACGTTAAATGTGTAAGAATATGACATCGCATTTACTTTATTTACAGGTCAGCTATACATTTAATGGTAAATTTTGATATTTGAAAACCAAAACATTTAATATTTCGTCCCGATAAGTCACAATGAGCAGGTACCTTTAAATATTTAAAGCAAATTTCAAAACTGCTGTTCAGAACAGTTCTGACAGTTTATGGGGTTGCTTGAATAAAATCATTATTATCCTTTAAATTTGATATCTAATGGTGCACACAATTTCAAGACGATATATTGTCTGCTTGTTATAGACTAATGTTATAAAGACATGCGTACCGGAAGGCGGAAGGAGTTTATCTTACTTCTTTAGTGGGGGCGCGTCGTGGGAATTAGGTAGGCCTAATTTCGGACACCTGACGTCAGTTCCTGACATGACGTCATAAAGTTGAGCAGAAATCTATGGCGTGTGGAGCGTTGCAAAATTATAATATACATTTGTATTAATTATGCATTTCGCGGTAAAAATAACATTATATTGTTTAAACTTAAAATGTTTAACACAATCTTCAATTAGTAATGAGAAAAATAATAGCTAATTGTAGGTTCTATTTAATAAAGTAACAACTAAAATGTAAAAAAATTATGACCGAAAACAAATTTTCCCGTGACGTGCCCCGTAATGTATATAAATGCAGTCTTTTACTTGGATATTCAACAATTTATCAAATCTTTGCAGGACGACAAACATTAACACCAACTCCGGAAAATTGATTCATTACTTAGTTAGGATTATCAGCCGGAGTAATGCCGTTCCGAAGCAATCTTGCAACATATTTGTTCTATTGTTTGCCTTATATACTTACAACTCTTTGGTTCGCCGTTTTACATTCAATTAACTTTAAAAATATTGAATATTTATATTTTATATAAAATATCTAATTTCTCATATAAAGAAATTATTTCGGATATTTTACAAATACAGTTAGCGTTCCAGAATAATTTTCTAGAATCAAATAAACAAAAGGACAAAAACAAGAATTCATAATTTATTTTCAAGAAATTGCATTCTATATATAAAATATTATAAGTTTTCAGTATCAAAAAAGTTAATTATCTCACATCATATTTGATTAAAAAAAATATCAAAAATTCCACAGTGCTAAATTCAAACACTCAATCTTCGAGATTTTATTGAGAAAATTATTTTCTAAATAATAATAATAATAATAATAATACTTATGATGATGATGATAATGATGATGACGACGACGACGAAGATGATGATAATGATGATGATGATGATGACGACGATGAGGAGGAGGAGGAAGCAGAAGAAATCTAAAGCAGTATTAATGTTTAAACCAAAATTAAATAATATAATTAAATAATATATTATTCTAATACTTATAGTTGACCTTTATAATATTTAATTATTATAATATTCATCTACATTATAAACAAGAACAAGAACAAAAGTCACAAAAACAACACTGTCATCATAATCATCATCATCATCATAATTTACAACAACAAAATCATCATCATCATCATCTGCAACAACATCATCACAGATTTTATTTGTTTGTATTAAATATTACTCAATCAACAAAAAATGTTCATAAAGCAAGTCTGCATATTGAAGACGGTATTAAAAAACAAATTATCAAAATATTCTTAATATCTTGAAAAAAAATCAATAAAATTAATTTTCTTTTTCAAAGATATACCGGTAACATATTACCACTGGTGTTTTCATCATTTATTTTAATATACTTGATACGACTCTAAATGACAGAAAATAATAAAGAATTCTTCTAAGACAATAAAATTCATCCAGACTAATTTAACAAAGGACACCATATTGACGTAACTTTTTAAATCTCAAAGTATAATATTTTCATTGTGAAGTGCAGATGATACATTATATTTATGGCGTTGTCCAATCCGCACTTCTGTTCGTTTGAACATACATCGCACTAGAAAAAATAACTCATTCTTTAACAATATATCTGACAGCCGGGGACTACAGACGTAAAACATATATCACTCCGCAAAGTTTCCTTAGGAAAATCAATATCCTTTTGAACGTCGTCTTGAAAAGTATAAGAGAAAATGAATTACTATTCGTTATTTTATCTCTCCTTTATAACGGTGTAAAAATCAAGAAGCAACACAAAACAAAATCAACATCAACAACAACAACAACAACAACACAAATAACGAAAGAAAACACAACAAACAGCAAACAAACAAAAAGAAAAACATCCGTGTCGTCTGATCAGGATCTACATCTTTCGCTCATTAAGTTATTTCTGATCAAGAAACAAACAGTTTAGATCCTGATCAAATTGTGCCGACTGATCTGGATCTACACTGGTCGCACATGCAATAAACCAGTATGTATAGAGTAAAGGGTTAAAAAGACACAAATTGTAATTACTCATATTTGAACTAACATACAAAACTGTGTCCTATGGTATTACTAGTATTTCAAAAGTATCGCACGTGAAAATTGTTCAAAATATAACCATTATTAACCGTATAAGTAAATAAACTCAAGAAATAGATCAAGTGCTTTTGAAGATTAGTTCTAAAATTGTCATAAGCTTAGCCGAGGACTACAAATCGTTTGGGAAAGTTGTGTTCATGAAAAATAATGCTTTGTCTTAAAACTCAATTGTATTTATATAAACTTCTTGACGTGATTTTTCTTACTGTATTTTTTTTAAATGAGCTAATTTTAGGCCAGTTCAGGACGGATCATTAACAACATACCTACAGCAACGTTGTATTTGCGTATTTGCGTCATTATTTTCTAAGTAAAACACAATGAGGTCTAAGCCTTCCAATCTAGGGAAGATAATGAAGCTTTGCAGGGGTATTAGAAGAAAATCGATCATTATTACAGTCTGCAAGTATAACTGATTTTACAAAAGTGTGGGTTAGGAAATAACCATCATTAATTATTTACCGGATTTCGCGACCTAACGATAGGGAAGGCGAATTGTCGGTGTGAGACGGGCCTATAGCTCTAATGAGCGGTAACAGAGTGGCGAAACTGGCGTTTTCAGGCTAGAAAATGATCAGTTCCAACGGTGTCAGGGTGCTATCAAACTTGATGGATTGTCGGCTAATGGACAATGGCCAAGTACGCGCAAAATTATACCACTGTCGAAATTCCTTAAATATTTTTAAGATGTTTTCATGACATTTTGCTTTTAACAAAACAGAGATATACAAAAAGTAACAATTACAAAACTTAAAAGCGGAAAAGACGATAAAGGTTTGTTAAATGTTGATCTTTTTTATTGCCGCTTGCGTTTAATTTCGAATTACAATTCATAAGAGGTTTTGGTTCGTCTTTCTTAATTAGCTTAATAAACAATTGCGGTATGACAATTTATGCAAAGAAATTTATGAAACATATAGTTAAGAAACTATCGATTGTTTTTAATTTTAAGCTGTAAAACAAAGTTCCATAACGGAAAAAGTTGTAAGCAAGGTTGAAATACACTGCAATGCAATCTCAACTCTGGCAGAGCAATTTTCCGGAGCGATTCATCCGCTGACCCCTCATTCAAATCCTGCGACATGAACACAATGCAAGAAATGAATAACAACTAGATTTTCTGATTCGCTTGTCAATCCGTGAAGAACAATTATCTCAGAGCTTTATTAATATACATTCCAGCATGGTTTGCATATGATACCGGCTAAAACAATTACAAGGAAATAACAAGCCACCGCAGTTCTTCAAGCACGTGTCACTTCGCATTTTAAACAATCCTGTCAAATATATCTTATTCCGCGAGGCACGGGGAATCTCGTGCAAATGTTAACCAGGCAATGTGTTGCAGGGTCAGCCTAAGCGCCCTCTAGGGTATAGTTTTCCACTATTTGTCCGATCATATTTAGATATAATAGATCAGATTAACGTACTGGGCAAAAGACAAGGGATTCCCAGGGCTGTTGATAAAACGTGTCTCACAATAGATGCAAATATCCCTTACTTTATGAGAATTCCAATTCAAAAGAAATCTAAGAATTATAACGCGCTTAACTTAGTAAACGTGTTTGTTTATCTTGAGATTTAAAATCCAACTTCTCGTCACATTTCTTTTAATATAGAGTGTTGATTTTTTTTTAAAGATACCTACAATAAATTGCAGATATTTTCGTTTATTTTCGTATATTCTGCGCACGGTTATAATAAATGATGTTATACATAACCGGACTATCTAAAGGAATAAAACCGTTACGTAATTTTCTAAAAATTGTTGGATAAAAATCATGATTAAATAAAAAATCAAATCTGAAATAGTACATGCATATTAAACTAATGCAAGATAGTTTGATTTGTTATGAATTGAAAATATTAAATTTTTTAAATATATTTTGGTAAGTAAATTCTTTGTTATATTTTTGTAAGTAGCATTTAAGGAATATAATTATGTTCTTTAAAATAACCATACTTATATAAATATTAATATAACTTTAAAATAAATAACTATAGCGATTATAATAAAACATCACCTATAATAATAACAATAACAATAATAATAATAATAATAATAATAATAATAATAATAATAGTAGATAATATTACTTAAAAATAAATATCTGTACTGATGATAATAAAACCATTACCAATAATAATAATAATAATAGTAATAATAATAATAATGATAATAATTATAGCAATAATAATTATAAATATACAAATAAATAAATAAATAAATAAATAAATAAATAAATAAATAAATAAATAAATAAATATATATATAAATAAATAAATAATACGCACAATCAACAAAAATATCGAATTTAGTATTATCTTGCTTCAAATGTGTCAGATAAACAATCCACCACTTTTATTATTTGATAAAATTGTGTCAAAAATCGCAAAGATGCGAATTGTTTTTAAACTAAAAAAAATAACTACAAAAAAATCAAGAAAAAGTCAGCTGATATTTCATTTTGATATTTCTTTCAAAATCTCTCGTCAGTCAAGGCGCAGAAAAATGTCAACTAAATTCTCCGTAGCTGAAAAACTGGCCGCATAACGCATGCATGTTTCTTTTTTAAGATCTTTACTGTAATTCGGTAAATATATTTTAAGCACTTTCCGTATTCTTACACTTAGTTGCAGAACATAATTGCTATTAAGAAATATATTAAAAGTTTAAAACACCAAATAGGCAAATATATACTTCAAAATGAAAACAAGCTATTTAATAATAATAACAAATATATTCACACTTCAATGAAAATAAGGAAATATAAAAGTATGTGCGAACACGTGCATAGTAACACTGATAAAACGTGTATTTTGCAAGAAATTTGAATTTTATTATACAAAACAATGATAACATTCACCGTATTGTGTTGTTATGAATGTTTTAATTTTTCACAGCATTGTAAAGCTAGAAACAATCTGCGATGTTTTCGCTCTCTGTTTACCAGCGGAATGCCGCTATTCATTTTGCAATTGATAAGGCACATATATATGCCTTTGAAGAAACCCGCTTCAGATTAACGGATACATTTTATAACTTAGTCAACATAGATCAATCAATCCGATCTTCTCCTGTAAAGCATTTTATATCCAGGTTATAACAAAACAAATTCCTTTAAGCAATCTGATCTCAATGAGTATATTAAATCTTAAAACGAGTCAGTCATTTTTAAACATGTTTTCTGCATGTTCAATATACAAAGCGCTTTTTTTATCAACATTAATAATTGCATAATTTTTATATAATGTTTTGTTCTTCTGAAGTCTGGAGGTTTTTTTGTTGTTCAAACTTTTGCTTTGTTACACAGGCAATACATCATAATTTCAGTAATGTCCTTTTTACAACGACTTATGCAATGGTAGCTACGGCACAACGTCACCACTACGTCACACTATCCAAAACGCCGCGAGTACACCATTGTCAATGTCGTCAATGCTGTGCTTATATCCGGTTTCAACATTCCAAAATTAGATTTTTATGTTCAATCCTTTAAATCCAGAAATCATGGAATCATATTTCACGAACAGAAATTTTAACAAATTCACAAATAAAAACCCTAACTACAATGCACTAAAATAACTAAAATATAAACTCCAAATTCGAAGATCACGTCCTTTCTGCATCCACGGCTGCATCTCTGTGTGATAAAAGCAACTTCTCTTGTCGTTTTTCCGCACTCACACAAGCCTCCGGAATTGTCAAGACTGTCATACACTTGGCGTTCACATTGCCGGTTTTTCCCCTGTTATATATGTTTCCTTGCATTTGAGTTGCCAGTTACCATTTGTGAAGGAAGATAGAGAAGACAGGTTGACATATCACCATCGTATAGAAACGGGAATGCAAAGCTGACAAAATCTGTCAGAGGAGCCGACGTTTACACCACCGCAATAGATTGAAAATGAGAGAATAAATAAAATTGTTCAAGGTGATCGGGGTGTCAAGAATGAAGCTTGCTAAACAACTTCGGCAAGGCAGGCTAATCTTTGTTTTGTCCTCATTAAGCAATAAATTTGTCTGGCTTGGCGATAGGAGGGATTAGTGGCCTAATTGAAAGATATGATCTAAACAAGCAATGATGGAAATAGAAGTGGACGTTATCGATGCGGTCAACTGCAGAGCTACTCGAGAAAAATGTTAAACTACATAGAACTGAAGTGTTCTTGTGTTACATTTGCAAGCTACAATATTGATTGCATACTGTCTATAAAGATATTATTCATTTTTCTGTATATTTAATAAACTAGCTAGATGAATGATTCTCGAGTACCTTGTCAGAGCACATATTTCATACTTGGTAACGTAGACAAAACGTTCCACAATTCGGCATAAATTGAGATTTTACTTCTCCACAATTCGGCATAAATTGAGATTTGACTTCGTCAGTTACACAACAAAAACATAAAGCATAATATGATACACACACGTTTTAAGATTTTGTAGAGTAGACTGACGAAGCACAATCTCATGTTATGCCGAACTGCGGGACGTTTTATAAAGTCATATAAAATTGGTTCATCTAAAACTTAAATAGGTCAAAATCTTGAGTTGGAACTTAACGGATCCAAAACCCACCCATGGCGTAATAAATAAACAGGCATTTTAGTTATTGTTTTACTTTTAGTTTGCATAATATAAGGTTTGACCTTAAAATATTTTTAATCATCGATATATTTAATAAAAATGCCAGAAAAACAACAACAAAATATAAGTTGATTATGAATGATGGTAAAGTATGAAGATAGAGGAAAACCTTAAAATGTATTCGGCTCTAAGGTAGATTTATATTTTAACATATTGAAATGTTTTAATAAATAATAACAGCAAAACAATGAGTTTTCGGTTTGTTCTACGAACTAAAACAGTGTGTTGTGTGTAGGGGAAATTTCTTGACATATTAACATAAAAAGGCATTAATACTGGTATAAAATGCACTCGAAAAATGTTAACGGTTTGTTTAAAAGATTGGACCTGGAAAGGGAACTCAAGTATTTAAGTAAATCAGGATTGGTTTGATCTTAAAGTGGAGTGAAAAAGACACTGAAAGAAGTACTGGGCTGAAGGTTATAAAACTGAGTTTGGAAACCAGTCTCAAATCTCAAGCATCTGATTGGCTGAAATGGCGACCAGTCGCCATTTCAGCCAATCAGATGCTTGAGATTTGAGACTGGTTTCCATGCTCAGTTTTATAACCTTGAGCACTGCAATAAGAGCAAGCCCAAAAAAGTCTTTATTAAATCAGTGTTGTCAGTAACGCCCGTTTAATGCAGTTGAGCACTACGTTTATAATTGTTTAAATATTCAGTTGCGTTCAACCCGGTGCTAGCGGCGTGGACAGTAACATTCACTTCAATTACTGCTCATGAACCGGCTCTATCAAACCGAGCCTGCATTATTTTGATATTTCTCGTTGCTCAGTTGCGGCGCAGGAATTGCAGGGCTAGGCGCTGTCGCCGCGACATTGCGGGTTCGCTCCCAGCTAGAGCCACAATCATTCAAAATTCCTTTTTTAGCTATATAATTATTGATTAAACAGCTACTTTAAATAAATAACTGCACTGTTTGTAATTGCAGAACAATTTTCATCCAAGAAAATGAATCAGTGATCACTCTTATTTTTAAATGTACGGTGACAATATTTTAAGAATATAAACTTTACTTCTAGAAATAGCATTTGATTCGGGTTCGTTCAATATCCTGTATGTTTTATAAAATAGATGCCCAGCTTGATATAGCAGTAGGTTCATCCCGGCGGCTTGATTTAGCTCCTGGAGCATCCTGGTCGCTTGATTTATTCGCCAAGTCGTGTCTTTCCACTCAGCTCCCGTTGTGCATACCACTTCCAATTACCGCACTGTCTGGGCATCTTAAGATGAAATATGTGCTTTCTACACGCGAGCAAGTTTATAACAATTTTAAATGAAGAAAATGGTGCTGTAACAAAATGTGTTGTTAACATTCTTGTAAAAAGTTACTGCACGACATTCTCACATTTAACATTTGTCAATACAAAGCTTAAAACATTCACAGTTATATGACACCATGGAGTAAGGAAAATTGCTTATGTGTTCTTGCTCGTATTCAAAACCTCATTTTCAAATAAATGAAATTGATATTTAATCTGATGATGGTTCGCAAATTTGTACATGAAATGAGCCGGTTTAAAATCGCATCTGTCAGGTCGAAAACATTATTTGGACGACATCGCGTCTAATCGTGGAGAGTGAAACCTCTAACTTGATCCTTTTTGCACGCGATGGTGGAAGGGACGACATCCGTCGTCAACAATTTGGTATACAATGCTTCTATTTCATCACCAGATTGTATATAAACTGAGCCGTAAATAGATTCAACTCAAAACAACCATACCATTTTCATCTTTCATCTTTTTATTTGCCTTAACGACCAACGCAAACTCGCAAACCCGAACAAAACAATTAAAGTGAAAATAAATTTAACAGCTCTAATTGTGTCCTAAAGAAAATTAACCCTGACGGATTATTAACGGTATGACAAGTTTTTTGACATATCACATTAATTCATGAAAGTTTCATTCAACGCGAATTTTATCTAAAAAGATTCGCAACTTCTTAACTTCTGTGCCCAAGGTTATAAAACTAAGCATGGAAACCAGTCGCCATTTCAGCCAATCAGATGCTTGAGATTTGAGACTGATTTCCATGCTCAGTTTTATAACCTTCAACCCTGGAGTATGTCATAAAACAAATATTGCTATCCATCTGATAATTTTTATTGTGAAACGACTTATGTTAAACCTGCATCACAACATTTATGCAACAAAAGTTCTTAAAATTATTTGAATTCTTTTAATGACTGTGACTTTATTCTCTAATTCCAAATTTTTGGACACTTGTCCTTTGTATATGCATATTTCCTGAAATGAGTATTTCATAAAAAAACAACAGAATTTTTACGACTTAGTTACATCCATGTTAAATATCGCACGACATCAATAGCATTCAACCATTTAAGGATCACCCCTTTTGTTTGGCAATGCCATTAATAGAGACTTTTGTTTTATACGTTTGTGGGATTTTGCATGCAACATTGTCGAGTTGATGGGTGGGTTGGAGCTAAAACAACGTATGCTTTTTTTAACATGTGAACCTCTTGCAGTGTAAAGCTGGTGGTCCCTAGAACCTGGTTAGAACCCGAATTGGCAAACTAGTTTGCAACTGGCCGTTTTAAGGCGATAACCCCTCTGGTACGTTTTTTCATTAATTGTTTGTGTTATGCCAATTAAAATGATCATTCTATAAACCTATGTACTTTTTTTTCCTCTCGGCTTTTGGAATTGTGTGGGGAGTCTGTTGTCTGAGTGTGACTATTTCTGGTTTGCATATTCACTTTCTTATTAAACAATCAGATGTTATCACATTCACATACATGTACTTGTAATACCGTTCTAAAATTGTGAAATAGAATGCTAAATAAATACTTACTAGAATAACGGCAAAGTTTCAAATAAACAAACCCCAGTCAAGAGATTCACATAACTCAAAATGCTAGAAGAGGGTGGAGAAAAGTCTAGCAGCTTATCACTGGCATTGTTTGGACTATCGGCACGGAGAGATTTTAGCGATATCAAATTAGATGATGGAAGCTGGCACATGTTCCGCTACCAACACGTCACAGTAGTTTAACGTTGATGGACGATATGCATCAAAACGGCTAAAATGGCTTCGTTCGTGGGAGTTATAAAGGAAAATAAATACATATAATACCACAAACTCGCGTCTAGATTTGTGAACGTAAGCGATAGATTGTGTTGTCGTATTTTCAACTTTGGTTCAATCTCCTCAATTATTAGTAACTAACCAACCTAAGGAATAAACATGTTTGGTCAAATATTCCAGAAAAGACACTCAGTCCTGGCACCGTAAATCTGACTGAATCTCGGCCTTAATAACTGTGAGCCACGAATGACTTGGAGTAATGATATGTCCATCAAAGTAGATTAGACTATAATTAATACGTCAAAGAAGGCTTTTTGCAGGAAATCTAAAAATCCTGATTAAAGCTGAAGTTAAAAGCAGAACTAGACATAAAAGTCACTGAATTTACGTTCATGTATTAATTCGTCTGAAAGTCTGGAACAGTTCGATTGGTGTTTGTACAAGTAACGATTTTCAGGGCTAGGCGCTGTCGCAATGACGGTGCGGGTTCGCTCCCAGCTAGAGGCACTATCATTTTATATAAAAAAGTGACTGTAAATTTTGTAAAATGTTCACAATTGTTATTTTTATTCTGAATGTAAAGGCCATGATTGGTCATTCTTTCCACATATTTGCTCCTTCTGCAAATATTAACCTGCATCAATTGCTACTAAACTGATTCAAAACAACAACAATAGAACATCGATCCGTGTTTTGTTTGCTCTATAACTTCCAGAACTGATCACTGCAGTCAACTACAAAAACTAAGTCTGACGGATTTTAATTTAGGAGACTTACAATCAAACAGTTTTGATTAATCACCTCAATTACTGGTATAGGATTCTATTTGCACACCCAAACTGTAGAAAAGTTCAAATTAATTACCACTATGTCTAATAAAGGGCCGGGGATCAATCAGTAATCAAACGTTTGATGATTATTCTCTCTGTGGCCAGGAAACAAATATCAAGCCAGGAACAAGTAAACACTACCATTCTCTGCTTAATAACACAGTCGCTGCCGCTGATGATTAGATAAATGTTTTCTTAAGAAAGTAAATTATATTCATTTATTCAGCAACAGAATTGGATGAATTAAGTGAAGACTATGAACACGAAATTCCAAAATCGGAACAATGAACTAGACATGTTTGGAAACAAAGAAATAGAAATATGAAAATGAAGAAATCCTGCATTCAGAAAGCCAATCATTTTAACGATAAATTCAAAACAACATTTAACATTAGTATTGTCATTTGAACCGAACAAGTAGAATTCCTAGCACAGGAACGTTCAGTAGTTTATATGCACTTCTAGTCACCATATTTTGACTAGTTATCTTATGCTGTTATACTCTTATGTTTTATAATATTATGTTGTGTGTGTTCTTGCATACAACCTTGTGGAGTTGACGGGTGGGTTGGAGCTAATTCACCAAGAATACTTGTACTTGTTTGTTGGGGGCAAGTGTGAGGTTGTTCCACCGAGAACCTGGTTAAAACCTCCAGTGGCAAATTGATTTGCCGCTTAACGTTCCAAGGTGGTTACCCTTCTGGTTCTCATTGTTATTTATTATTTATGGTGTCTTATTTTGAAACTGATCATTTTTACCCATGCTGGCTTTTCCTCTTTACATTTTGGCTGTGTGGGGAGGCTGTGTCTTCTGGATGTGGCCATTCCTGATATTTCAACATTTTCATACACTGACAGACAGAAAAACAAGGCCGTTGAGAAATTTGCGTAAATATGAAGTAGATCTCAAACTGAAACTAGGCAGCGTAACAGTAATAAGCATTTCAATTAAAAGACATGAACAAACTCAATCAAACCAAGCCCGCAATATTTTTGATATCTGTCGTGTTCCGCGACTTACAAAGATCTCTTTTCATCTAACCAGGTACACATTAACTGTTCTTTTCATCTATTTCACTTCTCGTTTATATTCTTTCTTAGCCAAGCGGTTGCCTAGGAGTGAAAACTACAAACGAATTATTTTCTAAGATCCTTTCTCATTGTCATCTGAAATATTTTCAAGTAAAATACTTAATATCCTCGATAAAACGTTTGCTCTGTCAATAGAATATATGATTCTAGCAGGATTGATGCTGATTTTTCTCCGCGAGGCCTTCAAAGCAGGTTGTAGTGATAACTAGAACTAATGAAACGTCTTTTGATAGCTTATCCACGTTATCAACTGCCAAAAGGTTTGATAAGAAATCTTTTAAAGTGAATTAAAAGAGAAATGATCTCGAAGCACGAGCTTGACTTCCTGGCGACGTCATAGATAGCGTTACCAAGGACCAAACGGCTGCTCTCTTCTCAGACGCTAACAGGAAAGTAAACAATGTTGTATAGAACAAGGAACGAATATCAACTCTTTGTAAATAAAGACACTTTAAAGAGTTGAATGCTGGTATTTGTCTGAGGCAAAGAGATGAACACATTTAATGTGACAGATATTAATGCAATAATTTCTTAAGACTTTTATGTCGACTTTTATTAATATTAAGAATATGCTAAGTACATAAATTTTATAAGTTTTCTGTGCAAAACTGCATTGTACTTGTGACAAAATAATTTAGCAAACGAAATGAGCTAAGTAAATAGATTTATATCCTTGGTTGAATTTAGACAAAGAATAAAGTTGGGATATTCTCTTCCGTTAGCTACAAGCAAAGTGAAATATGCATATCAAGAATGGTCACTTTCAGAAGACACGGGCTCCCTACACAGCTAAAGAGGGAAAGAGGCAAAGAAATCATGGGTTATAAAATGATCATTGACAAAATCAGTCTCACAAAAATAAGAACCCGATGGGTTATCACCTTGGAACGGTCAGTGGCAAAACAATTTGCAACTGTGGGGTCAGACCAGGTTCTAAGGTTCACAAACTTCACTCTTCTAACAGGTTCCCATATGAACAAACATGTACACGTTGTCTTAATAAATTAACACCAACCCATCCATCAACTCGACTATGTTTCATCCAAAAGCACACAAACATATAAAACGTAAGAAAACAGTTGCATTGTCAAGCAAAAAAGGATGGTACATAATGACCATACTGAGACCAGAGCACCTGAAGTCAAATTTGCAAGAACTCGACAAAAAGTTTTGCATAAAACCATTGAAATTTGCAAATGGATTACTAATGATAATGCCTCAAGCTGGGAGCGAACCCGCACCGTCACGGCGACAGCGCCTAGCCTTGCAATTCCTGCGACGCAACCAATTGAGCTAACAGGGACAACCCCAAAAAAGGTTGATCGGATAGCCCTATATACGTAACAATCACTGCATGACATCGGTAACGGGTCATTTTACTGATAACAGTACTGACTATATGTACGGGGAGACTTTTACGGCCGCCACACTGCACTATAGCGCTACTGTGAATTTCAAATGACTTATTGCAGGAAGACCACCTATCACATTAAATTAACACCATTAATGGAAAATCCTTGGTAAATGTACAGATAGCTACACTGCCATGCAAATACAGCGACAGCGTCTGGCCAACCATGCAAGAGACAGACGCAGTACATATGACCGTAAGACCTGGATGATTCACATTGTTCTAGTTTGTCTTTCTGAAAGGTCCTTTAAATAATCAGAATTCACAAATGACCCAGACATTGGCCGAGTCCTCGCCGACACATGAAAACAACAGAATGCGAACAAAACAAAGAATTTTATAAACTATTCAAAGTTTCCACAAAGCGTAAAACTTCAATTCACTAAAGTTTTAAATTAAAGAAAATATTGGGTAGAACTATGGATTTTATTGCTTAAACGTTTTCCTATCACAACAACTAAATATCTGTTAAAGTCCCGAAAAACAACAAGAAATTTACATGCTACCTTACAACCTCTAATATGTTAATAAACTACATAACTATATACTTGTAACTGTTGTTTACCCAGTATGTCCATCTCAAACTTGAAATGATTAATATATGACTTTTTTTTAAAGAAGGTATTTTTCCGAAATGCCACCCAGGACAAAACAATGCGAACCATTGATGAGCCACAAGCAAACTGTCATTTGAAATATCGTTCCCTTCGTTTCGTGAAGAGTTTGAATAGTGTAAAGAGCTTGGTAATGAGATAATATATAGACATATGAGAGATAGACGATTGAAGGAGTCATGGTGAGAAACGGCACATCTGCCTGCCTACCCAGGTGTGCTACATATCTGAGACCAATCTAAACTGACACTGAACACAAACAGGTAGAGTATAAAACGAGAAATACAAGCGAGATTGTATAGATTGCAAAACAAAACAAAACCAAGCGTTGTTGTTGTATTTTATTGCAAATAACATTTCCAAATATTTCAAAACGCGACTTTTATACTTTTACCGATGAATAAGTTTTCTCCATCGGTTTTGATGGGTACAGCTTGCGTCGGGTATAAATGACTGGACTGAAAACACCGCGGTAGATTTCAGCAAGAGTCCTAGATTCGATATAGGTTGTGAACCAAAATCCAGGGTCCGTATCAGGTTGTCAGCTAGAATCCAGGTTCTGAGGAAGGTTGTCAGTTGGAGTCAACGATCCAAGGTAGGTTGCAAGCTAGGTCTGGTATGATGCCATGTATATTGTCAGCTGAAACACAGAATCCGAGGAAGGTTCTAGAAGCTAGATATCCAGGAAACGTGAATAATTGTAAGTATTAGCGAGATGTTTGTAAATCTTGGATCAGTGGTTAATCATCAGCAGGAGAGAACTTGTGGAGTGTAGAAGAAAATCTCCCCGTACATAAGGTCATTACTGTTATCAGTAAATTATTGGTTATTGGTGCTATCGGCGGTAGCGTTCTCGGATTTGCATGGTAAGGCGTTGTCGCCGTACGGTATGTGTTCGATTCCCAGTGTATGCTGTACCATTTGTTTCCTGGCATTGTTAAAAAATCCACGATCCGCGGAAGGTTGTCAATTGGCTTGAAATTCAATATTTACGGAATGCAGAAAGACTTGTAAAAAGTCAACTATGCATATAAGGAATCGCCACACTCACAAAACACAACCTCATCACGCAGCGAAGAAGAGATGAAAAGCGAGTATGTTTGTTATAATTAAGTCGAATTGAAATAAGACGCTACAAACGAAAAAGAGATCCCTTAAAAGGCATCAAAGTTTCATGAAATTGTAACTGACCGCGGTGGCATACCTAATATTATCCTTAAAAAACAAATTCACACAAAAAATATAGAGCACAGTTCATTCGAGAGTGTTGAAAAATATATTCTATAGATCAAAGCAATATTGTGACTTTACAAATCACTAAATTAAAACTCAGTTACACGTGGCTTGTCACAAGGTAACAAATTCATTACAAGATGCTCTCTGCAACCAATGCAACAAACAAAGGCAAAAACAATAAGAGACAGGCTTTCCACATAAATCAGATACGTATCTATTCATTGCACCACTGATTCTTGTGTGTTTCTTTTGTCTGGGTTGAAACAAGTGCCAATTTATAGGCGATACCTTTTGTTGTCGTTACTGAAACAATCGATATAATAAAAGCTGCAAGAAAATTTGATAAATTTTATGCAAATTCTTACCTTAAACGAGAGTACGTCAGGAAAGTTTACGACAAAACTCATCAGTAAGTTACATACGAGCCAAAATGTACGTGCATTTAAATTACAGCAAAAATAAAATAACAGGAAGAAAAAAATTTGAATCGAACACATTAAATTGATTTTTGAGTTTGAACTATCACTTTTAATTTTAAGTTTAAATAAAATCTTTAAAAAAAAATTAATAAACAACAAAATTTTGATATTTGTTTTAAAGAAGTAGATTCACATAGGTTTAAAATTGGTTTTAAGTTGAATATAATTTTCAAATTTATTTGTAATGAGGATGGATGAGAAGGAAACTTCGAAACACGACAAAAATTTAATATGATTTGATCGAGCCTGTTCATGGGCAGTAACGAAAATGTTGTCCAAGATATCCAAGATCATTTGGCATACTGTGAAGATGAGTCCTAAAGTAAGCACATTAAAAAAGTTGTTTGTAAACAGTGAGGACTCTTTTGGTATTTTTACGAAACCGTTTTTGTGACTTGTGACGGTGGTACAGTCTCCCCTTAAACTTATTTAAAGCTGTTTTCAGTTACGACTTATGAAGGTCGTTAATCACGATAATGAAGCATATTTATAACTTACTCCTTTAAAGAGTATTGTTTCAATGTTTTGGTCCATTTTAACTAGGTTGTTATAATACCCCAGCAAGTGCTGCAATAGGTATTATTCTATCACTCTAATCATACCATCTTGCAGTTTATATTTGGCTTTTTGGCGTTCTCTGTGGTAAGAAGGATTAATATTCAAAATTATATTTTTCGTTATGTTCCTCTCATTTTACACATTTAGAGCAAATGCATTATTTTATCTTGGGGGGTGGGGGGGGGGGGGGGTGGGGGCGGGGCACACGGAGCTCATCGTGGAATAGTATTAGTCTGGAAATACACATTAACTAAAAGAAAAATTTTGTATCACAAAAACTACATTTATATTAACTAAAAGAAAATTTTTTATCACATTGTAACAAAAAAGTTTAAAAGTTTGCAGTCTTTACAAGTAACTATGTTTCCAATTTTCGGGTTCCCTACACGGCCCAGGCAATTTCATTGTAGAAAATTTATTAGTTTAAGTAAAGAAATTATTTTTATTTTCTGCAACTGCTACGTTACGACAAAATCTAAATATTGAACATGCCCATATCTTATATTAATTACCTTAACTGTTAAAAAAAACAAACGGCAAGTATTTACATATTTTTATTATTTCTTTATGATATGCACAATATAGAACAAATTTTTGATGAAACTGAAAACTGATGTCTTTATCTTCACTTAAGTGAAATTAAAATATTTAAATTAAAATTTATGTTGGCATAAACAGTTCTTAACAAAGTAGGTTGTAAACTTAAACCGTAAACTCAAATATTCGTGGTGTTCTTATTTTTGTTGATTCCGTAAGTAGGCCGATCCACGAATTTAAAACTCCAACGAAATATAGAATTGTAAATAAAACTGATTTTAGAAAGTATAAAACTATGAAATTAAGTACCCGCGGAAATGCCATTTTACCAATAACAACGAAATAATATTTCCACGAAAATTCATGGAATCACAGTAAACAATGTTCAAAACAGAAAAAAAACATAATAATATTTTGAGTAAAATAATATGTTTTACTTTTTCTAAGGCTTTGAGGGACATCCTTAAAGTAAAAGAACAACAGCAATATGAAAAACACCCATATATCTAATAATATTTAATTTGAGAAATTTAAAATCCCACTGACGTTTTAAAATCAAAGGAATATTCCATACTGTTATTAGCATTGATCTCATTTGATTTCATTGCTGACTGAGCCAACGAATATAAAAAGCTACAACACATATTAAGCTGGGGCAAATCACGACGTTCGGACCGAATCTGTTTAAAGAAGGCTTGAATGGCAGATTTTGGATAATATAAACAAAATAAAATGTTTAATATTGTCATGAATTTGACATTAATACGGAAACATATTAACAACTTCTTGAATAATTTACACTATCACAAAAACAATTGTGTTAGAATAACTCAATAAAATGTTGGTGTCTTTGATGTACACAATGTAATGATCTCCTATTCTATAATTAATGAATGTTTGATGAACTGCAATAAATGGATTCCAAAAATAGTGCAGTTAAAAGACCAGTGTTGCGTCGAAGTAACAGATATTTCGTTATAAAACGTGCTAGATAAAAAAGTTATGGAGAACATAAAGTGAAAGGATAAAATAAAAATAATAAAACTCATTACATGTATAAGATAACAATTTCATAACGTAACAATTGCATGTTTTATAAATAGCTAGGCATACAGAACTATCACTCTATAATAAATTACTTTATTCATCAATCTTTCAGGACAATTCAACGCATGCAAAATGTTTGCGTAAAATAAAATAAATATATTCAAATATAAACAACAACAACAACAACAACAACAACAACAACAACAATATAGAGAATGTTTCTTTTCAATCAACAATTTAAATGAAGAAAAAAAGCGTAAATACTAAAAGAAGTGAAGATTTTTTTTAATTCATTATTCCTTATAACAATTGGCATAAGTCTTTTTAAGCAGACGCTATCTGGAAGTGATTTTTTATAATAATAGTATATTACATCTCCAAATTAAGTTAAAGCATACTAGAAATCAAGCTCCAACGCCAATAGTAAACAATTGATAACAATATCAAACTGGGGAGGTACAATTCACATCAAGCCCGTATAGAAGTGATTTACTCCAAAACAACCAGGAAATAAAAACATCGATCTGCTGCGAACGAGGTGTTAAACTGACACACGGGCAGGCCGTAATTTACCCGTATGTGGTCAAGTTTTATCCTTAAAGGTGGCAACCTCAAATGACCCCATGTCGAGCTGTCCATCTAAACCATAGGTATGCTGTCTATCGATAAGAGAACCGTTTAGAAATTGTAAAATAAATTCTTTGCAGACGTTGACAGGTTCGTATCAAATCTGTCTGGTCCGTGTATAAATACCTGCCGTCACTTGAAACCCGGCTTATCATCATCAAAGCGAGCATTGATTTAAAACTAGAAATTAGAGACGTTCTAAAAGAATCAAAGCGTGATCGAAGTTTAATCGCAGGGCCAACACGGTTTTACAAAAACATGGTAAACACACATATCTTTTTAGGGCTTAATGATATTTGGTTTGCGAGATTCAAGGCTTTGATAAATGCAGTGTAGACTGTTGACATTAGAGCAGTTCTTTATAAATCAGCTGATATTGAATTTACTTTCAATTTTATTTTTCTATATCAAGGTTTAAAATTTGCTTTAAGGAGAAGAGAATTAGGTAATAGCGGGTTGTATATTATCCTCAACGATGTTATGAGTACCTTCCGTCCTTTATAGATGTTTCCACAACCATTGGTTTATAACTAGGTTATATTCCATAACGTTTTCTCAACGACGTGAACTCCTTATTAAAAACACACACTATAAGCAAATTATAATATGTTTCTACTTCACCACTGTCAACATAATTATTATGTCTTATATGTCTTGCAGCAAGTTACGTAATACATAATATTTATAGTACTTCACCACTGTCAACATAATATTTTTGCAGCAAATTACGAAATACATGTATAGTTTTTTTGTAATTTACCACCGTCAACATAATAAATATGTCTTGCAGCAAATTACGAAATACAAAATATTTTTTTGTAATTCATCGCCGTCAACATAACATTTCTTGCATCAAATTACGAAAAACATAATATTTATACTATTCACCACTGTCAACGTAATATTTTTGCAGCAAATTACAAAATACATAATATTTTCTAATTCACCATCGTAAACATAATATTTTTGCAGCAAATTATACAAATATTCACCGCCGTCAATATAGTTTTTTATTGCAGTAAATTACGAAATATATTTTTCTAATTCACCAACGTGAACATTATATGTCTAGCAGCAAATTACGAAATACATAATATTTTTGTAATTCACCAACGTCTACATATGCTATGAGGGTGTACAGAACGGCCATATGGTCAAAAAGGAGTTCTTTGATTAGTTTAAACGCATTTTCCAGCGCTAAAGCACGTGCCAAACATCGGCATTTTGCGCGAAATGCAAACATGCATCACAAGAGAACATTTAGCAATATTTGGAATATTTTCAATAGAACTCCACGGAAAATTAATGGTCAGATCTGCATTGATAATTTGTGTCAAGATGCTGATGGCCTGATCTATGATTCCAAAGACATTCCAAAGATAAATGGTCACGCTTCCATGGGAATGACTGTGATCTCTGAAGCCACAGATTAGCAGTCTCTCCCAAAGTAGAGTTACATAAAACGAAAACCTTATGGTGTCCACAATAGAAGAATTACATAAAACGAAAACCTTATGGTGTCCACAATAGAAGAATTACCTAATACGAAAACCTTATGGTGTCCACCTAGAAATAGAAGAATTACATAAAACGAAAACCTTATGGTGTCCACCTAGAAATAGAAGAATTACATAAAACGGAAAACTTATAGTGTCCACCTAGAAATAGCAGAATTACATAAAACGAAAATCTTATGGTGTCCACCTAGATATAGAAGAATTACATAAAACGAAAACCTTATGGTGTCCACCTAGAAATAGAAGAATTACATGAAAGAAAACCAAGTAATAACATTCAGTTTAGGGAAGTTTTACATAACACGAAACATTATGGATTCCACAAAGACGTAGGACTACAAACATTTATGTTACACGAAAATTTATGGTGTCCTCCATGAATTAACATTCAGTATAAGGAAGAATAACATAAAACGAAAAAAAAATCAAGGAATTAAATTCGGGTAAAAGAAGGATTACATAAAACAAAACTGTATGGTGTTCACAAAGAAATAACATTCCGTTTCTTAATGATCACTTTCAAAATTAAAAAAAATATATTGCAAGTGAATCTTGAAGATATCAGGCATTGTGACATTGTAAAACACGCAGGTTTGTTATGTGATTGCACAGGTACGTGCAAATATGATAGCAATTAAAAATACTATGCAAATTAATCAAAGTTTCTGGCATTTACATAAAATATTTTAACCATCTGGAACGTGTTCACTGTATGTATATACGCACACCAAAGGCATATCAGTTCTTCGTTAATTACTAAGGTCGTTTGGACGGCAATATAGTTTCCAGATAAAATGTAATGGGCAATATGATTCCAAAATTATCAAGACAGAGAAACCAAAATATGCCCTAAATCTTGTTAATGCTACCTCAGCGACAGATATTCTGTGTTTACAAGATACGCAATGGGATGGAACGCTAAAATTTCAGCGCGGTTTGGAGCCAATGCAACCATTTAAAGATAACGTTTACTATAAATCTCGCGAAATATCACGAATTCTAGCGAGAGGTCGTGACGATTGAGCGAAAACTCGAAACCCATCTTAGTTTGATTTCTTGGAGCGATAACATCTTGTGAGAGTTCACACAATTTACACAAAGTTCTCACCCTGTCCAAGATCATTAAACAAAAACTAGTCTCCATTTCAGCAAATCAGATGACTGAGATTTGAGACTGGTAATCAATTATGGTCTTTGGACAAGAACTTACTTACGTTAATGTTGTTCTATAGTCCATCAAATTGAAACTATTACAACGTATCAGTGCTATATTAAACACTTACAAACCACAAAACATAAAAAGATCAAGTAAAAATAGCATTGAGAGTTTTTCACAATATGAAAAGACAAAACAGTTTGTCGCCTTTCTTCGCCGTCAAATTTAACACTTTGTCTGATGGATTAATAAAGTATAGGGCGATGTTTTTGTGGGGGAACTTAGATTCTGTGAAATCTAAGACGTCTCCATTACAATGCCCGAGACAAACAACGTTTGGCTAAATTGGTGTTTTCTGTTGTTTCGAATATTTTGTATGCAGAGAGGTTGATAGAAATTCCTCCCCCTTCTGTGGAAAGTCTGGCGTAAGGAAATGAATATCTTCTTCCCACGGCGTTCAGGGCATTTACAATGTTTTTTCACCTGCCTCTTTAATTTCCAAAAATCCAGTTCTACAAATAAAACTTTGCTTGAAATAATGGGCATTCCTAAGATGGGTTTTTGCAGGCGGGATCATATTTCGTTTTTAGATACATCATCTTGAAATTGACAGGGTGGCTTGTACGCACAACAGAATAATTGTCAACTAAAGAAGCTCCGTGGATTAATGACTATAATTACGTTGCAAAATGACCAATCAAAACCATTAACATCATTATTGCATTACAAAAATACATTTGCATATTTTCATTAAAATACAAAATAGCTAGATAATATGGGCACCAAGCAGTTGTCGTTGACACTTTTTGTGTCAAATTGGGCGAAAAGTATAACGAGACCTTACTATGCTGAGGTAGTTAAAGCTGATTCCACGCTCTAAAATATCCGACATTTACTGTAAAGAAACGAAGTTTTAAAGTTGAAAAAATTGTTTGAGTCGTAAAGAAAACAAACGTGGATAATTACAAAACAAAATACGTAACGTACATTACAATGATCTAAGAGACCTATATCGACTAGTGCTATTTTCAGATACGCACCGCTGGTTGCGGGTCGATTTAGTCTACCATTCTACTAAGTTCGTTCGCGTTCAGCTGTAAATATTTTAAAAAATCCATCTTGCTTTATGCCATGTTATTTACGTAATCACTTTTATCTGAAAATAAATCCCCATCAAGTAATCTCGATTTTCGGGAAAATAACAACATTGGTTCACTAAATAAGCACAACTCGCTACAAAACACATTGACCAGGCAAAGTACAAAATTATTTGCCAGTATGACATAAAAATTAAGCGTTTACCAGTAACATTATAGTAATGCTTGTTTGTTTAATCTTTACACTCGACTGTATTTTTAATTATGTATGATAACAAAATTGAAAATGTGTACTTATAATATCTAAATTTGGGTTTAAATAAAAAGCTTAACGTCTTTAGATTGTCTTTAGTTTTAAATGAAGTTTTAAAATTGCGTGATTAATTTACTGCGATTCAAAATTATCAAACATACGATAGATAAAAAAGGAACTTTGAAACCCACCAACACGACAACATTTATTATGAAAACATTGCAGGCTCGGTTTGATTTAGACTGTTCATGGGCAGTAATGGAAATGCATATTACTGTGTCCGCAACGCCTTACCTGCTGATTTAACATCAACAAATATGTATGTATTGTGGAGTTTGAACTCTCTAGATCCTAGAATGTCTAAAAACATTCAGTTATATTTGAAATATTTCCACGACAAAAGGACAATGTTTTAAACATTTTCATGAAGTCATGTTTGTTAATAACATACATTTGGAGTGAACAAACAATCCGAGTTGAGCATAAGATTATACGTAATATTACAGTCAGCTCTTCATATACTGCATCAGACATGAAATGTTGAAAAGAAAATTTAAACCGATCATTTTAAATATGAATATATCAATTACCATAATTTCATAGAAGATTAAACTAATAAAAAAATAAACCTTCCAAGTCGGTAACCCCTCGGGTTCCCTTTTTCGTTTTTAGTCCGAATTGTCTATTTTGAAATTGATCATTTTATTACCCATGTCCCCTTTTTTCCCCCTGCTCGTTGGGTGTGTGGGGACTGTGTCTTCCGGATGTGGCCATACCTGATATGCATAATTATTTCACTTTTTTCATGATGTTTCATCATGTTTTAACACTAGAAACACTAAGTGGAATACTGCCCCAAAATATAAGTACTAAAATTTAAGCAATTACCAAGTTTTGGTTTGCTTTACTTTAAACAATAGGACTAAACAAAACGTTTGTGAAAAGATGATAGTTTCATACAGAAAATATGGACAGTTCCATTCCGTTTAGTATCTACACAATTATCAAACATACGGCTGTTTAATTGAATTAAACGATCAAATATAATATCTCCCCCGGCACCGGCTTTGTTTGTGTCTGTCAGTTTTTACAAGGAAACGAGACTGAATTTACTGTTTACCCGCTTAATGGTATAACCTAATGCAATTTTGCAGAAGACCTTAGTGACCACATCTTTAGATATTAATATTTGTATAGTCTCTGTTCTTGTTTACATTTTTGGCGCGTGTGCGATATTAGAAGCCTCCGTTTAATGCCCGTATATCTAGTTCTGTTTCAGCGGGTCAAGTGTCATCTGAAGCCAATCAGATGCCGATATCGACCATATCAGCGAAACAATCGATGAATAAAATATCGCTAATAAAATTGACGTTAAGAACGGTTGTATAGCCGGCGTTTTCGGCGTCTGTTTGAAAAGAAACACAAAAATTGATGAGATATTGAATGACTTCTATATGACTTTCAAGACGACGAAAATATTCTGTAATCTCCATAAAACTGTAAAAAAGCGATAAACTAGTTTATTAATGATGTTGGTTGATAAAGATTCAGTACAGTGTGTCCAAGCTTTTATCGTGTAAGACCTTTGTGTAACAGTTCCGTTTTGTTTTCCAACAGCCGTTTGACCAAAACCACACATCAGTCGTTCTACTGAACTTAATTTGAGTAACTGATGTTTGACAACAAGAATATAACAGTAATGTGAACATTATTGCTAAAGCTGTGTAAAATAGTAATAAACCTATCTTTGTTGAGTTAAGTTTGATTATAAAATATTTATTTCCGACTTTATGTTTGAAATATTATATTTCGTGATTTTACAAAGACATTGGTAGTCTGTATATGCCATCTGTTTTGACGTTGAATGGAAGTTTATTATATTGTTTTGCTAACAAGGTAACGTAAAAGTTATACAGGGTAGTTTGTGTATAACCCAATAAAAAGATATTCCTTGTCTAGAAGTATGAAATTACTATAAAACATTACATAAACAACATAAAACAGTCGTTTGATGAACGCCCGAGCAGAACACGGAATGAATAAATATTAAAGCGATAACGGGATGTCGATGATGTCATTTTAAGAAAATGACGCCATTGCTGGCTTGTCTCAGTTTACTTCAAATTTCTACCAGATATGCAGCAACTACTCAAAAATGACATGTACACACAGTCTTTATCATGCATCCACATACTCTGTCTGCAATAACTTATATAAATGGAATAGCATAACTGTAGGTCTACATTTCGAGTTGGGTATGTTAACAATATCTCGCGAGACGGAAGTGTGACGTAGTTATGACGTTTCACATGACATGAACATTAGTAGAAATACAGAATCAGAAAACGACACTGTGTGGTACGGATTTACTGATCTGCCTCAGTGTATCAATTTTGCGGATTAACGCTGTACTATGCTGAAATCATTCAGGTTTATTAAAAAATTGTAGGAGTTTTTAGTTCTATCCATATTCGATGTTTAATGAACTGTCATAAAAATTGGCAAAACAATTTTGGCGGTCACTCCAGGGATCAGGGCAAAACTGTGTTTTTGTGTTTAACCCCAATCTAATGTTAGCATTGAGTAATCGTATTCTAACCAAAAGTGTATGTTTATTCACGAAGCAAAATGATTATTATTAATGACTAAATTAAGTATAAAAGAAATCGGAAAAAAACTTTTCAGGCATAAATGAATGACGCATAACACAAACGTTTCCTCTTCATAGCTTGTGGCCATTCGCAAGGCTAGTGTTTCTCAAAATGATATTAGTATCTTGCAATGACGCCAGGTTACAGCGGCATTAAGAATCGTTTAATTGCAATCGGATCTTATTCAAATTCCGTCTGCATCTTCTTTCTATTGTGTAGCTGTAACCCCTACAAGGTCTACCATTTTAACACCTAGGTTCATATATCTAACCTAACCGGCATCAAATCTTACACCCTATTTATAAATGCTATCACGCTACTTAGCGTTTTTCAAATATAGTGATATTTATCTATTAATTGCAGCTCTTTTGAATAGCCTTTTAAAGCGAACGGGTAAGTTATAAAATATCACCTTTCCAAGACATAAATTTAGCGTGCTCTCAACTTACAAATAATTGATCGAAATGTGTAAATAAACACAAATCGTTCATCAGAGGAGAGAATCTTGTAGGAAATGAAAATATCTATTCGCATATATTTATTGAGCTTTTGATTAACCGCACTTGTTTGTTAGGTTAGACACTTTTAATGTGCATCTTTTAACAGGCTAGTTAAAGTAATCCGCTGCATTGTTTTACCCTAAATGGAAAAATCCAAACGAGTCTTAAATAAGATGAAGATAGTCTGAAAGTGAAATATGCAGGAATGGCCACATCCAGAAGACACTGCCTCCCTACACAGCCAAAGAGTATAGAAGAAAAGAGAGAGTATAGAAGAAAAGAGAGAGTATATTAGAAAAGAGAGCATGGTTTATAGTATAGAAGAAAAGAGAGAGTATAGAAGAAAAGAGAGCATGGTTTATTACAATGATCAATTTCAAAATAGACATCACAAACAATAAATAAAAATGAGCACCCAAGGGGTTACGAAAACGAAACGAAAAATGTGATTGGTCATAAATTGCTTTTGTGAATATATCCTCATTGTTCCTGTAAATTTAAAGTAATAACGTAAGTATTGTGAAAATATTTTAAACTAAAGACAGTAGACAAATAGTTTGCAAGTTAAAGATAGATGTACGGCACAGAGACCTTGACATAAAAGCTGACAGGGTTCGCATCGTTGTCATGTTCAACCAACCTACAAAGATTAATGAAAATAGGGTACCAACCTTGATGTCCTTGACTTTTGACTACAAAACCAATACGTCATGTAAATGTTATCACCAACACACTAGTTTGAGGGTACTAAATACAGGTATTTTTGAAATAATTACTCAGATAAATATTTTTTCAATAAAGGTCACAATGACCTTGACCTTTAATTTGTAAACATAAAAATCAATATGGACTATTCATGCCTGTCTCGACAAACAAACCTACCAAGTCACAGATTATAAGGTCCCAGCGTTTTCTAGTTGTTTTATCATTCAAGGCTTTTTGCATTAGATATTACCTCGTTCCTAACCTGTCTGACTGTGAAATCTACTCATCATGATCAACCGACCTACTAAGTTTGAGGACACAATTCATCAGAATTGCCTAGTTTTTGTATCAGATAAGGCAGTTGCATTAAATGTCATGACCATCCAACTTACTAAGTATGGCGACACTCAAGATGAGGTTTTGAAAGTAAAGCATCGTACAAGCCAGAAAGTGAAATACCAATGTTTAAATACCGGGGTGGGAAGTCCTTATTTCAAGAAAACAATTATTTCACTTGCAGGCTTGAACGATGATGCTACACATGTACACCAGATACGAACAATTAGTATTTACATGATAAATAAATATCTACTTGCAGATGTTCCACTGACGTTTAAGGGTTGTCCTGTACCAAGTGTTGAGTGCCCTGTGGCAGCTCTCAAACTGGCGACATAATAAGCAACCAAAAGGTATGTGTTTTATTGTTTTCAATTTGTATACTAACCGTTTAATAGACAGCTATAACTGGATCATAATTATGATGAAAAGCTGTTGGCCAGCGTGACCATTGACTTTGTAATTGGTAGAAATACATAGCCTCATTGGATTTTTTTTCAAAACTGATACTCTTTTGCTTATCTTGTCGTTTAACTAAAATAAATTCTTTTTACATGTATGTGGAACAATTATTATGTTCTTAAGAAAATGCGGTTCAAACAAAATTTTTTTATACCCTGTATTTAATTTTTAAATGCTTATTAATAAACAATTACTGACTAAAACTTACTGGGTAAATTATTCAAAGACGCGTAACTACTGAGTTATAGAAATAAATGTCCCAGCAATTAAAAAAAAATACTGCAATTCCATTTGAAAAAATATACTTTCAACCACTAAATAAATTTAGAGTGAATGGAGCAATCTGATTGACTAAGATAAAATACAAATGTATTATGCCGGAGATTGGATACAGTCATTCCAAGTTAGACAGCCGACATCACTCAGCTGCAATAAACGGTCCTAACTCCAGAACAAAATTTATGTGGCGATATGGCTGGTTGTCTAACTCAACTGCGACGTTTTGCACACGATCATGCATTCTGACCATTGAAGATCAGTTTTCCAAGTTTCATCTTGCACAATTTCATTTAGGCTTTCTTGTCAGTTATATTTTAGAACTATTTTCAAATATAATTCTGTACCATTACATTAAAAGTTGTGGTCACGGGAATGCTTATTACATGTATATTTCTCTTTTATTTTTTTCTTCAAAAGTTCAGCTTCTTTAGCAACCATCACATTATTACAAGGGAGCAGTTCCTAGAGATCTACACAGTTGGTGACCAGATATTTGTGTCTGTCTGAATGTCGTTCGCAGTGTTTCCGCGCTTTTTCTTCTGAACTAAAGGCAGGATTTCCATCGAACTGAACATGGATATTTTGTACCAAGCCAACATGCTTATATTCTCAGCAATTTCCATTTAATTTTTACACTTATAGGAAGAGAACTTGTTTATGTTGATAATGCATTAATTTGCTATCAATCAAAAGAAAACCAATGGAGACCACAGATGACTTTTTAATGTGCTACCTAACAAAATAAATGACCAACATAGATAGTTACTTACTAAATTGCAATCTTGCGCTTTAAATAGATAATTAAAGGAGAGGGATTATTGTTTTTCTGAGAGAAAAAACTCACAACAATATCTGGTTTGAAAGGAGTTATGTTAGCGAATATACCTACTGTATGTTTACGCCAAGTATTCATATTATAAGTCGGACGTTGGAGTTATATCACCAAGAAAACTTGTGCTTGTTTGTTTTCATGAGATCCTGTTGCGGCAAGTATGAGGTTGTTGCAGCCTAGAACCCGGTTTAAATTCCATTTTTTTTTGGTGACAAATTGTTTTGCCACTGACTGTTCCAAGGTTTTCAACAATTGTTTTGGTTTCTTATCTGAAATTAAAATTCTTATAAACCCATGCTGTCTTTCCCCCACTTCTTTTTGGCTGTGTAGAGAGGTTGTGTTTTCTGAGTGTGGATATTCTTGATGTACATATTTCACTTGGGTCAATTGTTAAATTGGGTCAATGAATCAAGAGACTGCGCCAGCTATTATCTTTCTTCATTCTTCTGACCATCCTCTATAATGTCTTGTTTGCTGACTGCTCAACTAGGCTTGGTGACAAGAATTCCTGTGAAATTTGAATGAAATCCGCCAAGAGGTTCTGGAGATTAAGTGTGGACAAGATTTTTATAGTAGTTATAGTAAAAATGACTACGGGCCCATAACTCTGGCAAAAGAAATTTAATCTTAGGGCATACCACTTTCAGTTTTTTTCTTACATTATAAAACTTCATGGTTGTATGCAAAATCACACAGACATAAACTCACCCACTGTTCTAAATTGTCATCAATTGTTTATGTTTATAATGTATGCTAGTTTCGTTTCTTTCTTATGTCAAAAGAGGTTGTAACAAGAACTGTTTTGTCTTGAAATAAATGTCCCTTTAATCGTTATTAGTTTTTTTCTTAGATGAATACAATACCATTTACTCACATTGTTTTCGTTGATTGTTTGTGGTGTCTTATTTGAATTTGACATACTTATAAACACATGCTCTCTTTTCCTCTCTTCTTTTTCGCTGTGTTAGGAGGCTATATTTTGTGAGTGTGGCGATTCCTGATATGCATATTTCACTTTTTTGATAACAATGCAAAACAAAGATAATAATATCAATAACATTTATTTGTAGAAAGCTACTTTTTATTATATTTTTATTTTTTATATTTTTTTCGATGAACGTGCAATGACTGAAGACAGCCCTTAAATATGTAAAATAAAGAAATATTAACGACATTTATTTGGGTAAAGTTTTTTGAACCACATTTTGACTTTAAAGAGATATTTATCGATGACAGTGCAATGTCGAAAGGAGTAACACCAAAGTAACGAAAGAAAAGAGAACGTGAGGAGTAACCGCCTGGAACGGTCAGTAGAAGGTTTAAACCAGGTTCTTGTGCACCACTAGCCTTATGTTTTTCCCAACAGGCCGTTAAAAGTCTCCCCGTACATTTATTCAGTACTGTTATCAGTAAAATATACCGTTACCGATGTCAGGCAGTGATGTTACGTATATCAGGGCTATCCGATCAACCATTTTTGGGGTTGTCCCGGTCGGCTAAGTTGGTTGCTTCGCAGGAACTGCAGGGCTAGGCGCTCTCGCCGTGACGGTGCGGGTTCGCTCCCAGCTAGAGACACTTCATTTTCTATTGAAAACACCAGTACAAGTTGTCTTAATGAATAAACTCTAACCTTAAATTAATAACCACTGGGTTTAACTTGTTTTAAGGGGGCACTAACATTGCAAATGGCGAAAACTGGCTAAAATTTCAAAAATAAATTTTGGGGAAAATACTCGTTGGCACCTAGTGATTTAGAATTTAGTGAAGAAATGTATTTATGTGAGGATGTTCTAATGTTTGCAAGCTCAGTTTAGTCTAATTCATGTTCTAATTACCAAACACATACTAAAACAAAAGAAAACCCCTTTGCATGATAACTCTGAAATTCATGGACAATATACCAAAACAACCCACACCTGAAGTAAGTATATACTGGTCTACATCATTCGTGCCAATTCGTCAAAATAATGTTAGGATTTTCAAGAAATTCAAGTAAAATTTACTTCCGGTTCTACTTTCGGTTTCAATTGCAAAATATTTCTTCACTTAAATCAAGGTGGCAATGAGTATTTTCCCCAAAATTCATTTTTGAAATTTTAGCCCATTTTCGCCGATGGTGGTTTAAATCTGGTTCTAGGGTGCACAAAACTAACACACTTGCATCATCAGGTTCTTATATAAACAAAAAGTACAAATTGTCTTGGTATTTTAGCTTCAACCCACCCATCAACTCGACATTGTCGCATGTAAAAGCATACATATAAAACATAAGAAGCTAATGGGCGTGTAATCCATGACTAGATGAAAAGACCGAGATCAGAGCACCTGAAGTCAACAAGAACGCGATGGCAAGCATGAGGGAAACACATCGAGCTTAACTGTGTTATTTTAAGTTTCATTTCATTACAAATGCAACTAAGAGAAATTCTGCATCAGTATTATATATAACCAATGATTATCTTTGATTTGGGGGCAACATAATTATGAGAACATGAAAAAAATCCTCACCTTTTTGAATTAAGCATAAAAATTCATAAACAAAAAAACTAAACGATTTAAACCAATTATATGAATATTAAAATGGGGTTACCTTGGAGACAAGGGCCTGAAACGAAAAAAACAACAAAACAACAACAACAAAACTAAACGATGACGGTGGCATCATGGTATTTGTCCGCCGGTATTATGCGAACAAAGCACTTCTCGATTTAAACAGGTAAATATTTGAACTTTTTTATTACCGCTATTCAATTTTGTAATCAAAGGCTAATTAAGGATCAAGATGGTGTCTTGTTTCAGTCTTCTAGAAGACTGAAAAATAGTTGGTATTTTCTTCAGAATAATGAGATTGCACTTGTGGTTTAAAATACATTGAAATCTTCTCCAGACTGGTTAGAGCACATGAATTCTGTTTCTGTATTACAAATTATAGGATCTTAATGATTAAGTTCAATAATTAATGTTCTGGCAACACTGCAATACTAACCAAGAAACTATCAAATTCCCCCTTAACCATCATATGTTAATGATTTATAGTTTTGTCAGGGATTCTTTCTTCATAATGAGTATCGGAATAGTGAAATGGAAGAAAATAAAACATTGTAAATCTTTAGGAAATCTTTTTTGTTTCGTCTAGATAGAATTTCTTTTTTACTAATGAGATTTCGTGAAGTTAAAATTTAGATAATGACAACTCGTATCATTTTGATAAAATACGCGTATTTATATCTAACTAACGTCTTGTTTAAAGACAAATATGAATGAATAAAATAAATGATGCATTTGTAAAGATACACGATGCAATGGAAAAGTAATCAACTTTCATATTGAGTGCCAGTGAATTGGTATAACAACTTAAGAATACCTGGCTGTAAATAATCACATACTTGATAATCTTACAATATATTTCAGCTAAGACTGGATACCAGTCACAAATCTCAAGCATATAGGCATCTGGGACTGGTTTCCAATCTCAGTTTTATGATCTTGGACCACTTCCTTCTTGCATGTGCTGAGCATCCCCATAACTGTTTCAACAGTTATTTCTCCACAACTGTTTCAACAGTTATTTTTAGCAATTAGTAGTTTTATAATCATTTCTTTTCCGGACGAGTTAAGGACCATATTATATTTACATTTAACTATTACTCAAGCCCGGTAACACTTCTTCGTTCACCAAAAATATGTTATTACCTGATACTTTATATAAATGTAGTTTGGTAGTTTTGACTGTTCTGAAATTCTAAAAAAGTCCATGTTTGCGAACTGTTGACCGGTCAATAGTTTCGACTGTTTCCCTCGTGTGCTCTGACGTCATGATTTCATGTGGAACAGTAAAGAAACAAATTGACTCCAATTATTATTTCTCCATAAATAAAATGTGGTGAAGTATTTAACAAATTAAAATTTTGTCAGCAAAATGACAGTTTCCTTAAGTTTTTTGATGAAATTACAGACAAAAACAATATGAAAACCTACTGACATACAAAATGTTGGCAGTGTGACATAGTTACAAGTTTGTTTAATTAAAAAAGTTTAATTAAAACATATTTGCAAAATTATTTTCTTTTTCCTTTTTTCATCTGTAAGTACTGTTAAAATGAAATGAATAAAACAGTAATTGATCAGGTAATAAAACAGTTATTTCATATTTGATTTGGGAACAGTCAAACAGTTGTCCCTCGGTGTTGGGGATAGTGTTTTGAACTGTTGCCCTCGGCCGACGGTCTCGGGCAGTTCAAAACACTGTCCCCTCCACCTCAAACCGACATTTTGACTGTTCCCAAATGACATATGAAATAACTGTATAACGTTAAGAAACAGAGGTATGTTTACTTCCGTGCTGGATGCATCAATATGGTATTCGGACACAGACGTGAGTACGGTGCCTTTCATTAAATAATTCAAGTAACATTGCTTTTGGGGAATGCCATGACAAGAGGTTTGTAGGAAAGACGTCAAGAAATATTTAATGTTTTAAATACACATTTTTTTCGTTTCGTTTCTTTTTTTTAAATGATGTCTTAGCATTTTTAAATATATAGTTATTAAATTCATTCTATAAAGGAAATGATTTTTCAATATTCAATGTTTACATTATTATTACCTGCTAGCAACAACGCATCCGAACAACTATCTATTTATTTACATGCATCATTATTGTTCATTTCTGCAAGTATAGCATCATAATTGTAAGCCAGAGAATGGAATAAATAAGTAATTTCCTAAGATGGAAATTCCGCAGGTCGCAGACCTTTTTTTTCAGGATAACACTTATTTGAGTCTTTGAAAAAGCGATACCGTCAGCTCTGCGAATGCTTTTTGCGCTTAACTGAAATGGATATCTTGGATGCATTAATACCTAAGAAACACAGCGACAAATACCGCAAATAACTCCGCAAAAATGTGTTGCAGGCGGAAGATAGTTTTTATTGTATTATAAGAATTGATATATAAATCGATTTGGTACATTAATTTATTCACAATTTGTGATATTAGAAATTGTTATTGATACCATTAATTTCTCCATTTCCAATCAAATGTCGTCTATTTGATTTTTTGTTGTTTAATAAAAATAACGATATTAACGATTGGTTTTGTACATTTAATACGACTGTTATATTCACAGTTTGTGATATTAAAATTTTTTATTTATACCAGTGGTTTCTCCATTTTCCATCCAATGACGTTTATGTAAATCACAGATGTATGTTCAAAATATATTTATATAACTTTGGCAAAATAAGTGTGAACAACAATATCATTTAATGTCCCATTTTCCATAGAATGTTCACAATTGCCTGAGGTGAGGGCAGATATTCTTAAACCACACCTTTTTGAAATTGCGCAAGTGGCACCAATCCTGAATAATCTGCTTTGAGTAGGGATTTTCAGGCTTTAAAGGACCCTTATGTGTACTTATTTCGTTTAACCAAACAAATACGTTGTCCTTGTTGTTTTGTTGTTCTTCTTTAACAACAGTAACAGCGTTCGTATGACCGACTTCATCGTTTTTTTTCTGCACGTTTTTTTTTCTTGCAATATTTTAACATCTTATTAACGCGATATTTTAAAAATGTAGTTACTATCATATCTTCATCTTTGTGTAAAACTGGTCATGTGAAATTGTTCACATTTTACGCATGAAAACTATAGTAATGTTGGAACGCGTCATTATAAGTAATTTGTTACAGGTCAGAACGTATAACATTCTATGAAAATAAAAAAAAAACTATTTTAAATAATTAGTGTTGACCTCCGTAAATCGGTGAACTTCAATTATTCTTGTTTCTTTCTTTTTTTATACGTGATCACTCGGCAAAATCGACAGAAAAATAGTTACTAAATGTATCTTAACAAATAAACTTAGTAACTTAACTTAGAACTTGCGTCAACTTCACTTTTTAAAGTTTTTCTCTATGTACAACGTGTTTTAATATTCCGGTGCATTTAAAGATTTCTAAATATTATTATTTTAAAGTAAATTTTTTTGCAATGTCAGATAATAATAATTCTTTTTGAACGTAATCGGGCATGTCTAGGTAAAGATTTCGGCGTTGACATGAAACTGAAATTCGGCAAAATATGTATAGATACAAGCTTTTAGCTTTCCATTCCACTGTTAAGTTCAAAAATTTAACTTTCCATTAAAAATGCACATTTTGTCACTGCCTCAAAATTCCTCACTAATCCTTGTACCATAGATCTGCGCCTATACTAATGGCAGACCTGTAAATATGAACAATATCTACAGTATTATATTAACATTACAAGTTTAAAAACACTTGTTTTAATTACAGAAAATATCAAGAGCAACAAAAAACCAAACACGCTTCTTTAGAAACGCATTTCTTTATGTTTCATGCAACAATCAACAAACCACAATCAATATTTGTAATATCTAGACAGCGACTCTTTCAGAACTTAAACGGATAATTCATGCAGCCCATAATATGATATAATGTTGGAAATCAATCGATATTAAATACTTCTATAACGCAGCTTTTACGAATTTATATTCACGGAGGTGTCTTATAATACTTGGAGAAAATAAGATCACGCAATCGCAAAGTGTTTTCCATCTTTCTGGCCGTTATTTTCCCCGCCTTTAGAATTTGTTAAATGGCCTATTTCGGTATTAGCCCAGCAACAGACACGCTTTGATTCTAGACAAATGAGAAAATACGGCAAATAGACGAAACTATTTTTTTCCGAGAAAAGATAATTATATTTGCCTCTCGAAGTATGCCGTCTATTTTCCAAAATAGAAAACTTCCCCTGAAATTCGAGACAATTTGCCTGAGTTCTAATGATACAGCACCGAGTCTGAAGCCATTATGAAATGGAAAAAACGCAAACCCAATGTAATAAACATTTCTTGGTCTTTCCGTTTTATTTTGATATATTTCTCCGTTACTAATTGTAAGTATTCCGAATTTCGATTTTCGACCTCAGGTTTTGCCTCACAAAAAACGTAACAAAACAAAACAACAACAGTATTATCCAAACACAAGCAAGCGCATAAATATTCATATCCAATAGAGAACTAACTCCGCCCCCTGCCTAAAGGTCGAAACAGACAGATAGATTATGAAAAACGAAGAACGGTAAAGCGTGACAGATTCCATCAGAATGCTTGGTGGATGTCGTAAACTAACTGAGGTTTACTATGACAGCTTGCCTGATGATGTGACAGCCCATTCTATGACACATTGCTAAAATTTAACTTTTCTACTGTAGAAGTATTTCAATACGGATATATTGTTGTCTTCATTCATCTTAACTGTGAGTCGATCTGTCTACTATACAACAATATAAGGTATGTGAACTTCAATAATCTTGAATATTGTAACATATTCATTCATGCTTATTTTGTCACTGTCAGGTTTTTGTGTAGTTTGATTATAGAATAATTTACAAAACGATGTTAAAAGTTTTAATTTGTCAGCAATATCGGAGTAAGACTAAACACTGCGGCAGAATGTGTTGTTTTTATTATGCGTTTGATATGTTAATAGAAGGTGATAGAAATTTATTGAAGATGATTTCTGATGTCTGATCGCTCATTTGTTTTCGATTGTCAAATGTGATTTGGTTCAGACGAGGTGTACATCATTCATATGCATTGTCAGTTGTCTCCCGAGAACAGTTTAAAGAGCTCTCTAGGAAAAGGAGTTAATATTAAACGCTGTAAACAATTCATACTCGCACAAGCCGACTTGACAACTTTTGCGATATTTTGTGGGGTAGTCGGGTACTATTAATAAATTTGATTTATCTCATCAGATAAAGTCAATGAACGGGCACATCAAAAGAGACAAATTTCAATATGGAGATGAAAGTCAACTATAATTGGATAAGGTGCTAGAGAAAATATGCGTTTTTCAATTAGCGACTTTATTACCAGTTCTTGCGCTAGCGTTGCAGATTCCACATTTTTCATATCTCTGTTAAAAGATTTCCTTAAGATATAGCATAATTAGGAAGTGACGAAAACAACTTGACAAGCAGTTGCGCCAAAGATACCAGCCAATTTGACAAATGCCAACAAGACGGAGTCGGCAAGATAACGTTGGAAGATCTCAAAAGTAAAAAAAAAGCTGTCTTCCGAAAAGTATGGCTCGGGAATATATTCAATAAATGTTGGTTTATCTTTTGAGTGATCGTTAACATTAACATGGAATGTTTAAATTGAAATAAATATTTATTAATAGGAGGACTATTTCAGAATCCACAAAAACAAACGGCAACTGCACCAAATGCGATGCATTCTGTTATCAAGAAATGCCGGCAATAGAATATAATAGTTCCGCCGAAAACAACGTACCGGAAAGCTCATATAAAACTGTGAATTCGACTTCGTTTTGAAACATTACATTCCGACATGGTATACTAGCGGCGATTCGACGCCAAAAATATCAAATTTGTATTGAATTAATTGAGAAAGCTTTCTATGCCATTATTTTTGTATCTGAAAAATGATAAAAAAAAAACCGGACATCCAGGAACTGCCGAAATAATTTGAGGCAAACAAATGAATAAGACCTGTATATAAGCACGAATCTCGCGGAACGACGAAAATTTCTATGTTTAATTGAAACTTGGCATAAAATCAAAACTGTTTTGATGTACGCCCGCTACACCCTTACAATAAACAATTTCAAGCCTGCACCGAATTCCGCGAATATGGTATTGTGCACGAGGAGGCAAACATTTATTATAATACTCCTTAAAATGTTGTTAGTATTTTAATAGCTCCAATACAAAAGGCGTCACTGCACCAACTTGAGCAACTATTTTATTGAAAACAAAATCCTATAGAAGTGTCTCAGAAAGAACGAGAATGTGTAACAAGAAAACAGAGTGTACATAAAAACGCATCTACTCGTATTAATAATAAAATAGTCCATTTATTAAAATCCAAATAGTTGATTTCTATTTGAAAAATTCGTTTGTCCTGATTTGTGCTTTTCACATTTTTTAAAAGTTACTACAAATGCAAGTTTTCAGTATAACTTTGTTCAAACTAAACAAAACCACAACAACAAATCAAAATAAAAAGGTCAGGTACAATCAAATTTCAGACTTTTTTGGATTGTCTCTCTTTGATAATAAAATCAGTGTTTTAAGACAACGTTTTTATATAACAAAAAGAAAAGTTCAAAGTCCACACTTGTACAAGGAAACACTTCCAAATCACAATTCCGTAAATAACAATTTCCAACCCAGGTGGTGAAAACAAAGTCATTTGAAAGTATACATGGATATAAACAGGTGTGCTACGTTAGACTTGTCATCATCATTCGTCAACACTTGACAACTCATCCATTTTCCCCGCAAAATTTATATAGCTGTCACTCCCAAATCTTCAGTCTATGGTTTTGATGGGGTGAATAAAATTTCCCTCGGGCAATCTTACCTGTATTTTACGACAAAAAGGCGAAATAAAACGGAATAAAACAAAAACGGCTGCTTAATTTACATCAGTAACTCGTTCCACAACGTTAACGTTGAGGTTTCGCGCAACGTCAAAAAAACGTTTCGAAAAACATCCATTGTTTCAATGCAATTAAGGATCTATCCAGTTGTAATTTCCATGAATTTAATCAGTAATCTGGCGATTTTCTTTCTTAATTACCTTATGTAAAGAGCAATACATACTACAATGGTTTAATTAACATTTTCGCACGCGCTGACAGAAAGTGTGTGGTTTCGTAAGTTCGCTTCGTAAAGTGCATAAAAATTAATAACAACTTTAGAGAAGAAAAACGCAAATCTACAGCAGTATCAAATTGTGACAAAATATTTTTATATTAAAAACTAAATTTCCAAACAATTTGTCAAGAAATTAACGCATCGTGATCACAGTAAATTACACGATTTTTTCATAGTACTAAATGTTCTTCGGAAAAAATACATCTGTCGCTGAAAAAGGTTGAAGACACCAAATGAATTTTTCATAAAGTCTTTGTGTTATTTATTCAAATATAAAAAGCAACGGCCGATCAAATTTCATTTTGATTATGTACTATTTCGGATGCTCTGAAATTCAAATTCGAAGACTTGTACCCCGTAAAGTAACCGCGGATATATTGTGTACGTTAACATGGACCAGTTAGAGTCAGTCGTTGTACAATTTTGACAGTGTAAGTGGGTCGGACCTGACATGAATAACGGACGCGATGACATACTGACCGCAGGGGCGCAATACAAAGGTGTTAACGAGCATCCATATCGCACCAAACTTCACCGGCTGCATCTGGCAAGTTGCTGACACCTTAGATAAAGACCAGTGCTCGGACAACTCGCAATTTAAAAGCCTTGAGAACGATACGCCACTAATTGTCAAATTAAAATCACATTTAGACGATCGAACAGAAATAACGGAAGATTGACATATACAAATCACCCGTCGCAAATATTGCCTGTACCCCTTCCATTTTCTGCAAGTCACGTTCTCTCCTCAAAGAAGCATTATGACAAGCCTGCTCAACGTTACTTTAAGGCACTTACAAGAAGATCCCTTAAGATGAAAAAGAAGCGCTATAAGAAGGGAAGGAAGCGCGAAAAAAGACAGGATAATACCGAAAATGAGATGCAAAAGGCCGATATTGGCAGTCTTGTATTTTTCAGAATGAAAAAGATTCAGCATAGATCTATTTTAAATTCCGAACTTTTCCTTGACTGACAGGATGAATTAGTGAAGTTTGAAAAGAATCCCACATGAGAAGATGAGGTTAAAGAGTAAGGAAACAACAATTTCTCTAATAAAATGAGGGTTACAACCCTCTGAATAAGCAAACACTAAAGTGCATTTTAGTTGATTAAAATGTTATTGTTTCTTGTAAAAAGGATATTCACTTTAAATCACTTAATGTAACTGATTCTCATTCAAACAAATCCTTAATTAATGTTGTAGTTATTTCAAGTATTAACAGAATTTTAACTTGACCCCAGTATAAACTCTTTATTATTTTTATCAACGCATGATTTGAAAAGAGAAATAATAACAACCAGTCTGGATTGACAATCAAAATTCAATATAATATTACTTGATGTGTCAGTTTCACTTACTTAATACAAAGTATAAATAAAAGATGCTGCAGTTACTCAATAGCTGTCACTCCAAAGTTCGTTCAGATGTATATTTATATTAAAATATTTTCTTAATTTCTACACAAAAAATAATACGATACATTTTTTTTCTACATCACTTACTACTTAAACTAACAAAACATGGAAGAGTAAATCAACAATGAAATGATATTGCTTAATTTTTATTAATGAAGTGATAGTGAAAAAATAATATTGGTTTAATTTAATAGAAAGCGCGTTTTCGTTGTGCTATAACTGGTGTAAGACTGCCATTTTCAGTTATATGAACAACTCAATCGGCTCTAAAAAAGCAATCAGTAACAGTAAATACTAAAATATCAGTCTTTGTTAATTACCTTCCCCTAGACATTCATTTGATGGGGGTTATACTTTACGAGGGTTGATCAAAAATAAACCGGATTATTTAAATAGCAAGTAGAATATTTCATCAGGATAAATAAAAATACATATAACACTTTGCGGAATCAATCCGCTACAGAATACAGAAAACAATTTTCAAAAACATTTACAAACAATGGAAATAGAGAGATTTGCGTGAGCATACGCGTATAATTCTCACCTATTGGAGGAAATAAAACTTCATTAATTACATAATTAAAAAATGCCTAAGTGGTCTAAAGAATTTATTTCCAAAAAGAAACACAAAAAATATATATAAAATCAAACGAAACTTTTACTGTGATCACGATGCGTTAATTTCTTGATAAATGCATAATTATCATTTACAACAACTTGAGTCGCCGTTAAAAATGATATTGCCTCTACTGGATGCATAATTATCATTTACAACAACTCGAGTCGCCGTTAAAAATGATATTGCCTCTACTGGATGCATAATTATCATTTACAACAACTTGAGTCGCCGTTAATAATGATATTGCCTCTACTGGATGCATAATTATCATTTACAACAACTTGAGTCGCCGTTAAAAATGATATTGCCTCTACTGGGGAGCGAACCCGTACGGCGACAGCGCCTAGCCATGCAATGCCAAATACGCTTCCTATTGAGCTAACCAGGAAAAACTGCTGTACTGGGCAGTCTGGAAATCAAGGGTGACTGATAGGAACATACAATTTTAGAGTTGCCTGCCTTATCGTAACTCCTTCTTCACTGCAATGTGTTTACACCCCGAATTGTTATTAGAGGGCACTGTTAAATTACGATTTTTTTCTTGATGTTTAAACTTTGAAAGCTGTATAGTTAAATCGGTCAAAGGGCTTAAAAAGGGAAATGGCGCATATTAATATTAGGACTAGGTATTGTCGAACACAGCCCCACACAGCCAAAGAGTTACAGGAAAAAAAGATGGCAATGACAGGTGTTCAGTGATCAATTTTTAACATTAACAAACTTTAGAACCCGATGGGTAACCGTCTTACAACGGTCAGTGGCGAGGTATTTTGTCCTCTGCTGGTTAATCCTTGTTTTAGGGTGCATCAACTTCATTTTCTCTTATGAACAAACATGTACAAGTTGTCTTGGTAAATAAACTCCTATAAAAGCGTAAAATATAAAATAAAATGCAGTGCAATGCAATTTTAATTCTACCAAACGTTTTTGTCAATAATCATGCTTGGCGCTCATATCACATACCAAATCAGGCAACAAATTGCTCGTTTTATATTTCTAGCTAAGAGACATTTTGTGTCCGTTGATCCTATAAGATCAGCGTACACTAAATAAAAGCTGCTTCCCGGTTGGTTAAAAAAAAAAGTTAGGGGAAACCCGTAAGACTCTATAGAAACATTAGTTGATTGGCCAATTTAGCTAAGGAAAAAATAAAACTCCTTCTAAAAATAGAAATTGTGTATTTCTGCAGCTGTTGGAACCAAAAATCATTATCCAAAACATTTTGGATAAGAAAAAAATTACTTTTAAAATAATGCCTATAAACAGGTTAGCCACAAGTAAATTTAGTCAATAGGCAAGGGTGGTAGTCTTCAAAGTGAAATTTGAGGTAGAAACCTACGGTCATGGTGGTATGTCATCTATGTTTTTATGTAGATTTATATTCAAACTTCATCAGAAGACCATGCCTGATATTGTCTAAGAATAAATAAATCAAGGAGACTCCCAAGACTCTATATAGAACATATAGGGAAACGCAATAGTGTACGCTGACCTAAAGGCAGCAAGACTCTGGATGTATGTGATCTATTGAGCGCCTTGTTTGAAACTGATTTTGTATACAATTTGTTAATTTTGTGAATATTGACAAATCTAAAGAATTTCTGCATACATTTGCAGCAGTTAGAAGGTCAGTCTGATTGTAAGTTGTTAATAAAGGGGCCTCTGAATTAAGATAGTGTTGAAAATAGCCTTATTCACTATATTCAGATTGGGAGATGGTGTTGTAGCTTTGTTGAGACCTGCACTTTATTATATTTCCCATGAAAAGTATAGAAATTGTCACTTTTTAAGGTTGGATTGTTGTAAAACTATACATGGGAGTGCATTTTTTGTTATGCATTTGCTTATTTTGGTATAAAAAGGTTGCTAGATTTTGAGGATAATGCTTGCATTTGATGAAACTTGGAGGTGGTTTTCACTGTAAGGTATATTTGGATCAAAAGTGTAGCTTTGATTTAATTCTGGTTAGGAAAAAGTGACTTTATAATGAATAAGATTTGCCTTTTAGACACAAAAACTGTGTTTTTCCTCTTTTAGAAGTCTTTCTTGATATTTCAGTAAGTCTCAGATTTGTTAGATATGTTTTTGATGCCTAATGTTGAACAGTGTAGAGTGGCTGTATATTAAAACTGGTAATAGAATAAAGGCAAAATGAGAAAAAATGAATTTTATGTGTGACTTTTGTTCGGTATGAGTTGGATTTCAGTTGCGAAGCAGTAAATTATTTCGCGAACAAATAATTTTAAGTCTGTTCCTGGAAGTTGCGATAAGTTTGACCATAAAATGCCACCGGGTATGTTAAATAGATCTCTGACTGTGTAAAGCATTTCACTTACTGATTTGCTACTATGATTGGGATATACAATAGTTTTAAATTTTGTTTTTAACAGAGAATAGCAGTATTTCTCTGTAAAAGTGGTTAACTGGTTTTCTTTTGGGAGTCTGGTCCCAGAAAACCATGGATTTTATGACAGACCTAAATCTGGCATATATGTTTACTAGAAATTGTTTAACATGGGGCCTTAAACATTGTCTGCTTGACACTTTTGTTTTCAAAACTGTAGCACCAGCTTGATATTTTTTGAAAATAATTATAGCAGAAATATTTTTATTATATTTATACATACAAAATTGTAAGTTATAGCAAATTAGACTTATTTAGAGAACATGAGTTGTCTCCCTTTCAACAAAGAAAATTGAAACAGAAAAATCATTTAATGAAATATGCTTTATTATACAATCAGAGCAATTGAATTACATAATAATTTAATCATTTCATGCATATTGACTATTTTTAAAGCATTTTGGATCTGATAATTCTTTATTTCATGGGATTTTGATATAGGATTACCTATGAGGAGTGACATCATAGAGGCATTTCAGGGCAAAAACAAGCCCCTGGGTAAATAGCAGTGTCCAGTCAAGGTGTATTGTTTATTTTCATGCATAAAAACACATTTTATATGACAACTGGAAGAATTTAGTAAAAAACAGTCTCATGAAATGAATGATTTCCACTCCAAATGCATCAAAATGTCATTTTCTTTTGGATTTTCACTATGTCTAGGTTTCCACAAAAGTCATGGCTGTGTATTTTAAGTGCAGAATGATACTAAATAGACTGTGTTTCCATGAATAAATATGTTTATAGCTGCTTTTAATGTAAAATTCAGGAATTTGATCTTGCAGGTAGTGAAAATTTATTGAAATAATAGCTAGAAAATGTCTTTTTTTGTATTTTTACATGGGGTGGGGATACAAAAATGACTCTGTATAGAAGCATTTAAGGCCAAGCCAAAAAATTACTTGTTTAAAATATCATGCCTGTGTGTGAGTCTTCAGTGGTCAAGTTTTATAACATAAACTGGAATATTCTATTTTTCCTGATTTTTTTTGTTATGAATGTTTATAATCTGTTTATAGTGTTTTTAGTGTGGCTGAACTGTCACCAACTGCTTACACTTGAAGAAGGGCTGTGAGTTCAGATTTAGACAAAAACAAACAAAACATGGATTTTAATTTTTGGAATTATTTATTTCTTCATTTTATACAATGTTTGAATATAACTAAAAATAATATGTGACGCTTAAGATCAGCGTACACTAAATAAAAGCTGCTTCCCGGTTGGTTAAAAAAAAAAGTTAGGGGAAACCCGTAAGACTCTATAGAAACATTAGTTGATTGGCCAATTTAGCTAAGGAAAAAATAAAACTCCTTCTAAAAATAGAAATTGTGTATTTCTGCAGCTGTTGGAACCAAAAATCATTATCCAAAACATTTTGGATAAGAAAAAAATTACTTTTAAAATAATGCCTATAAACAGGTTAGCCACAAGTAAATTTAGTCAATAGGCAAGGGTGGTAGTCTTCAAAGTGAAATTTGAGGTAGAAACCTACGGTCATGGTGGTATGTCATCTATGTTTTTATGTAGATTTATATTCAAACTTCATCAGAAGACCATGCCTGATATTGTCTAAGAATAAATAAATCAAGGAGACTCCCAAGACTCTATATAGAACATATAGGGAAACGCAATAGTGTACGCTGACCTATAAGACCCACCGGATCCATGGAAAGATTAGTAAATCTAAAACACATTTAGATCTCGTGGAAACCTATGATACGACACTTGATCAATATTTAAACACATTTTTCGTTATGTTTTATCTAAATATCCCGTTTAAACAGCGTTAATCTCGGTATAAGCCTGGTTTGTCTCTGTAAGAAAGAATATTCCCTTTAATCGAGTTGATGTCCATCCGAAATATTTTTTCTATAAATCGTGTGCGTAAAATAGATAAAATTTCATTCAACACATTGAAACTTGGTATTTCGGCATGACACATTTTGGGTTATTAATTACAGTTGAAAAAAGACCAGCCCTTAAATTAAGTAACTTTTATGCAACAAGGATACTCAAGAAATGTTTGGAAACGCCGACAAAATATGATTTCCATGCAACAACACACGTCATGATGAATATTACTGACATTTTACAGTTTTCCGAAAAGATTTCAACGATAAAAAAGAATTTTAAAAAGTCTTAAGCCGTCACGTTGTTAAAGTCTTCGTGGGGAAGAAGCCCAGACTTAATCTTACTCAATAAGTCACTATCCTGACAATACACATAATCCATTGAGTATTTTACATCTCGATAAGAAACTTTATAACACTTGCTGAAATTAGTCATCTTTTCTACTACAATTAATTTTGATATTAAAGTAAGGTATCAGTATAAAAATAGGTGAGAAGGGAACTACCGAAAGCTACTGAACAAGACAAATATGGAAATACTGCAGACTCGGTTTGATTGAACCTGTTCATGGGCAGTAATGGAAATGCATAATACTGCCCATGCCGCCTACCCCCAGGTTGGGTGCAACTCAATATTTACAACCGTTTTTGATCCATCCCAAACGATGGTCATTACTTAGGAATGTAAAAGCATATAACGCATTTTGAAAAAAAAAAACGAGCCTGTGGTTATCTTTTCTACTACAAGTAATTTTGATACACAACTATTGTATAAATATAAGCAACAGGTATTTATATAAAAAAGTTTTTTTCGATACTAAAGTATGGTATAAGAAAACTTTGCTCCGGAAACGAAGTAGATTTCATACCAGCGGTCTCGATAGCTTAGTTGGTAGAGCGACGACACGGTAAGCCGGAGGTCCGAATCCTGGTCGAGGCTTCTCTTTCCAACTCAAATCTGCCACACACAAAACGCCTTTTGAAAAATGAGCGTCGGCTTTGAAGAAAATGGACTTGATTTCAGCTTACTTATTTGTTTTCTGACTGGGTCTCTCACCAATAATGAAACTTGCGTTTTTCGATTGCTCCTTGGAGATTTCGGGGTAGAGAAGGCAAGAAATGAATAAAATTATTCCAATCCTCATGCTCATCATTCAGATCCCTTGACAGGTTAGCATTTCATCCACAGTCGTTGAATAATTCAACAGTTTGTTCACGTTTATGAGATAGCTTCCATATAAGCTGCATTTATTCACATTTATAAAATTCACCCAAACGCATTCGGCTTTTATGAAACAAAACAATGACAAGGACCAAATATGAGTAATGAAAAACAAACATGGATCTTGGGATTATTTACTTTCTTGGTACTAAACGCTTAAATGACATACTTTTTTATTTTTCATATACTTTAACTGGTTAAACAATAACAAAGACCTGATCTGAGTTCTAAACTAACATGGATGTCAAAACGAACTACTTTCTTTCTTAGTTTCAAATCCTTGATACTTAACTTTCAGTTGTAAATATTTTTTTTAAATATTAACTGGTTTTACTCCTGCAGGCCGGAACTTTGCGTATTTGGCAACGTATGGCTATTAACTTTAATCCGTATTCTTTGAACAATTTAACACCCTACCATATAATAAGATAAATGGTTTTTCAGAAAAGAACATACAATTTATTCACTCAAATTATAATTATGATGTACCAGTTTACAATTACATGTACAGTATTTTTGAATTTGCAAATTCCTTATCTCGTGACATGAAACAATATATTAAAAAAGCGAGATTCTTAAGTAAGAGTTGAAAATAACATTTGTTCTCGCCACCAAGCGATGTCTGAGTCCAAAGAGTTACAATTAGTTATAGAATTCGTAGTAGTTGTTATGCTATTAGTTATGCAAGGAAGTGAAGACAGTTGTTTGCTGTACTTCAAGATCGGTCATGTACAGTTCCGGCGAAGGAATGTGGTTATTCTGAGTTACATATCGACAGTAATAGGGTATTCCTGTCTGCATTGAATAAAGCGGAGGAACTATACTGCTGTATTTTCTATCCTACTTTATAAAAGAGAATAAGGTAGAACTGATCGTTTGTGGTCAGGCTAGGGCATCTGCTTTCAAGTATAAAATGCACCTGAGAGTCTGAAGGTTGATTGACTGAGCAAACTTTGCTGCTTCCAACGGTATTTGGCAAACCTTCCTGCTCTTTTCGTTATCGTTATAAGGAAATTGCGAGTTCAAATGCAATACCTACAGGTTGGAATAGGTAATGTTACATACACTAAAAAGTCATATACAATATTGTGTTCGTGATTCTGTTTTGGGACTGAACGCAACTTTTTTTTCAGTCATATCGAAATTCATTCATAAAATTTGGGCCATCGTTTTACAGTTTTTGATTATTTACTTTGCGAGCAGACAGCGCCATGTTGTTCAATTCATTGTTCTCCCCTTGTATTACAAGTCAACTGGAGTATTAAGGAAACAATTTTCCCACTAATATTTTTTCACAGTAACAAGATTTTAGATTTTAGAAAAATTATAAGGACAATCGCAGACGGACTAACGTCAAGTACAATTGATGGGATTTGTAAATGTAATATTAAAATTGTTTGTATGATGTAACTTCAACTATTAATTACACTGTACGAAACTTGAAATATAAAAATACTTCCAATATCGCAGTAAAATAAAAGCACACATTCTCTTTAAGGAAACAATGTAACGAACAAATTTAAACAAAATGACTATGCACTCAAGTTCATGATTTATCAAAAGAACTAATAAGTTATGAGTGACAGCTCATGAAATGTACATTGTGACGTTCCTAGAACATAATAACAGCACTGCATCCAAGTACAATGCGATCTTTTATTACAGCACTTATTTTATACAGTTTCCATGAAATGAAATGGTGAAGATTAAACCAAAGGGTGTGGTCTGACAGAGTCCAATGCTCAAAGTAGTGTCAACAACATGGGTCTTTCATTCGTAAAGGGTTCACCGTTGCTTCAGTTCAGTGCTGTTATTATCAGTGGCCCCCTTTAGAACCTTTATATCAGTCGTTTGTAAAATAAAGATTATTCCATGTTTTCGGTTTAGATCACATATATGAATTGTGATAAAGTCTGGTGCTAAGCTTTTCCTTTGGTCTATCATTATACAAAATAAGAGATATCAACACTGGATTTTTTAAGAATTCAGAAATATATTGAGAATCCGGCTTGAAAAAGTTCACTCAAAAGCTGCTAAGATAGCACCAAAACGTATAGAGACAAATACAAATCACTACTCAAAACAAGGTTTAGAAAAAAAAAGACAAAAAGAAAACAATCGAGCTATAGTTAAAACAAGCTGGAATTTTTTCGCTTTCAAATTTCACAACATTCAAAAACTTGTTAAAAATTTCATTATGAAAAAAATTATGAAAAACAAAAAAGTGTGCACATGTTCATCATATAGTAAGTAACCAGTTACAGAACAACAAAAAATTTGATGTTTAATTATCTCGCCTGCGAGTGACTGTTAAGTGTTCTTGTTGGTGGTGTTAGTTCTATGCTTGCGGTTTCTTACAAGAAACTAAACGACTTGTATCAAACTGAATTCATCCTAAGCAATCAACTTACGGGCATTACAAAAACCGAGTCCTTTTCGGGACAAAATACGCCTTTGAAATATATTTGGTTTACAGACGAGGCTACTTCCGTTTTGACTGAAAGTTTCTTAATTTATCTTTGAAAATTGGTATCTTAACTAATATGATATACATTGAAACTTATTAAAAGGAAACAAACAGTTATGTAATAGGCTGCCGGAAATGAAATTAATCTGTTTATCATGTTATAAAACACTGCTAAGTAGAAGGTGTCTGACAAACAAGTCGTATTTCTAAACTTGTTGCAATAAATTCATGGACGGCGGTGATAACTTATCGAACATTTTTTGTTGTTGTATAGCAACTATTTTCTGTGTTTAGCACATATATTAATGATTCTGGTTTAGGTAATCACTTTACAAGCTGAAACTTTGTCTATTTTGAAATTGTTCATTTTTTTATCCATTCTCTTTTTTCCTCTCCACCTTTTGGCTGTGTGGGGAGGGTGTGTCTTCTGAATGTGCCGTTCCTGATGGGCATATTTTACTGTTTTCTACCTAAATCTTTTGTATTTTTTTCCAAGTATTAAATTAAGTATTATAATATTTTACATCTAAAAAAATTGTTTTATTAGTTTAAGTTTTCTTTCTTTTCTGAAGGGGCAAGTATGAGTTTGGTGTATCCCAGAACCTGGTTTAAATCCCAATCGGCAAAATGTTTTGCCGCGGACCTCTATGGTCGTTCTAGTGCAGAGAATTCTCGGTTTCTCATTTTTTTGTTAATATTTTCAGTGTCTATTTAAAATTGATCATATGGGGCGCGTCGCGGGAAAAGGTACCTTCGGTCATTTTTAGTGATATTTAACTTTTTACTACATTTAGACAGAACTTACAACTATAAATCAATTTCTTATAGCTAAAATGTGATTTTGTTACACTTTTTGACAATAAAATTGTATTTTTACCGCGAAATGCATAATAAATAATGTCGTCTGCTCAAATTTATGACGTCATATCAAAGATTGACGTCAACTGTCCGAAGGTACCTTTTCCCGTGACGTGCCGCATATAATAAACGTCTACTTTCTTTTCCTCTCTACTTTTTTACTGTGTGTGGGTAGGCTGCCTTTTTCAATCTGGCTATTTTCACTTTTTTTATGTTACTTGCCTTTTTGTATAAAGTAACTCGTCACAAGATTCTTTTATCATGAGTTAATTTATCATAATATAAACCATATGGTATTTTATTTGTATGAAATATTTTTTCTATGATTTTTTGCACATTCATAAGTAACGTAATATCACAATCGTCTCTTAAAAACCAATTTATCAACAAAATTAATTAAACTCACTCGCTATCTTGACCTAGCTCAGTGATCTAGAAAATCCATTTACACTTGATTTGTTCATGTGATAGGGAGTTCATTTTGTATCAATTCTACTCAAAATGGGCACTATTATGGAAATAAACTTGAGTTTAACGGTCATTTTGTGTACTTTATTCGATGGGCTCGGATATTTCGCTGGCTTGTTAGCCAGTATGCGGTGACCCTAGAGAACAGGGTAGGGTATATTACGCGCTCCTTATCGTTGTCATCTCAAGATGTCATCAGGGAATCTGCGTTTATCGTTGACCCTATCATCGCATTATCCTTATCTCACCAGCCCTGTCTTTGTTATCCTACCTCAAGGGTTATAAAGGGGTCGCTTCGCCCCATTTATAAATTTACTTTCCGTCATTACAAATTCCTTTATATTAAAAACTTATAGTAATACTTGGTAATAAATTTCATTTTCATTATTCAATGCACATAACTTTAAATTTAAAAAAAAAATCGCAAAAACTATCAGGGAACAAAAGTGGGGTAAAATCACTTTAAAAAGCAACCATTTCATGTTTAACTTGTAGTGTATTTTATCCAAACGCTATAATTTCGATAGAGTTTGTCAACTTTTTGAGCGAGAATGAAACGTGGCCTCAACAATATACATCACGAAAAACTATTATTATAACACCTATTTTAATATTTGATTTAATACCCTTTGTGGTAAATCATGACCTTTAAAAATTTCAGAAGCTCTTCATTGGCTTTATTATAAAATAATCACAAAAGAACGAAGACGCACATTATCAAAAGTGTCGATACATAAACTTTAAAAGTTTGTTTTAATTTTATTTTTATTGAATATATTTTTATTTCATGGATCTAATATCAAGCACTAATCGTTTATTTGCAAGACTGGTGATTTTCTTTCCTCTACAGGTGTGTACAGCATTTATTACCTCTAAAATAGACAATTTGATGAGTTGTATTCTTCTATTACGCACCATGACAACAATACTTAACATGCAGACTATGTTGCAATTGCACACATGTGTCGCATATATTATCTTACACATGTGTCGCACATAATTATTATCTATATTAAAAACAAACATACGTACGAAAGATGTAATTGCATAAATGATTCTTTTCAAGGGATTATGCAACGGCAATATGTCTAAACAGAAGATAACTTTTAAATCAATTTAAAGCATAACATGATAATTAATTCAATATATGGTTAATTTATTTCCGTACATAAAAAGAATACTGGCTATTCAAAGAACAAACTTTGTTTAGTCCGAAGACGTTAAAATATATTACAGTAAAAAAAATTATTTGTAAAAGTAAGTTTAGACAATACAGTTATCAAAAATAAATTATTTGTAAAAGTGGGTTTCAACTCACTCTAGATCTCTAAATGGAAAACATTGCATTATTACAATATAATTAAAAACTCAAACTAAACAATTGAAAATGCCGTACAAGTCAAAACGCCATTTCTATTCCGGTCAAAAATTAGCCATCTCTAATTTGCTATAATAAGCAACATATTACTTAAAGAAACTATGACTTAAAAAGTATCTTCCTGTTCATAAAAGAAATCCAGTTTAATGATATTGCCGTAATATCATGTCCTTATAATCCGGAGAACAACAACGCCGCAGCTACTAAAACGTAAAATATCAAAATAAAATAATTAAAAGGAAGTAAAAATACACATGTCCTTTTATTTATTATTTTTAAAGAGCACACATTTCAACGAAATGTATTGTTTTTAATCTAGATATTTATAATAAACTTAGAAAAATTACAAAACATATGAGGAAAAATACTTTTTCTTCCAAAATTCAGAAGAACTCGCGGTTTAGCGTGAATCAGTGAATCACCAAGGCGGAGCCATTGATTTCTACTGCAGCAATCGGGTCAAATAGTTAGGCGGATTGATTTCCGATGGGCGTTTGCAAAGGCGGGCGAAGCATTGGGAGGGCGGAATAAAATTATCATAGATCCGCCTTACCACTGTGAATGACAGAAGGGTCCGCAGCGGGGTGACAGTAACTCAGACAGCGGCAGATTACATATATCACGCGGTTGAAAATACCGTCACTATTTTCAAGCTTTATCATTCTGACGGATAACTGGCGAGACTGTGTTAATACATATTTGACATATCAGCACTGTTTGAAGATTTAAACACTAAATCTACTATTCGTAGTGCTCCATAATATGATAGTTAAGAAACACAAATCGTAACAAATCATTTAACTTCTGTGAACCTAAAAAACATACACGAACTTCTGTTCTTCAATTCTTATAAAATTGAAAACTAAATGCCCAACCTGCCAACATTTAACAAAAATGCACACAGACAAACAGAACACAAACTTGCCCAACTAATTTAAAATAACTTGTGTTTACAAAATTTATAGTGATATTTTATAACGTGTGAGAAAATTACTGTAGAAAAAGAATGCATGCTGTTGCGATGCAATAAAGACCCCGATCATTTTGACATATTCAGGCATAGGGTTTACATAGAATATCAGGACTATATCAAATTCCGATATATCATAACAAAAATCATTTTTCTTATCTACAAAATACCCCGAGTGTGGTCTTCTGATTCTGATCCTTTATCCGAAAATTTAAAACAGCCGTATTCGCTAGGTCGAATATAGCGCCTCATGCTAAGCGCAGTGTCCCGCCCCAGAGTGATAAATCTTATTCTGACAGCTCATTCGTTCATTCTGTATGCTGTATAATGTAGTAGCGAAGCTATGATTGACAGCTTTACAGTGCTCGGCCGATACAAGAGACAACATACTTGCTAAACTAGGCCTGTGATGATAGTGTGTAGAAACGTTTACTAACATTGACAGTTTTGTATTTCTTTGACAGAATCTCGGAATTGTTTATGCTATCCGGATTATACAACAGTGGAAAACAGTGTGGTTTCTGTGCTTGTGGACAGGACATATTGTCCGAAGTAGGATAACTTTGGGCCTTTGCCGTGGACTGCGTTAAACGGGTCCATGGCTCAAAGGGTAAGGATATTGAGATTCTTAATTCGTAATTAGGTTACCGATCCTCAACGCGTTGCAATTTGTCTCTTCAGAATTGAAGTTTGTAACGATGAATTATTGCTTATAGTTTTATAAACAGAAAGAGTCATGCGGTGTTGTGTTGTTCTATTTTGCCTTGCGGAAGGATTGTTGACTTTAACTTCTATTCTACTTTCAGTTGGAAAACGACTTTCCGGCCCATTACGGAGGGGCCTTGGCTGGCATGGAGAGCATGTATGATCCTCACCGGACTTCAATACCAAGCCAACACTCAATACCTCCACATAGTGTTAATCATGGTGGCTCTATGCACAGTTCTTATCCTCCATACTCAACAAGTAACTCTATGTCAAGTATGGGGGCTAATTCCACACAAGACAGTCAACTAAAAAGGGATAAAGACTCAATATATGGGTAAGTGAGCTGCCCATACATGGATTTATACACCCAGACAGAGGACAACTGTACTTTCGGAATATGTTACGGAATATGAAACCGCAACGGATTTACAAATAAAAATTAACAATTCAAAACAACTCAAACGTGATCGACATTTGCTATCACTAGAGTTCTAATGCTCAGATTTATGTTAAAACCATACCGTGTTTAATTAGAGGTCAAAAGTAAACATTTAAATGTTTTAGTTTAATGTTTAAACCCTTTACACATTTAAGCATGTCTCGTGGGCTATTACACAAGCTAGGTCAATAATGCGTTATGAAATCCATATTTATTTTGATATCGAAATTTGACGATATTAAATATTATAAAACAATTAAGCATAAAAGCCTAATGCACATTCAATAACGCACACTATTCGACTTACCTGGGCAATTTTTAATAGTCGACGTTAAATGATAACACAAAAACCTATCAATTTACAAATACCTTTGACAACTCATCAACAAAAAAAATGACTACGTTTGCGATCAGTAATTTGGAAAACTATATGATAAAACACAGTAACACGAGCGCTGCTCGAGGCAAAACATCAATACATAAACATGAACCACCAAAACAAAATGGCTGTCCGCTATGTATTAACATATTTTTGTAAACACGCAAGAAAATCATTTATTTTCTAGTAGGAGGCTCAAACGGTTATGCAGGTCAAAAGGAGCAGGAAAAAATATTTACACTTTACACATCACATCTGAAATCCAACGCATAAAACACGAATTTAATAAAACTGGGAAAGTATTCAAACATAACTTCCATGTTAATATTTGGAATAAATTCGATCACTTAGATTTATTCGGTCAAATAGTGTTTTACTTCTCTGTGCAGTATTATTGTATTTTTTTTATTTTCTCAAAATCGCAATATGAAAAGAAAAAAAGAAATATCAACTTTAAAATACTTTTTCGGTTTTAGGCACCCATTATTTCCGTTGTTGGCGTTAATATTTGAGAAGTGTGAACTGGCAACTTGCACACCCCGAGAGCCGGGCGTGGCCGGTGGGGACGTGTGCTCTTCTGAGTCTTTCAATGAAGATATTGCAGTGTTTAGTAAACAAGTCCTGGTAAGTTCCACTTCGTTTTGTTTTCTTTGGCTAAATATTATATTTTTTATTCATTGATAAAATTTTAAATAGTAAACATCCTTAAAGAGAATTTAGTGACCGTTCATTGGAACAATTTTATATAGCAAACATCCTTAAATAGAAATTTAGAGAGTCCAGTGTTGTTTAAATGATTATTCAGACCATGCCGTTTTGATTAAATTACACAAAAAGCACACACCTCTATTTTAAACTTCTGAATTCAATTCAATCAACCGAATGTATTATAGATATTTTTTCTTGATGGCACATATATTTTTGTAATAAATAAGCCGATTTTACAAAATATTTTTGGCAGCTAGTTATTTTCAAATAGCTTCAGAAGTTATTATTATTATTATTATTTGTCCAAAAGTTGTTTTAAATTATCATTAATTTTGTCCCATTGTTTTATTAATTTCAATAAAATCATGTTTCTAAAGCCCGACTTTTTACTTGATATTTTAATTTTATTTTCTTTTTTAAATTTTATAAAATAAATTTAATTTTCAGCACTTAACATAATGCGGATATTTTTTATTACAAGTTTAATTAGTCAACTCAATTTGACATAAATAACTATAAATCAAATTATGTGTATAACTTGTACATTGCAATTTTCGAATATGAATTAAAGTACTTAAGCTGCTCTTAAGCGACCCTTGTTTAGACATTAATATGTTTGAATTTTAAGCGATTAAACAGGATAATAGTTTATATTTATTCAATTAAAAATAACATTATTTATATTTGTGAAGTGATTACAACGATAAGTTTCAAATGAAAGAATGGATTTATTCTTGCTTGAACAAAACATGATTTTGTGGAATTTAAATTCAATAAATTAAATACACTAACAGCCAAAACCAATAATACTTGCTTTAGATTATTTTTATATCGGCGTTTTTTATACATCACCATTCCCAATATAATTTTGGACATTACATTTCCAAGCGGAAAGTTGATCAGTTAAAATTAGTCCTCTTCTACGAGTAAATGTAAATTGGTCACTTTTAGTAACAAACTTGAGAAAGTTTTCGTAAAAATAGTATCTATCTAATCATTACGGAGGTACCAAAACAATAATATACTGAAAGGATAAAGAAACGCAGGGTAACAATTGGATAGGCAGGTTCGAAAGCTCATGCTCCACGACGGTTTACACTGAGGCAGTGGAGACAAGTTTTATTCACTTTCGACACATGTTAAGGTGTATCATGACCTAATAACTCAATACACAAAGTTTCACTTTATTTGGAGAACGCGTTCTTAATATATCGGAACAAATGTTACCCTGCGTTTCTTTATCCTTTCAGTATAAATACAATGATATTATTACCATGATCGCGCTTTATTGGGAGAGGCATTCCAATGAACACAAACAGTCATGTTTTGTTCGCATCAAGAAAACAGTTAATCATCAATTTAATGACCATTTATTGTTTTCCGCCCCCCCCCCCCGAAAATAGTTATGTTCTTTTTGCAATTGGATGTTTTGACTAGCGATTACTACCTTACCAAAACAAGCAGTCTGTCCTGTTGAAGTTTTAAAACATAACTCCGATTTAAGGTTTTCGGTCATGTATCAGAAAGAAACAAATGAGTTTTCAATTATCAAAATTTATCATTTACACTGAAGAAGACATTAAAACAAAGTGAATGTGATGTAATATCCTTAAACGGCCAACGTATCAGTGAATAAATTGAAAGCCGTTGCTACTGCGTTAGTCTAAACGCAATAAAATTCACTCAGAACATCTCACTAAAATGTACTAAATAGTCCGAAATTTCGGCGAAATTCGCTCCTTTTAGGTCATTTCTAGGCATTATATAGTGGCATAATTAATATAAACAAAAACTGAGACAATGCAGTATCCCAACCTGAATTGTGAATATGCAGCTTTAAATAATTGGCTTTTGTTTATTTGTACCATCAATCAAAATATTAATGCCTTTCATTGATGACTTATTTTGTTTCCATTCACAGGCAAGGGCAGATAAACCTTTATTTTCACAAAATCATGAACTGGATAGTCTGGTAAGTGGATTTTTCATATCATAAAATGACATTTTCTGTTTAACCTTAGCTTTAAATAAATATATCTAAACAATGCTGTTACAAAAATGGTATGTCGGTTTTAAATGTTCGCTTTTTTGGGTGTAAATTTTTTAAGTCTCAACAACAACAAAAAAACGCGATAACATTCCGAAAAAATGTATCATGATACAAATGTGTTCAGCATGTACAGCACATTGACAGATTGAAATCCTAAACCAGCTGAGATGGTTATGATAAACAGCCCGGTCAAAACTCAGCGTTTCCCTGGCATAAAATGTACTTTCTCTACACGTCTAGCGATGAAAATTAGTGGTGTTAGAATTACCTATTCAGTTTGCTGAATGTCATACGCGTAATAAAAAAAGCATAAGATTTCACATTTTATATCACTTTTAAGTACCAAAGAAATGAAAATTTCAATGAACCAACGGCTACAATATTTTGTGCCGATTAAAACACATGGCTCGTGTAGAAGTATACAAGTATACTAAACAATTAACCAGACGGTGAGGCTCTATAATGGGAACCTTTAGAGCTATGTGTAAAGGTGTTAATATCATGAAAGCTCCGGGAAATCCTCGACCAGGCTGAAAACTGAGTTTTCAATATGGCCGATGCAATTAAATTCCCACTAGTGATGCTAATTGGTACATATTGCTAATGACCTACTGCTGTTATTTCTATTTAAACTTTTGTAATAAAGTCTGGTGATGGCCGGAAGAATGACTAGATTATACAGATAAATGATTTGTAATATATGTTGTATTCTCTTTTTCTTTCATATACACAGATGATACAGGCGATTCAAGTGCTACGTTTTCATTTATTGGAGTTAGAAAAGGTAACCATTTCCGACACATTTTGTTTCTATAATTTGCAATATTTCAAAATGTATTAATTATCATTTTAATCTAATGTCTAGACTAAATGTTAATGAATTAAAGCACTTCTTGATGTGGTAAACAATTTTAAAGTGATTATCTAATATAAATAATTACTAATATACAAAAAATTTCGAAACCGAGGAATACACTTGAATTTACGCAGTGTACAAATTAAATCACCTACGTCTGAAGTTTTTCAATGTTATCTCCGATAATATTCTTCAAACTTAACAATTTTGTAATGTGGGACTAGATACGACCTTGCGGACTTTGAAAAATCCTACCCGATAAGGAATAAGCTAACAAATTTACTCGCCTTAAAATATTTCTGTTTGTCCTGGTTTATGAGAGCAAATAAAAGATTTTATCGAGATTTTCTTAACATTAGCAAGGACAATTAAGCTTGATATAATGATAATGGTCTAATATCATGAAATGTATACCACCTAGTTAATGATAAAATTCTTATCCATTTTTACGAAATTTTTAAGTTTTTAATTTAAGAAATCTGAAATTAACATTGTTAATAGCATAATTTTTTGATGACTTTATTGATTCACAACAGCTGATATTATATTTGAAATTAAACATTACTTTATTCTAATTTCAGGTTCATGAATTATGTGACAATTTCTGCCATCGATATATTAGTTGTTTAAAAGGCAAAATGCCTATAGACTTAGTGATAGACGAACGAGAGGGTGCGGGAAGTACAACGTCTAAAAGTCCGGAAAATCCGGACCCTTCCGATCTGCAGGACCCGGTGAGTAAACGCTTTAACTCCAACAGTTATTTCGTGTGTAGTTCATATTAACAAAAAGTAGCGAACAGAAAGGGGGTTTTGTTCTGCCTGTAAACATCTAGTTCTCGCGATACCTCTTATATTAATTTTCCGTTCATTCTGGATAATTTTAGAGTAGGAAATGCGATTGGCACGGTCAATATTTTTACCATTTTCATGAGAAATAGCGCCCTATTCTCCGGCTGACCCAAGTCTGAACAAACTAAGATATTGTATTGATCTCCAGCCTATCTCTATAAATCAAATGCAATTGTTTATTTGTGCGAAAAATTCGCCAATATCACTTAAGTGACTATATTTGGCCGTATGCGATTGATTAAGATCCGTAAGAAATATAACGCACAGAGGATGAATAATATTATAGCAAAAACTGAGCTTACATTCAAACTTTTCATTTACATGTAGAAAATTAAGTAGTTGTAACCTTGTAATTTATTCTACAAACAAATACATGAAATATTTATTAATTGTTTACATTTTATTTCACGGTTATTGACTAAGCAGCCAAGTAATTGATCATTTGTTGTGCCTGTTCTGGACAGTTTTGACAGACCAATATACTCATCACAAATGACATATCCTAGGGGATTTTACACGATTTATTACACATTTTGTGTTGATTGTGTGTATCACCATGTCCCGACGCATTATCTGGGAAATTTTGAGAATAAATACTGAATATTTGACATGTTTGAGGATATAAATTGCAAACTTTCCAATTAAAACAGCAACTAATTGCATATTTAAACATAAAATGAGGTAATAGCTCGCCTCACACAGCGATGCACTTATTTATTTGATTTATGCTTGAAAATTAGTCGATTTTTTCTATTTGATCTTTTGAGAAAAAGAACAAAAATCAAAATAATTTAGAATATTATTCTGTACAGGATTGTTTTTTCTGCAATTGTAAAATATGTAGTTGAAAGTCAAATTATGTACCGTCACTTGATACCGCACACATTCTAGGTTATAAATTACATTCTTGCTAAAAGATGTTGATTTTAGAATTAAAGAAAAATATTTAAGGCATGTTTTGTAACATTTTTAATAAATGATTTTTTTCTTCTGACAAAAATAAAACTTTTTCACATTCTTGTAAAAATAAACAGATTTTCATTAAAAGAATTTTTTCAATCCAAGTAGACTGTACAACCCATGATGGCATATTACAATGGAAGAACACTAAATATAGGAAGTAATAGTAGCAACATACACAGCGCAAATAAGACTTATTTTTCATAGTATACAATAGGAGTGCCATAAAAGTTCATCCGGAAGTCTCTTCAACAAATAAATATTTCGGATCATCCTGTGCTACAGTTACACATAATGCACATTCTTACACAATAGATATATGAAAACATAGATGTGAACCAAAAACAAGCCAGTACCGAAAGCTTTTTTCTTAAAAGAAACTTTTTTTTTTGTGCAGTTTTGGCAATTATTATCTTGTTGGTTTCTGCGTTGTCACCATGTTGTTAAAACTAAGGAAGTAATAAAATCAACTATCTAGTATCAGTAGATTGTGTTCTTGATTTGCAACGAGTTTTTTGAGGTTGTTTATTAAAATGATATTGTGAACTGCATACCCTGTTATTAACATAATTTAGGTACCTTTTAGAGTGCAAGCACCTGTCTTAATTACCAAGTATTTTGAATGGAGTGTCTACTCTGAACATTGGGAGTATTTTCAACCGTGTTCCGTAGTCGGGTGGATGGTCTCTCAGACCGCGATTTTATCTTTAAACATACATAGTAACTGAAGCATCTAGCTCGCATTTCATAGAAAACTCGAGGAAATTATCAAACAATTGACAATAGCCTGGCCTCTCCGCGGAGATGGCTATCTTTCAGACCCAATTTTCCCTGTGGTATAGAAGGTCAAATCTTTTCTACAATTAGATGAACAGTTTGGGTAATAATAAGATCCGTCATTAAATTATCATTTCGTCCGAGCAGAGTATGATTACCCGCGCTAATGCCTCTATTTAATGTAATTTTCTTTAATGCCGGTATCAGTCGTACCACTAAACCTAAATCTCGATTTAATGTTAATGCAAACCAAACCGTTCAAAAAGTTGAAAAAGAGGAACGTTAAGAAAGACTTAAACATAAGTAAGTTGCAGTAAAAAGATGGGAAGTTTAAATTGTACTCATAGTACTCGTATTGCTATTTTAAAATCATCTATTTCTCTTCTAACCTTTCATTATAAATTTATTTCTCAATTTAAAGTCATGTTTGCTAATTGCTGACCTTTTTTGAGGTGGTGTCGGTTAATTCATGGTATCTTATAATTGCAGTAAAAAAAGGCACTGATCAACTGACATTTATTTTCGCATCAAACTCCACATTTTGCTAGTCCAATCTAATAAAAGGTTTCAACTCGGGCTCGTTTAGACACACACATAATCACTTTTTTAAGACTACCTACTACTTTATATACATTTATCGTATAACATTTATAATTATATGATATTATTTGCAATAATATATAACACAAACTGATTTATATACAATTATTTTATAATCACATTAAACTCAACATAAATATACTAAACTGATTTATATACAAATATTGTATAATCACATTAAACTCAACATAAATATACAAAACTGATTTATATACAAATATTGTTTAATCACATTAAACTCAAGACAAATGTACAGTAAATGTATAAATATGAATCGTTATTTCAAATTATCTTTTTTTCGTGTTATATATCCATCCAACCTACCATCAGTTTCGACCAGTAAAGCAGTCCTATGGTATAAAAAACTAAAACAATTTTAACTATCGTCATTTTTTGCCTATTGTTGATGACAATATTGTGATTTCTGATCGTGTTGTCTGTGCTCTGGGGTGTTACCGATACCCTGTTAAACTGTGCATTTTGACATTATCGAGAAAAAGATCATACACCTTTAATTTCTCAGTGATTGACACAAAGACTACTGATTTAAAGCCTGACTAAGTGAGTTATGTCTTTTAAAGTGATTTATTTCCCCCGATAGAGATGATTCGTTCTCTCGTTTTGTAAGACACCAAATATCAATTTTATTTTGTATAAAATGTTATATTCATACACAAAAAAAACTGAAGTTTTACCGATGGCAAAATATGTAATGCGAAATCACTCATTTGCAAGATATGTACATTTGTTGTAGTTTTCTCATACATGCGACTTGCGTATTTAAAATTACGTGTCGTAATGATTCAAGCCGTAAACATTTATTTGAGATGTCGAGTAACCATTTTCTCCAACAGTTAATTTTAGTTAAGATATATATTTCAACGAAGCAAAATCCTAACCAGTTGTTTGTATACTCGCAAACTAATCTCATATATGAATTACTTGAGGCAATATTTACATAGTACCTATCATACTGACTTGATTTTCAACTATTTATAAATGGGTTGATACAAATCGTGTATCTGATTAATTTTAAATTTAAGAGCAAACTCCTTTAAGTTTGGTTACGGTTTAGAAAAAAAAACGAGCGTAAGATGCCTCATGCTCGTAAAATGTTTTATGACATTATAATTTGCGCTGATATGACGGTAGTTCTATAGTCCTAAGGCATATTAAAATTTTTATCCAGCGTTAACTGAGCCGATTCAAAAACATTATTAAACCGTATAAAATCATACGCAAAACTTGGCCAAAGGAGAATTTAACCAGGGATATCCTCGTCAAAACGGATTAATAACGCACCGATGCTTAATGTGACGCTTCGTTCAGTAACATAAAAGAAGCGATCATGGGAAGGCGGGAAATTGTTCTTTGCGATTTGTAAATTTGGATGCCTTCTGACTTCTAATGAGATAGAAGAAATCCTATTTTATAAATGAAACAGACGTTCAATTCTCATATCTGTTCCCAAATTTTGACAATGCGCACTAGAAACATCTCTTGCAACACTCTTATGGGTAATCAGCCCGACCACTATTTCCATTGACAATGGGGGGAAATTCCCAACATATGCACAGAGAAAAACCAGTCAATACACATCTTAAACAATTATAAAACGAACTTTGTAACATCAAATTTGCCTTAACTGACGTAATTTTGTAATTTTTGTATTTCATTCAAGATTTAAAAAAAGACGTAGAACATCAAGATAGTTAAACCATTAAAGTTTTTATTGGTAATTAAATAAACAATAAGTAGGATAACTTGAAACCTTTGTCAAAAGTTTCGGGTCTGGTATTTACTATGTATGTACAGTAAATACAATAGCTTACATTTCACAGATCTACTGAATAGCAAATTGCCTAAGCAGAGTTAACACTCTTACAGCTCATACACAAAGTGAGTGTAAGGAACGATAATTCTACAAAGGAGATTGCGGAGTTAATGACCTCACAACTGACGTAGAGACAACTCCTCCATTATAATTGCTAATAATTTTAAAATGCCTTTCAGATTTCTACAAATATCACAACAGTCAGTAGAGCAAAAACAAACTCAAATGGAAAGTTTAAAAATACTTGGTGGTAGATTGTATATCATACATTTAAATGTAAACATATCATTTCCAACCTAGAACCGATCAACTCACGAATTAAACACAGTCCTCGCGTTATTATGCACAAAACAGTTTTAGACACTTTACTTGCATCTTAAGCTAGTCATTTAAATGTAACATTTTAAAATCATACTCTTGTGAATTACTTGCTCTGCACCTCTTAATTCTGCATCTCTTAATTCTTTCGGTGAATACTATGCCATACAAACTTATTAATAGAAATTTTTAAATAAAGGCAAACACAACCATTATACATTTCAAAGAGAAATAACAGAAATCTGGTCAGTAACATACGTTTTTTTAGAGAAGCATAAACAATTTGCGGGTTGAATGTGTAACAGATGTTTTAGAATTTTTGCCAGCAGGTGAACTTACACACCGATATTCCCTCCGCTGAATATATTTACTCGACGAATTCTCTTCTCTCGCTACAAGGCCAATCGCAAATAAACCTTAACTTACAATTCCTGGAGAGATCAGGTCTCAACATTATAAAACTGAGAATGGAAACCAGTCTCAAATCTCAAGGATCTGATCCGCCAATCAAATGCTTGATATTTCAGTTTAATAATCTTTAGCACAGGTTTCTTTCGAACAAGCACTTTCTAAGACCTATTTTCAGTTGTGATGTTAGTGAAATTTACTAAATTTTCTTTTGTTTTCGTATATTTTGTTAAAAATTATGTGTAAAAATACGAGTGTATTGAATTGTTAAATATATGTATCAGTATTTGCATGCAAGAGTAAGGGCATGGAAATATTGAAATTTGACAGATTTACATAACAAGTGTTAGTATAATTGTATTTTATTGGTAATAAAAGAGTGACGCATGCCAACAGAAATCATGCAGGGTGAGAGAAAATAAAACAAAGTCCAGTAAACTATTGGGAAAATCTATTGGAATCCGCTGGGGACACCAAAACCTTGAAATATCACTTCCAAATACATATGCAACATTAGCTAAGAGGATACATATCAGGGAGGTTTTGCAGTGTTGCTAGAAATTGTTTTTGTGTGTTATTGTGTGTTTTATTTCTCAAACTCCCTGCGAAATTCTGTTTGCATTCATTGATCTCTTGCAAGGAAACGAAAAGCAAATCAATGTCGAACACGTCGACAATGTGTATCGTATGTATGAGGAAGTGTTATCAAGGGCTTTTGGTTAACCAGTTAAAATATGCAATATCCGAAAACTAGTGTACTTTCAGTAGTGACGTCATTAATTTGGCAATTTTATAAATATCTAAAATAAATCTAAAAAACTGGGCTTGCAATCAAATCTCACCCTGGCATTGATTTCTCGTTGACAGGAGCACTCAATGTATTCGATGAACGCCTGGAACGGCCGGTGACCTTCAAGAGTGACCTTGACCTTAAATCTTCGACTCAGTACCACCATTCAACGACAATTCTTCTCCCCGGAAGTGTTTCACCATTTTTCATCGCCAGGAAATGTCAACGTGGATGAACCATATCAAACTTCTAGAGCGGACCATCTCACTTGGGGCTCAAAACTTCTCATTAAAATGTCAAAGACGTTGTAATTATGGTGGTTTGTGACTATGAGCAGTGTTAACCCTGTTACTTTGTATGTATCAGTCATTTAATATTGAGTTATTTCGAATTATCGTCTTAATTTTAAGTTAAAGATGTTTCATTTTAATGTTTTGTCTTATTTCAGTTTTTTATTCAAAATTATGCCGAGAACATCACAAATGTCTAGTCAAACTATATACAATGTGCTATATTTAATCATGTATCATTTTGAGCTCGCATCTGGGAAAGTTTGTGTCTGTTATTTACTTTCAAGAACAGTTCCCGAGACGGCATATAAACTAGTCTTCGGAAGCAACTGCGAAGTTTAATTAGCCGTGAAATAATTTTCATAAGTACTGTTTACAATGGGGTTTGTGAAGATTGCTTGGCAGAAGTCATGGTTCTCATATAGCCTAAATTAGGCGGAGAAGATGAAAGAATAGTGCATTATCATTTAATAAATTTAATTATCTTCTTTTTGTTCAAATGGGTGAAACTGATTTAGTTTTAACCTCTTTGGTTCATTTTTTGGTGTATTGTTTGCTTATGTTCTCGCGGTATGTGATAAACTTCGGAGATGTATGTGTATTATTTACACACATAGTGTATATACAATCATCTTTTTTTCATTGAAAGAAAACTGCTAAACTGGATTTTACTTTTGAAAGGAACTATTTAACTTCCGTGTTTTAATCCGAAAATTTGCAGTAAACAAACTTTTATTTGAAGAGTTTTTAATCAAAAGAAATATAACAATCTATAAATCTTACCAAACAAACGCTAAATTTTCGAGTTCAGTTCTGCATTTCTAAATTTAAAATTTTAACTTTAAACTTGACTTTTTAGTTTTGTCTTCTTCAGCACAGAAATTTGAAAAAATACGAAAAACATTCTCTTAAACAACTTTTCTTAAATGTAAAGTTTTGAGAGTTCAGTGGATTTCGGTGTCGCAGATCTCATCTTGGGTGAGACGGTTTTGATTCTTGATTATTACCTATACAATCTTGAATGTTTTTGTTTCAAACAATCAAACAGCATAATATCTATTTCTTTACCTTGAAATCCTTTACATGTGAATATGTGCTCTCAATATTTTAAAATGTGATTCAGTGTCGCAGATGTGTAAAACTTGTCTTGTTCAGCGGTAATATGGGTTGCTTTCGAAATGTTTAAAGTAAAACTTTTGAAATGTTTAAAGTAAATTTTAAATTCTGTAATTCCACTTACTCTAATGTGTTCTCGGTTATTAGTTTTATTAATTCAGGTCTTTCTTCTTGTTCAATACTTGTTTGAAAATTGATTTGTTCTTTGAAACAATTGAAATGGCATTTTTAATTTTGTTCATCTATTTATTGTGTTCTTATAATGTTTACTAAGTGGTGCTATGCACGAAGAGATCAGTGGCTTGTAGTAAAACTAATCTGTCTTACAGAAATATGGAGAAGACAGACCAGTTTTGCTCAAAATATACTTTTTTAAATATCATGAAGTTATGAGCGTGATAGTACATATTGTGAAGCTGAGGAATATACGTCTCCCGACCTGAAGCCCGGGGTAACCGTATTTTTCCAATGCTTGACGATATGTATGGTCAAATTATATACTTAGTCATATAAAACAACACTTACTGTCACTTATCACTGGACCCAGGGATAATCAGTTTTATCACCACCCAGTGATTAAAAGTTCTATCACTGCCCAGTGATAAAAAGTTCTATCACTTCCCAGTGATAAAAAGTTCTATCACTGCCCAGTGATAAAAAGTTCTATCACCGAATCCAGTGATAGTAGAAAAGTGATAACATGCATTTGACCAATAATGTTCAATTCAATTAGTAAAATTTATTGAATAAATAAAATTAAATGATAATTACTGCTAATTCAGCCTGTGTTAGGAGGATTTCTACATCAGTTTTTGTAAGAGCACAGAGTTTGTAGCCTGGCATAACAAATCACTGCTCATCACTCTTTCCTCATAAAACAAATCAATTATATTATGGACATAGGTTCTTTTAGGCCTAGTAAATTACACTGGCCTGACTTACCCTCTCTACAGGTCAACAGAATCAGCATCTGAAAAATAAAACATACACAGGTTCAATAAATCTCTTATAAACTTTTTTTTAAAAAGTACTACGAAACATGTTTTAATCCTTTCCTCCATAGATACACCTTTATCGCGCGGGCGAACAGTTTAGATCCAGATCAGCCAGCACATCTGATCAAGATCTAAACTGTTCGCTTTTTGATTCATTAGGTTATTTCTGACCAAAATGCGACCAGTGCAGATCCTGATCAGATGGCACGAATGTGCCGGCTGATCTGGATTTACACTGGTCGCACATGCATAAAAATACGTATATATGGAGGAAAGGGTTAAAACAAAATATTTATCTAATGTTAAGTTTATATTTGTTAAGAAAAAAAATCCATTTTGCACATCTCTTCAGTCATGTTCAATTTCGTTCCAGTCTCTAATTTTATTTATCATATTTCTGAAAAAAATATGCATTCCAAAATTATTGTTTGTTTTTAAATGTTTGCTTTTATTTTCTAATGACAAAGTACAACAACTGCTTTAAAAGGTAATTAACCTATGAGTTGTAATGCCATGGGGAATGGTTGCCTAAAATGTTTAAAGAGTGAATATTGTAATGGTTAATTTAACATGTGAATGTCCACTATATGCATCTTCACAAGAAAAGTGGAAATGTAAAAGACAAATAATTATTCAACAATTTTGTTACAGTATATTATAATTGCATCTCTGTTCTGAATTAAATTTCAACACCCTGACTCATTTACTAAGTTAAATCGCCATTGGTATTCAGATAAGAATAAAGATGCAATTTGATAACCTTTGATCAAGACAACTTACTCTTCAGTTTTATTTTTAAACAAGGCATTTATTCCTTCTTCTACTGAAAATGATTTATACATTTATTAGCATTTTGTTTAATTCAATATTATCAGTGAAACAATAGGTTGGGTCCAGTTTTTTTAATAGATGATGATGATGATATGTTGTGCCATTGTTTGATTTTGTTATAACGTTAATGTAGCAAATTTTAAAATTACTGTATTTTCTTTCTTTCATTATTTAGTGCCATTTTAACACAGACCATAGTTGTATTTTCCTGACATTCATTATTAATTATATTATTGCTTTTAGATTTAACTTGTGTAAATATATATATTTTAAATACTGACATTTTATATTCTTAAAATTGGCATATGTATCCATAAAGATGGTCTGTCTTTTTATCAATGTATACTCTCACATTATATTGCTATTTTATTCCACTTTGCTATGGGTGAAGTTCTTTTCTATATTTAGCCTATTTTTGCTTTGTATACATGGACATGAGTTTTCTGAAAATGCAATCATGTTACTGACACCATAACTAAAGGTCTTTAACCCTTTCCTCCATATATCTGCCTTTTAACCAAAGTGCGACCAGTGTTGATCCATATCAGTGGGCACATCAGTGCCGTCTGATCTGGATTTAAGCTGTTTGCTTTTTGATTTGTTAAGTTATTTCTGACCAAAATGTGACAAGTGCAGATCCTGATCAGATGGCACGGATGTGCCGGCTGATCTGGATCTACACTGGTCACGCATGCGTAAAAATGCATATATATGGAGGAAAGGGTTAATGTGATTCCCAACAGAAACCCTGCATTTTGAAACAAAGAAGCTCCAAAATTGCAGTGTAACTTTTTGCACATCCATTATTTTGACCAAATATTTATAAATTTATTCAGTGAATGTTTTCAAAAAATTAAAGAACTTGATTTTTACCAATTTAAACATTTACTCCATACACCTCTAATGTGTGGGCGAAAAGTGTAGATCCAGATCAGCTGGCACATCATCGCCATCTGATCAGGATCTACACTGTTTGCTTTTGGATTCATTAGGGTTTTTTTTACCAAGATGTGATCAGTGCAGTTCTGGCTGATCTGGATCTACATTGGTTTCAAATTTGATAAAACCTGTACATATGGAGTAAAGGCTTAAAACTGACTGCCATAACAGGAAAGCAGTGTAACCATTGTTTGTACTGAGAAGAATAAGCTGCACCTCTATTGGGTTCAGAGAGCAGAACAGAACAGAATAAAGTACCTGTTTTTCTTAATCCAATTTGTAATGTCCAAGACAGTTCAAATGGTGACAGTGGCTGGTCCAAGAGCTCTAAACAAGCTCTAAAATCATTTCATTGCAGACTTTTTGCTCTTATTTTCTTGAAATATATGTAAGTCAGTTGTGTTATATTTTGGTGCAAAGTCAGTTATTTGTTAATAAATGATCACAGTGATCAGTATTTTTCTTCATTCTTACTGTTACTAGTATTCAGCAAGCAATATTTGCCCAAGATCATAAAACTAAATCTGGAGACCAGTCTGAAATCTCAAGTATCTGTTTGGCTGGACTTGTCACAATTTCTTCCAATCAGATGCTTGAGACTTGAGACTGGTCTACAAACTCAGTTTTATGATCTTGGGCCAATAATGACTTTCTGATTAATTATAAGAATAATGAATTTAGTTCACACAAAATATAGAGAAGATCTCTCGGTGGGAAACACATCTTAAGTTACATGGAAGAACATTAAATTGCTGGAACCAAAGTCAAGCCAAAGGACAATGTACTGATGGAACCCTACATGTCAAGTGGAATATCATGGCACTGCTGGAACCCTACACCTCTGAAAGTGAAAGAACATGGTACTGCCGGAAGCCTGCATGTCAGGTGAAAGAACAAGAAACTGCTGGAAAAAAAGATGTCAAGTGGAAGACTGATGGCACTGCTGGCCAACATTAGAAGTGGAAGAACATGGCACTGCTGGCCAACATTAGAAGTGGAAGAACATGGCACTGCTGGCCAACATTAGAAGTGGAAGAACATGGCATTGCTGACCAACATTAGAAGTGGAAGAACATGGCACTGCTGGAACCTTACACGTTGAGTTGAAGAACATAGCACTGCTGGAATATGACAGCTCCATACAAACTACCTGTACCTTTAAAGCGGAAGGTTGAAGGCTCAAGCCCCAACAAAAAATGTAAATGAGGAGCCACCTACAAGTTAAAGAATAGCTACTAACTGCATGCTTACCAGTGACCTGGTACATACTTTGTATAGCATTTAGGAAGAAATTTTGTTCATAGAAAGGTATATCATAAGCCCAAGAGACTGGTCTTTTAAATTCAGGTGACAATAAGGAAATAATAACCACCTAACAGTAGTAGCAGCACAGTATACTTCTATATTTGTAAATATGTAAAAACTTCCAAGCTTTCACTCACTCACCATAAGCAGGACCTTAATACCGGTAAATATAAAAGTAAAATTTCACAGCTTTTACTCGCACTAACAGGGCCTTGATAAAAATCCCTAATTCTAAGCAGGCCCTTAATAAAAATAAGTGTAAACATTTCACAGCTTTCACTCACCATAAGCAGGGCCTTGATTAAATTACCGGTAAGTGTAAAAATTTCATAGCTTTCACATACCATAAGAAGGGCCTTGATAAAAATAAGTGTAAAAATTTCATAGCTTTCACTCACCCTAAGCAGGGTCTTGATAAAAATAAGTGTAAAAATTTCATAGCTTTCACTCACCCTAAGCGGGGCCTCAAAACCTCTTGGCCTCTTGTGTTATGGTTCATGCATCTGGCATTTTAAGAATAAACGCACACAGATATAGGCTTCACCTCATTATACTGTCAACAGCACCAGCACATGGTTAGACATGCCAAATTACACCCTCGGAATCTCAGCAGAGGCTGCTCTGTTACACTGAGAAGTAGAAAATATACAGGTAATGGATTTCGGATTCAATCACGTTTTTGCATGGAAATTTCAAAAAATTATACAATCTTATGGTTTTCTGTAAAGCACTCTATGGAATTGTTTTTATCAAACCGTTTTCTTCAACAAAAATACAGCAAAGACACTAGAGTGATAGTGGCTTTAGTTGTGTGTGTCATGATGTACACTAAATGAAAAAGAAACTCATCTATAAACTAATTACTTAACAAATGACTTCTGATAGAATTTGAAGTAGTTTAAACTAAAAAAATAATATATTTATTTTTATAGAGAAACATGTATTTAATGGGGGAAAAACTTAAGGTTGAATATGTATTCAATGTTTTGGAGTTAAGATTTATTTCTTCCATTGTATTTCAGTAGATTTTTGAGTAAATGCATGTAAAAAAGTAACCTTTCACCCTGTGGGATACGGCTGTTATCTCATAGCAAACAATGTAGATCCAGATTAGTGGGAACATCTTTGCCATTTGTTAGAATCTATAGTGTTCGCTGTGAATTCATTAGGCTATTTCTGACGGAAAAGTGACCGGTGAAGATCAGTATCAGATGGCACAGATGTACTAGCTGATCTGGATCTACACAGTTTGCAAATAAAATAAAACTTGTTTTTATGGAGAAAAGAGTTAAACTTATATTTTGAATAAGGACATGCCTTCATCAAAATGCTAAAGCATACACATATAATCTCCCACACAAACAAGCATCTACATGAAGGTAAAGCATGCTGTGTCAACAAAATCAGATTGTTTTTTTTTCTGACACCCAATTAATTAATCAGTTAAATACTGATTTTTTTATAAAATTTTTATAAAGTAAGAACATATTGTGTTTAAGCATATACTATTCCCTGACAGATAGTGATCTTGTGAAGATGTATAATAATATTATAACCATTAAGTAATCTGTAATTGTCAAACAGGTTTGCACACATTGCTTGCTCATTAGCACAATGACTGATTTACTTAAAGTGATATTATTTAAACCTTTCAAAACTTATAACTTCATGCCGCCCACAACAAAATAATATGTTTTGCTGTAGTTTTTTTTTCAATCTTAATTTTACAACATTTCCTTTGGACTAGAAAATACCACATTTTTACAGCACACTCTCAATTAGGTTTGTCTTGTAACATTCAAGTTGGTGTATGTAACATGCAAAACCAAAATCCTGTGTCTAGGTAACAACTGGGAAACATCATGACTGATTATATGGTCTTCAGTATTGTTATCGAAATGAATATAACAGCTTGTCCATAATCTCATACATGTTAACATCAACAACACGAGTACACCATGTTTGATAGCAAAAAAATGACATTTAGAATGTCAGTGTGCAACCAGCTTAAGTCAACTTTCCACTATAAATTGTCACCACAGTGCAAAAATGGTGTAAGTACCATCAAAATAAGAAGGAGTTATACCATTCTTGCACTAAGGTGATGAAATGTCATCTAACGAAATGAGAAAGTAAGTACATTACAATCATTAAAGATCATCTGGATAACTATTTACATGAAATTGGTGCAATTGAAACTCACAAAAATGCCCTACTATACCATCATTTCTTACCTAATGATACTTAGTTGTGACATATGCTAACTTTCTGAAATTTATAACTGTTACAATGAATTCCAAAAAAACAGGATAATTTTAATGAAGAATAATTTGAAAACTAGAAACCAAAAAAGTGATCTTAGAAAATTTGACCGAGCTTTGTTGTTTTTTTTTAATCTTAAGTTTAATTGTGAAACAAGTTATTCTATCTTAAATAATCAAGCTCGATGACTTCTTCCTGGGTTGAAGCCAGTACTCGTGCCAAACGTGGATTTTGGAAACGGCAGAAGAATCTCATCCCTTGTGGGATTCAAACCCGTATTCATTTTGATTTTAATAACTGGTCCTCAACTTTTAAACAATGGAGGACCTGCTCCATGACAATAATTGTTTTCTGGCATTTTCAAACTTTATTTAATTCACAGATGTATAGACAACTGCTGGGTTCAAGTTCCAATACAATTTCTCGTGATAAATGTATTTTCAAAATTCCTGTTAAAATGATTAATGTAAATTTCTGACAAAAACTTCTCCCCTTACCATGTTCTTGACAAAAACTCATGGGAAAAAAATGAAACAATAGTATTTAAAGTCTGTCTAATTCAATTCGAAAATAGTTGGCTACCGCTTAACAGATAAAAGGTCCAAGAGATCAGACATAAGCCAAAAGTTTGGAATTCTAAGATATAAATAATTCTAGAATACAGAGGCGTATCTCTCCAGTGTTCATTGTGCTATTGAATTAATATGATTGTTAGTTTTTATTTTTTTGTTATATTCATATATTTTACCAAAGATTTGATCAGGGCCGGGTTTCTTAGATTTATGAATGATTTAGTTTTGTATTAATCGCATCATAAATTTCCCTTTACTACATGGGATATGGCTGTAATTCCATGGGCAAACAGTGTAGATCCAGATCAGCCTGCACATCAGTGCCATCTAATCAGGATCTGCACTGTTTGCTTTTGATTCATTATGTTATTTCTGACCAAAAACTGACCAGTGTAGATCCAGATGAGATGGCACAGATGTGCTGGCTGCTCTGGATCTACACTGCTTGCACATAACAATATAACATTTATGGAGGAAAGGGATATACCAGTATGAAGGGACCAGTTATACCAGTCATTTTCTCTTAGAACTCACTTACAATCAATGTGAGGCAGAAAGCCAATCTGATTAAAACCATTTCCTGAAAAACGCTACGCTATCAGGATCTGACGACGAGTAACTAAAACGTGTTTTTATCACTAACGCTTTGAACCAATCAGATTGTCGCCTACAAAATCGCAAAAGTGAAAGTAGAAATAATATTTTGAACCATGGGAAGTGTCGACAGCTTTCGTAAGACATAATTTACTGGAGATATATGTGTTTAAGTCGTATTGCATTCATTTCTAATGTAATGACATCTTCAGATCATTTTGCGAGCGTAATAAATCATGATTTCTTTGTTGACAGTTTCTAAAAATAGTAATTGGGAAAACCGCTATTACTTATGTACGGTGTCTGCGGGCCGTCATCAGATCTAACAATTTGTTAGATCTGACTTTAGTGAGATTGGGCTGAAAGCATCCCTCAAACATTTTGACAACATTCGCCACTGCATTGGCATCAAACTCCATTCAATCACTGCTGAAATGAGATCTAATGGGAAAGTCAGTGCATTGTTTCTGGCAGTGCAAAATTCAAGGAAGAGGGAAAATATTTTCTTTTTCTTATCGCACAAAAACAGAGATTTTAGCTTTGAGGAAATTTATCTGCCTAATGAAGTTTTCAGGAAAATTATAAGAAAAACACTTTTAGTTTGATCACATGTGTCTTCAAAATTTCTAAATGGAAAGTTAATATTGTTTTATAAATTGTTTAACAATGAGTGTGACTTTTCAAAGAATTTGTCAGCTTAGTGCATTAACCATATATCTTCATATTTCATGATTGATTGGGTTATTCCTTACAAAACAGCAAACAGTGTAGATCCAGATCAGATAGCACAGATATGCATCTGATCTGGATCTAAAGTGTTTGCACATGCAATAAAAACATATATTTAGTAAAGGGTTAACTGGCCCAACATATTACACACAGGCTTGGGTGAAGAGGGATATCCTATGGCCTCACTGCCCAAATCTTTAAGTGGCATATATTAGGGCCTCACTTCCTAAATCTTGACAACAAAGAGAAAAGGTTCCTTAAAGATCTGTATCATTTCTCTAGGGACTATACCCTCCAAACTGAAGATATCTTTTAATTAAACCAAGGGGTTGTTTCAATTAGATATTATCATTTCTTGAAACATCAATGGACATCAGATTGCTATCCCATATTGTGATGGTCTGATCAAAGCTGTGGCCAACTGGGAAGTTACTGATAAGCCTAAGCCTCCTGATGAGGTGATACTAGGTCATTCTGGTCATATCTCACACCAGTCTGACCAGTCAGTGACCACTACTTTTCTTAGGGGTAAAACAAACTAACTCCATTGTCAAGTGTAATTACCAATAATTCATTTTTACCCTGAAGTGGTACCTACTGGACTCTTGATCTGATAAGATCAAAACTGACTTATCTGTCTATAACACAAACATATAGTTAGCTTCTTCTTGCTTCAAACTTTCTGTTAGAGATAAATATCAGCTGCTGGCAGGAGATTCTATCAGACTGCATCTGAAACAACAGAAATCAGTGAAGTTCAGTGCAGCACTAATGTAAACATTGCCTGATTAGACACTAGAGAAATAGCAAAGTAATAGATTTGTTTGTTTTGTAGGTAATATGCTAATCACCACTTGATGGGAGCTATGATCAAATGTTTGCAATAGAAATTAATTCTCATTAACTGTTACCAATACCACATTCTGATATTGCTACTAGAAAAAAATGATGCCCACTAACACATACTATGAAGGCATTAATTTTCGTGGAAAATTCTTTTTCGTGGTCTTCAGTAAGAATAAATTTCCATGGGAACTTAAATTTGAGGTTGGATCGTTTATAAATATTTGTATGAACAATTCTATATTTAATGTTTAGATCCTGTTATTGCTTGAAAAAAAAAATGTCCACAAACATATATTTTATTATTTGGGGAACATCATGTGAAAATGTGTCTTTAGTATTTTTTTTACATTTTTGTTGTTTTTTTTTTCATTTATTTAGAAAAAAACTTAACAAATGATTTATTATTTTCTTATAATTTTGACTATATAAATAAATGTGTTATTTTTACCACGAAATGCATAATAATGAATATTGTCTGCTCAACTTCATGATGTCCTTTTAACCCTTTCCTGGATATATATGAATTTTTACGCGTGTGCGGCCAGTGTAGATCCAGATCAGCCGGCACATCCGTGCCGTCTGACCTGGATCTGCACTGGTCGCATTTTGGTCAGAAATAACACGGATGTGCCGGCTGATCTGGATCTAAACTGTTCGCCCTAGCAATAAAGGTGTATCTATACAGGAATGGGTTAAGGCTGGACCTCACTGTCCCAAGGTCCTTTTTCTCATGACCATTTGTGGAAGAGAATATTCCTAGCATAAGGCATTTAAACACACTGGTAGTATAATTATATTTCAAATTCTTCATATTCATGTAAGTTATGTTTTCTCAAGGTAACACGTGTCAACTTTGATTTACATTTACATTGTCACCTTAGTACAAAAACAACATATGTACCATTAAAACAAGGAGTTATACTGTTTTTGCAATGAAGTGATATATCCTATTTCCATAAAATGATAGTATTCCTTGAAACAGATTTTCATCCACACCTTATAATACCAAGAAATAAATTTGAATAATATAATGTGTTATGTCTACACGTGTACTTTTGTTCTTAACCTTTGAAATATTCAAGTACAGAACATTTGTACAAAAGTTTAAAGCTTGTCTCAAAAATAAATTAAAAAAAATTGTAATAAATGAACACTGATTTAGTTGCTTATTAATCTCAAACCAAATATGTGTGTTTATTTTCATATGAAACAGATTTTCATCCAAAGCTAAACCAAGAAATAAATTTTAATACCCGGTAATATAATGCAGCAAACAAACTACAATTATCAACAAATGTACCTAGGTTCTTAACCTTAGAAATTATTAGAGAACATTATTTTATACTAAGCTTGTGTCAAAAATAAATTTAAAAAATATTTAATATTAATGAACACAGATTTAGTTGCATACTCATTTCTAATAAAAAATATGTGTATTCATTTTCATAGTTTATCCTTATGCAGTGTTTATAAAGTACCTCTGCCAGCTCTTCACACACACATAATAACTTGGTCATGAAATATAAAACTGCCATAAATGAGAGTGTTTTACAATGTGTTAAGACCGGCTGTGCTGTTAAGAATGCAGTTGACACCGAATGCTTCCATTTTAAAGTGTGAAGGGACATCAGTTTGGCGTTAAAACTTGAGAATAACACAAGTGCTAAAGACCATCAAATCGAAAATAAGACAAATATCAACTGCTAGGGAGACAGAGCTGCCTATAACTCAGAACGGGATGATTTCTGTAGAAAAATGGAGTTTTAAACGAGAGAAGTTTTATTACCAATACAGAAAAAAAAAACAATTCTGTCTGCGAAATTATTTTTGTAAAAGAGAATAACATTTTTTCCATGTTATATAAAACAAGTTGAACTCAATCACAGATGATGTGTAATTTCTTCAGTCTGATGCCATTTATTAAAATATCTTGATTATTTCCATGTTTGGGGTTTGAGCTAATCTATCTTGATAATAGAACCAATTTTCTATTTCAAAATTGTTCTTGGAAAAAATATGAAACAGTTACATTGATCACATAGATGCCATTATGTGAGTCCCAGATATAATAGACAAATGCGAATAGGAAAGAAGACAGTCCATATTGAGAAGTTTTCCTACGTCTTATCGTACCGCTTGCTTTCATGGACGATCAAATCACCAGCATTATACGATTGGAAATTTGTGTATTGAAAACAGGAGGCAGGAAATCTTATTAAATTCTGGTGATAATAGGCGATTGTATGAAAATATTTATTTTGCGATCTTAAGAATGACGGAGAGAAAATGTGGGGGATTAGCGGAGCTTTCTTGCAGAATCCCATTCCGCGTTATCTGATAGTCGGAAAATTGTAAAAGAAACCCACAATAGTTCATCAATAAATTGCATTTATGTTTTGTGTGTCTAGCAGAGCTTTAGAGAACATTGCCGTAAAATGTATATTTCCCAAAAATGAGAAATGGGTGTCATAAATTTATATCTGAGTGGCGTATGTTTTTTTGTTTTTTTTATAAACTGTCTTTTTTAACCCTTTCCTGTACAGATACACATTTTTACGCATGTGCGACTACTGTAGATCCAGATCAGCCGGCACATCCGTGCCGTCTGATCAGGATCTGCACTATCCGTGCCGTCTGATCAGGATCTGCACTGGTTGCATTTTGGTCAGAAATAACCTAATGAATCAAGAAGCGAACAGTTTAGATCCTGATCAGACGGCACGGATGTGCCAGCTGATCTGGATCTAAACTGTTCGCCCTAGCAATTAAGGTGAGTCTGTACAGGAAAGGGTTAAGGGTTGGGTCTAAAAGAAGAATTCTTAAAAAGTTAAATATGCACAACAATAAAAGCCACACTCAGAAAACATTGTCTTCCTAAACAGACAAAAGGTTGAGAGGGAAAGAGAGCACGGGTTTTTAAAATTATCAATTTCAAACAAGACACCACGAACAACTAATGAAAATGAGAACCCTTAAATGTCATTGTTACGTTTGCTCAGTGTATGCTATCCTAGCCAGGTTATTGAACTGTGTGCCAGCTGATCTGGATCTTCAAACTTTTTTTGATTCATAAGGCTGTTTCTGACCAAGTAGCATATAGTGAAGATCCAGGTCAGATGGCCCATGCCATATAGAGTAATGGACTGAACTGCTTACATGCTGATCATGCACAACCAAAGATGGATAAAATGAGGGAGCTATGACCAAAAAATCTCACAAAACCTTAATATCTGGATGCTTTATTACAGCAGACTTTATCAAAATGCAAAAGAATTTACTGCTGGGAAACGTGTATTTTGTTTATTCTCTCAATTATTGTTTGTTCGAAATTTTTCAAATCACGAAAGCAAGTAAATTGCGATGTTGATACAAAACAAAGAAAATATGTATAATAACCTCGAAATAGAATGCAAACCCTGTAAGTTGCTTAAAGCCCTCGCAGCATCCCTTTAATCTTCCGGCAAGCTGGATGATTTTACAATTTTCATTTCTCTAGATTTAATTTCTGTGATTTCAGTGTCGTACATCTTGAAATAAATCTCATATTCATAACCGACTCATTAAGCAAATGTGCAAGTCGGGGAGAGAAACGATAAATACTGACAAAATGTGCAAACACGTAACAAAAATATTGCAATTTTCATCTAAAATGATCCTTAGCAAGAACATTTTGCGGGCTCTTTGCTGTTCGGGGAAGAGCATCCCACCCATGGTGCAACATTTCTCAAAGAACATTAGCGTAATTACCTAACCAATTTGATAGGTTATTTAGCACACTGGAACGCATATATCATTTCATTGGAAATTTGACGGAAACAAATAGCTAAAATAAATGTCTTTTTCACTAAAAAGGGTAATTCTGTTTGTTAATGGTGGGTTGAATAAAGGTTTGTTAATCAGATTTTGTAAAATCATTAAACCTAGGAATACATTCAGATAAATACAATAGACGCAATTTGAGCCGTATGGTATAAGACAATGACGTTGCAAAATATCAATGAAAGGATCAATATCCATTTTAAACATGTGGGGCTGTTTTAAAAAAAGGTTATAAATACGTAAGCTTCGGAGTTTTTAAAGCTAATTCCACATAATATGTGCACTTCCTTTTTATGACATGTCGCTATAGTAGGCATAGCCTAACTGATAATACTGCCGTGCATTTCACAAACTTTATTCCAGTAGTTTAACCCTATCCTCCATAGACTGTGACACCTTTATTGCATGTGCAACCAGTGTAGATCCAGATCAGCCGGCACATCTGTGCCGTCTGATCAGGATCAAAACTGTTCGCTTTCTGATTCATTAGGTTATTTCTGACCAAAATGTGACCAGTGCAAATCCTGATCAGACGTGCCGGCTGATCTGGATCTACACTGGTTGCACATGTGTAAAAATTGGTATGTATGGAGGAAAGGGTTAATAAATAGTTACAACTGTTTTGCACTCATGCCCATGTTACACCAGATCTTAACAGTGACTATAGGCCCTTTACCAGATAATATGTCAAGGCTTTTAAATCATGTTTTTAGCCTTATAACCATTATAAACCACATTGTAATGAAACTTGGAACTGATGGTTTTAAATCACCTTTGCTCTAGTTAAAAAAATTTAAGCTCTGCATATACTTTCAAAAACTGCGAGTGTTGCTTGCATTTAGCATCATATTTAACTTCATCCATGCCATCTGGTCAGGATCTACAATGTTTGCTTTTTGATTCATTAGGAATATTTCTGACAAAGATGTGACCAGTGCAGATCCTGATCAGAAGACATGGATGTGGTGGCTGATCTAGATCTACACAGGTTGCACATGTGTTAAAACACATATATATGGAGTAAAGTGGTATTGTAAAGCATTAAACCCAAAACATGAAATCTGAGCAACTGAAGCCGTGGATTGCAGAATGCGAACCTATGATGACTGTCAGCACAGGTCCCGCTGATACCCCGGATTTGTATAAATGAACTCGGGGACCCAGATAATCTGTTTATGATGGGAAAAGGACATTATAATTTATCCTCAGGATTTCAAAATTTTCAAATTCCAATACCACTATTTGTCCTACCAGTGAGCCGATCATATCTGTGTTTTATTTCACATGAACTTGCGAGGTTCACAAAATATCCTCGGTGATGTAGGAATTTAAGTAAGATTGTGCTCAGGTGTATTCGGCATTGAATCCTGGGACTTTGCTGGGTTTTCAAAAGGTTTTATCATTAATGATTTAGGTGTGTGCTTTACTTTAAACCTCTTCTAAAATTAAGAGTACTGATATAGAATACTGATGAAAAAAAAAACTAAAAAAAATTTAACCCTTTCCTCCATAGACACACCTTTATTGCATTGGCGAACAGTGTAGATCAAGATCAGCTGGCACATAAGTGCCGTCTGATCAGGATCTGCACTGTTAACTTTTTTTATCTGTTCGGTCATTTCTGACTAAAATGCGACCAGTGCAGATCCTGATCAGACGGCACAGATGATGGTAAATATTTGTTCATCTGATAAATAGACTGGGAAGGTTCAAAACAGTAGAAGCTAAACCCAGGAAAATATCATAGCTAGTGAATTGTAAAAAAAAATTATTACCAAAATCATCTCTGATAACTTAGCACATGCTTCAATCTTGAACTTCAGCGTCTGAATTTCTGTGGAATTGTCAAACTTCTGGTCAAGCTCTTTCTTATTCCGCCTCTTTGTCGCAGAATTTTCAGGTCACTGAAATATCTAAAAGGAAAAGAAATTGCGAGTTAAAAAGCAAGATTGTCCCCGATATTCCATCCAAGAATCATGCATGTGGAAAAAGCTGTAATTAACTGATAGTACATATTGATCAGCTTATTGATGAAATTAACAAATTACTTCAGTTAAATGCGAAATTACCAATATCCAGGCAAAATGTCCCTATCTTCTACATGAGCATTGATTTTTTCGCAATTTGTCCTTAAATAAGCATCAGACTATAAGAGTGATAAGGATTAAATTGAAAAAATGTGTCCTTGACCTCTGTGCGAAAGGTTACTTTGGGACAAGTGACCACAATTCAGAGCCTCGAAAAAATGATATCAAAGTTCTTACTTTTTTGCATTTTGGTCATTCAACCTTGTGGTCATTTAAAAAACTGATATCTAAACTCGGATATATTGTGTAAGAACACTTGTCTTGGTTAGGAAATGTAAAGTATATAGGACAGACTCGGTCAAACTACCGTAATTGTCTGAATATAAGCCGCACTTTTTCGCCAGAAATTGGAGGTAAATAGTTGGGGGTGCAACTAATACACAGGTTAGGCTGCTTATACACTTTGTTAAAGCCATTTTCATCTGTTCTATCATGTTTGGGGGCGGTGCAGCTTATACATGAGTGCGGCTTATATTCGAACAATGACGGTAATTCATTTGTTGTCCTCAATATTTTTGTGTGTACCCTTAATACTTCATAGGATATGGTTTTTAACACTGGAAGACTAGTGCAGATCCAGATCAGCTGACACATCTGATTCTGTGTCGTCTTATCCGGATCTATAGTGTTCACTTTTATATTTATTAGATTATTTCTGGCAAAAATCAACCTATTTAGATCTAGACCATACTGCACACATGTGCCATCCGATAAGGATCTTAACTGTTCACTTTTTAGATTCATTAAGTTAATTTTGACCAAGAAACAACCACTTTAGATCCTGATCCGATGGCAATGATAAGCCAGCTGATCTGGAACTGTAACACAGGCTGACCATGTGTTAAAATGCATATACAGTAAAACCCCTCATTACGGACACTCGATATTACAGGCTCCCCAGTATTATTGGTGATTTTTTAAAGAACAGACATGTTCTCTTCTTCTTCTGATATAAACCCACAATTAAGGACACCCCACTGTTAAGGACACTTTCCCTCAGTCCCTTAGGTGTTATTATAGAGGGGTGTCACTGTATATGAAGTAAAAGGTTAAAGACTTGGTGACATAAATGGCCGTCCCTACCCAACAAATTTTAAGATGTTACTGATTATAAGTCACGCTTTTAAGCGTGTTGACTTCAGTTGTCACTAATTTACTAAATCAAACATTTAATTTTATATCATGTCCCAATAGCATATATTTCAAAACATATAAATCATATTTCGAGTCATGATGATTTGATGGATTTTTTTTCAAATTAAATATAAATTATATAAAAAAAAATTGTGGCTTGTAGGTAGAATGTCGTATCAATGACAACCCTTCAAGATTGATGGCTTTTATCGAAAATCGGGACTTTTATTTTCTTTAGCTTACGAATATAGTGCTTGCTCTGTAATGTAAATCAAGATTCTTTTTAATGAAACGAATACAAGATATTAACTGTTTGTGCTTTAATATGTTTTCCATTTAAATGTGTTTATCTCTTACAGTCTTAAATGGTTGCGAAACAAGATACTTTTGAATCAAATCTATAAATGTCTCGTATTTCATACTTTTATTACCTGTAACAGACATAAAATGTTTTCAAGTTGAAAAGACAGTGAAAAAAAACGGAATTCTGAGATAATATGATAATTTATTTAATTTATTTTGTAATGCAAACAGTAGAATTATAATGCGATAATATGAACAACATATTTTCATGTTGCATCAAGCATAAACCTAATTCTTCTGGTAATTCATGTTTATTCTGATATATTCATGTTTAATCCTATATGTTTTACATTTTGTGTGATACCTATCTTCTTTAAAAATTTATATGATATAATATGTAAATATGACATGTTTGCATGTTTGATCAGGATCTGAACTGTTCTAGGTCAGAAATAACCTCCTCGATCTAAAATCAAACAGTGCAGATCCAGATCAGATCACACAGATGTACCGGCTGATCTGGATCTACACTGTTCACACATGGGATAAAATGTGTATATATGGAGAAAAATAGCTAAATGTGTATCATCACTTACAAAGGACAATTTTGTCTTGTTACATTCAGTAAAATGAAGAACAAGTCATTACACTCGAAGCTTGGTCAATGAGGAACATCAATCAAAGTTGTATGTTTTGAATCTGTCTTTATTTGACAGGCAGAGATTTTCACAATTAGATCTGAGATGCGCCTGCTTAAGTCTTAACTGTCATCTTGAATTAAGCTTCACATAAAATCAGTGCTCATTTCCTTCCCAGAAAGTTTCCCTACGCTGGCCTTGAGACTCTTAATACTACTCAACACACAAAACTCATTTACATATATGTAAATTATATGCAAATTAGATAGCATTCACAGATTTCTATCTAGAAATTGTATTCTAAGTTGTTAGGACATGGCTATCCATGTGGTAACCATAACCTCAATGAGTTCTCAATTTTCAAAAAACAACAACAACAACAAAACATTGTAAGCCTTGTCGTATTTCACCCTTGAAATGTTTTTGTGTATCCCCTGAAAAACATCAGTCTTTCAAATTAGCTCCCAACATATTTAAATAAGTAATGTTTCAATAATTTAATGGTATCTACACAAATATTTCACGTGTTACTCCATGGATATGCCTTTTAGCACATTTGTGACTTGTGTATATCCAGATCCATGCCACCTGATCTGGATCTACACTGTTTGTTTCTTGGTTGGAAATAACCTTATGAATCTAAAAGTTTCAATCTACTGAACATCAGCGTCTGAATCAAAAACAGTATATAGATCTTGATCAGACTGCATGGATGAGCCAGCTGATCTGGATCTACACTGGTCGCCCATGGTATATCAACCATATTCCATGAAGTACCGGTTAAGTTATTGCATATTTCAAAATGCAGTACTGGCTTCCGTAAAGTTTTATATCTAGCAAAGCAGTAAAATGCATGACACAAAATATGTAGAAGATATTAATATTACAGAAAGGTGACATAAATAGAATATGGTGTAATTTAATACAAATAATTCTGAAATAAACATTGTCAAAATTGACAGAATCTTGTCATACAATCTTTTTGCCCTCAGAAAAAGTCAAACCTATTAAGATCATCACATGCTAAAATCATCTGTTCAAACAAAATATGGATACACTCAGATAACATGGACTAAAACGACTAAAACGGTGAATAAAAATCAAATGGATAATAATTCAGTAAAGCATTTCAACAGGTTACGAAAAATTCTTACAAGTCGTTTCTCGTTTTATTTCGGTACATGACTTGTTCATTTTGATGATATCTTTAAGATGGTTAAAATCTGGTTGAACACTAAAATCAGTGAATGTTTCCATAAATGGCAAACCAGGTGGATAGATAACTTTCTGAATGAACAGTAACTATCTTTTAATAAATCAGAAGTCGTAAAACGAAAATTTTAACAGTTTTAAAATTTTAACAGTTTTAAAGGTTTTATTTGGGAAGTCAGAAATTCATCGAACTTTTGCATTTTAACAGCCAATACTCACTTACTATTAAGTGCAGTCAAGAAGTACATAAAAATTATGGAAACTAACTGATTTTAGCAGACTTTACAGCAACTTTTTAAGCTCTGAATTAAGGTTAGTGACTCCTTCATTCACTGTGAAAATCGGTCTTCTACAAAACAGTATTAACTGAATTTGAGACGTGCAATTGAAAACGGGTCTTCGGTGATATTTGTGACATTTTTAGATGCTGATATTTTTGGAAATACATACAAAACAGCAGAATACCTCCATTTTAAGGAGTTGAATCACTTTCACTTATGTGATAATATTATATACTAAAACTGAAGTCCAAAACAACGTTCCTTGTGTAGTGTGTAATATTCGTGGGGTAAACTTACTTTCGTGGGTTTTGTGGGCAGATTTACTTATGAATTTAAAACCACCACAAAATCAGAGAAATGAATAGGAACATAACTGTTTAGAACATTGAAATCCACAAATTTATGAACCAACAAAATGGTGTCTAACGGACAACCACTAAAATTTATGTCTACAAATGAAATAAAAGTGCACCCATTGTAGAATATGTTCATATGAAATTTATACAATTTGCAATGAATGTTGATATGACTGTGATTTTGTCATCGTAGGATATAGAACACCTGTCGATCACCATTAATCTGGGTCCCGTCTCCGCGTGTGCACATTTTAGAGCTGTGGAGACTTGTTACACCCCTTGTTTACGACATGTTTTAGTGAGACAGGGAAATAAAATACCTCCAGAACAGGACATCTATAATTCTGTTGGAGAGATGGGCGTGATAGTGATGATGACAAAATCAATGTTGTATCGGCCATTTATCACCAAGGAGAAAATGGCTTCCAACAAAACGGCAATTTTGAATACAATAATATCACTTTTTTGCAGTAGTGTTAGTTTTTTAGCATATTGTAAACTGAATGATCTAAATTCATGTAGCCCTTTCTTCCATGTATAGGATTTTATTGCATTTGGGAACAGTGTAGTTCCAAATCCACCAGCACATCCATGCCCTCTGATCAGGATCTGCAATGTTCACTTTTTTGTCAGAAATAACCCAATATATAAAAAACAGTGTAGATCCTAATCAGATGGCATGGGTGTGTTGGCTTATCTGGATCTACACTGTTAGCCCACATCTTAAAGGCTTAAACACGGAGGAAAGGATTATAGAAGAACAAGGAAGGCCTTATTGGACATTTTTTTTTACCGATCGATTGTCTTTTCCGAACTAGCTGCTCTTTCACATACTCATTGTATCATAATTTTTACAAAACCTGTCCCACAAGGCTAAAAAGAACAATAACTATCAACAGAGAAAACATACTTGAAAGCCCAATTTATTCCGAATGTAATCACAACCATCGGACAAGATGACTCCAGAGGCAGAGTGTTTGCTAACTGCACTGATTTATTTGTCAATGAATTACCCATATTTATTATGCACACAATTTTAGAGTAAGATACCGGTAATAGAAAAGGAACACAAACTATCACAAAGACTGAAATTACATTTTGAAAAGTGATACGTTTATTCGGCACTTAACGCAATTCTGACTGGCCCTGCAATCAATAGAGAAATTGGTTTTCACAAATGCAAGACAAATTTACTCAGTTATTTAATAATCGTAAGAAGCTAAGCATGTTTGAGTAAACATTGAATTTTTAAGGAATTTAAAAAAAAGTTTATGGTTAAATAAATATTTTAATTTATATATTGAATAATTAAAACATTTAAAATATGTTTAGAATCAATTTCTCTTACTTGATGCCATTTCAAGAAAGTATATTTAAATTGAAGAATTAATAATTATGTTTAAAATCAATTTCTTTTATTTGAAGCCATTTTGAAACACTATTTCTCCTGAAATTTTAATTGTTTCTTTACCTTTTTGACGCCAGGGAAATTGTCAGAAATTCTACTACTTCATTCGTACTCAGAAACTCATTTTTCACGCAACCTATGCATTTATCACAGTATATTATAAACTCATACTATATTGACATTAAGATTTCTATCTGTGTATTCGTTTTTCTTCCAATTTTGCCTAAGGGTTGCATGCCTTTGATGTTGTTATTTACCGATAGACCTACATCACCTTGTTATTACCCCAATGTGGTAGATTAATGACCCACTCAGATTTTAAAAATGATTTATAAATATGTCCTGATGAAAAACGATGGCGAATCAATTCATTCGCCTCTCAATTGGTGCAGTATATTTTCCATCTCAGCTGCATTTCATATCAAATGAAAAAAATGTGTGTAATTATTCCCCGTCATTTATTCATGCAGAATATATTGTTAAGTGTTTGATGCATGGACCATGGAAAAAATACAGGTCATAGATCATATTCCGAGAGCTTTGAGCAAAAGTGTACTATCTTCTGCATAATTTTATACCTGTTAGACTAGTATTGCGCTAAGGGGATAGTTTTTTCTCTCATTGTCATCTTAATAATTGTGGTTCCATATTCTGCAAATTTAAAATTTAATAATGCCCTATGCCATATATTATTTTTTACTGGTAGAGTCGGATAGGTTTCATAAACGACCTGTGCCTAATTTTCAATCATTAGTTGTAAATGTATGTGGAAATTATTTGACATTAGTAGCACATTTATAGTCTCCCTTCCAATTATTCAAATGCTCGATTAAGTTTTATAACCCGACTTTATAGTCCTCATATACAAGTTTTATGGGTAGGAAGGTCCATAATTTACGCATAAATGCAAAAATATTTTATATTCAGCTAGGTATACGGTTTTTATTTTGAATTACCCCTACACATGATTGTCATAAATTCCCGATATATAATCATCACCTACAAATATTTACCACTGTCATGAATAACTGTAAAGAATTTGGCGGTAAGTTACTATTTTTATCGTAAAAAATTTATTGTTCATTGTTGAATTTTGAATGTTTGAAAAAGAAACGCGGATCCTAATAACAATCACAGCTGCTGGACTACCATTGTACATGCATCATGTTTCTAAAGCAACAATACTGTTTTTGTTAAAAAAATATTTATGACTTTCATATCGTAAAACCAATTTATTTGCACCAATATGCAGAATATATTTATATGTCATCACGCAATCATTTATAATTGCTGCAGTGCAGAAATTTTGTTATGATCTTATTCCATTTTGTTAAAGTGGCAAATATTTTTAATGATTTAGAGTGCCTAAACCTTTAATCCATAGTTTATTACTGTTATCCCATGGGCAAATAGTGCAGATCAAGATCAGCTGGCATAACTGTGCTGTCTGATCAGGATCTTAGTAGTAACTCAGTTCAGCGGAAGATTCATTTCGTAATTTCTGACCAAGAGGCAACCAGTGTTGGTCTTAAATGGCATGGATGAGCCGGACGGATCTGAGGTTTGCCTATGAGTTAACCCTTTGATCTATATATACACATTTTTACTTATGTGCGACCAGTGTAGATCCTGATCAGCCGGCACATCTGTGCCATCTGATCAGGATCAGCACTGGCATATTTTAGTCAGAAATAACTTAATGAATCAAAAAGCAAACAGTTTAGATCTGGATCAGAAGGCATAGATGTGCCAACTGATCTGGATCTTAACTGATCGCCTATGCAATAAAGGTGTTTCTATGGAGGAAAGGGATAATTACCATATCCTATAGAATAAAAGGGTAATGTCTAAATGCAACATGAAACAGAATACACAATGTAAGTGTCTGCATTACAAGGTCTGCATTATAACATAATACAAATAATATATTTAAATTGACTAACAAACATTTTTTAGTTAATTTTAGAGGTGCTTTGTACATATGGAAATGTAATAAAAAAGTTAAATGATTTTGGTGCAAGTGAAATTAAAGTTATCTTTTGCATCTATATCTAACAGACTATAAATGCCTAGAAAAGAATTTATATGAGTTTCTAAGCACACTTCATACCCAGTTAATATATTTGATGGATTTTATATCACCAAATAAAACACATCGATTCCAACGTTCTATTTAGTAAGCTTGCATTTTATTTGATCTAAGAGTCTTATCTTCTTCTTATTAAATTCCGCGATACTTATCATTAATTACGAGGAATGATGTATCATGAAATGACTGCTAACCAGTTTTGAGATATTTCGGCTTAAATTATATTTCATCAGATTTTTAGTTATTTCATAAGACTTAAGAGAAAAAGTATCTTTCTACCTTTGAGCGAATATTTAGCTGCATGATAGTGGATTTTAACGATCTTCGCAGTAATTACATATATTTTTATTTCATAATGATTGCAAGGTAGGATGTTCGGAGACCCCCCTGACAGTCGGTGCTGTTTTTGAAGTGTGCCTTGGAATAGATTCTTTACAGTTCACCAAATACTTATCATAATGTCTTAATTTACAAGATCTCAATTAAAGCATGAATAGAACAAACTGATTGGGATTGTATGCTTATCATTCTGCAGCTAAGGTTTCAAACAAAATCAGTGGACCAACAAAGCTGTGGACTTTTAAGAAAATTTGAGGATGCATGCAAGATCATAACTCCTTCTTTACTTCAAAATTGTTACAACAGTTTTGTGTTCATTCCTCAAAATGGATCGTACTCTTGCACTCACAAAATTAAATAATAATACAAGTACCCTCAGAACGTAGGCTGATTAGCCCTTGATAACTTTTAGATTTAGAAACACATTTGTGTTGTCTGATCTGGATCTGCACTAGTCGCTCTGTGGTCAGAAGTTACTTAATGATCAAAAGTGAAGAGGCATATGCTGATCAGATGACACCGATGTGCCGGCTGATCTGGATCTACACTATGTGCCGATTGGATAACAGCCATATCCCATGGAGTAAAGCATTAACTGATTGTAATTATTCAATGAATTTTCTCTGTTTTTCAGAGATCACCTTCATCACAGAACAATAATTTACCTCCGTTTTCCTCGCCGGACGATGCCCAGTCCACACGCTCCAATGATACTCCAGTTACTAGTCAGTCTAACACAAACTCATCTCAAAACGCTGATAACAACAGCGAAGCAGGTAAGACATGCGATTATGTATTATATTTCAATCAAGTAAAACATAACTTCCTACATGCTTTTGGAGAAGACTAAACCCCTGCATTTCATTTAAACCCCCGTGTTTCATTAACAACCATTTCGGAAGATTTATTCAAATTCTTCAAAATCTGTGCCATCTGATCTGGATCTACAATATTCTCTTTTAGATTCATTAGGAAATATTTCTGATCAAGATGGGAACAGTGTAGATCCAGATCAGACTGCAAACATGCTGTCTGATCTGGATCTACACTTGTCACCCTTGGGATAAAAGCCTAATCATATAAAAAGTTAAGAAATCTCAAATTTTATTTGACCCAGTCCCTTTTGTCGATAATGGGGTCTGACCCAATATTTCATTTTCTTGGGGATTTTGGCCAGAAAGTTAGAAATTATCATGTAACTACCTAGAGACTTCCCCAAAGGGAACCCCGTTTCTGAAAATCTTGCATCCCCCAAAGGGAACCCCATTTTTGAAAATCTTGCATCTGACTTGAGTCAGAGGCTTAAAAAAGCAACAATTATACTTAACATTGGGCTTGCAATCATGATAAAAGCCCATAAGAATTATATAAACAAAAGGGGAATGCAGTCATCCCATTCAAGATAGATGAAATCAATCTACGGACATGGTTCAGAGAAAATTTTGGATTGATTTTCACTTCCATTTCTAAACAGAATAGTCTGTAACCTGATCCAGGGTGTTGTACGATTCCATTATTAATTTATTAAGTGCTGAAAAGGACTCTTACTGTACAAAGCAAAAATTCAGAGATCAAGAGATTGAATCATATTTACAGCAATCAAACCTTTTCTTGTTGAAAATTCAACATTTCAATAAGAGTCATTAAAACGGGCACATTATTAATCATAATGTAATTAAACATTGTACAGGCGGAATATTTCTGGAGCCAACAACTGGGAAACCTTGTTTAGTTGAGATTGTGCAGTAAAAAGTTTAATGTCAATAAAAGAACAATGTCATAATTATACCTATAAGGATATTACAGAAATATCATTTCATCACATCAACTCCGGAATTGTATTTTCACAAATGGCTTGGCCAGGAATGAAAATACATTATTATGAAGTTCACGACTGAAATAAAGTATAAATATAAACACTGGTAAAAAAGAATTATCTGTTCATTTTATGTGTTAAATATATTAAAGTTAATTGGGTTAGTTCAAAATAGCACCAAAATTTCTGTTTTTGACCTTATGATCTTGAATCCATTTTTCTAATGCTCATATCTGGAATAAAATGACTGTATAGGTACTAGCAAAAAAGATAGTGATAAATAAAAGTGATTATACACTGTTTCAAAACTGGAGATTATCACTTTTATATCACTGAGAAAACTCTTTAAATCACAGAAAACCATATTAAATGAAACATTGTTTTTGGTGTCTTTTTTGAAACTGAGCATCTTATAAAATCCTCTGTTTTTTGGCTGTGTGTCAAGGTTGTGTTTTCTGTGAGTGGCTATTTTTGATATACCTATTTCACCTTTTATCAATACAGTAAAACTTCGAAAACTTGAATACTGAGGGGGATGTTGAAAATGTTCGAGTTTTCCATGGTTCTCGAGTTTTCGAGATTTTTCTTTATGAGGTCCTATTTTTTCAATCAAGTCCTATAAACACGTCTGTGACCTTGTTGTTGACTACGTTATCGGAAAATCGTCTTAATTATTAAAAGATTCATTTGATAATGTATTTTGTTAAACCGTTTTATCTTTTTGAAATGTTTTTGGTGTATTTTTTTTTAAAGAAAAAGGCTTTTTAAACATTTCTTGTTGACATTGTCCGGGACCAGCAAAACTGCTTCGAGTTTTCCAGAGTGCTCAAGTTTTCGATGTTCAAGTTTTCGAAGTTTCACTGTAATTCTATTTGTTTTATAATTCTAAATTAACTAGAATAAAAATAGAGTCCCAACCCCATATACAATAATTTAAAATCAAATGGAGTAGCTTCTAAAAATTATTAAGTAAAAGATACATATATTTTCATGAATAACTTTTAATGCTTCTAACAACTTCATTTCATGTCAGAAACCTGACAAAAATGATATTTGTGTTATCATTATAGAAGAGTACTTGAAAATAATTTAATCCTTTTCTCATAGGCTTTTGATGTATAAATTTAATATGCCTTCTTCTTAACAAACAATTGAAAGATGCACAACCACCCAGACTGGTAGAGACTCCGGTTTCCAAAAGCTGTTCATAAAATTGAAATAAAAGCTGTCTTACCAAAACTTAATTACATGATTTTTCAGGATTTTTGGTAACATTAAATTTCTCTGTATCATTTAACCCTTTTTTCACTGATTTTTTGTAATGGATCCACCCTTTGGTCAATTTAGACAAGTCCATTGATAGTTAATAGGGGTGTTTTTAGAGATAGTAATTAATTGTTTAAACTGAATAACAAATAGTGTAGACTCTAATGAGCCTGCACTGATGTGCTTGCTGATCTGGGTCTACACTGGTCTCATGCATGACAAATGCTGTGTTAAAAGCTTAAAAGAGTAACAATATTGTAACTGAAGCGGGCAAGAAACATTAAATGGTGACAGGTTGGCTCATTTCCTGATCTGTTTTGGTACATTTTATAATTCATATACCATAAAAATCCTTTTAACCCTCTCATCCATAAACACACCTTTATTTTGTTGGCGAATAGTGTAGATCCAGATCAGCTGGCACATCTGTGCTGTCTGATCAGGATCTGCACTGTTCGCTTTTTGATTTGTTAGGTTATTTCTGACAAAAATGCAACCAGTGCAGATCCTGGATCTAAATTGGTCGCACACGCATAAAAAGGCGTATATATGGAGGAAAGTGTTAAATACACCCGGGAACATTACAAATTCTGAAAGGGGGTACTTATAATATTTATTACCGTAATTACTTTTATTCTAATTTTAGATTCTGAAGTTTACTGGATAATCAAAAAACAACAAGAGGGCATTTATTTGGGGAGGGTCGTTTAAAAGAATTTTTACAGTACTTGAATGCTGGGTTATTAAACTATAATGACTCTTTTTTTTATATAATTAGCATTTTAATGGACATAAAAATAAAATATTGACAATAAGTGCTTTGAATTTTAAATGCTGCATGTAATATGATAAGAGTCTAGAAAATGAAGCTTAATGCAAGTTTGTAATGGAGCAAAAGGGATATTGACATTGTTGGCAGTGATGACCAGGGGAAGTGGAGTGGTGGAGGGATATCACAGTAGAAATATGTGTGCAAAGGGGTTGGGACAATGCTGGCAGTGACACACCGGGGTGGGGAGGGAAGGGGGTCAAATGAAGCATATATTTATAGAGAACAAGGAACTTTCATTCATGGGTGTAAGACCCCCACTCAAAGTAAAGGAAAACGTCTATCACACCTGTAGATTAGGTTGTGATAGGTCAACGGGACTTGGCTGGCTTAGATAAGTAGTCATAATCATCTAAACATCCTTGTTAGACTAGTTACTTAAAAACTTATCAAATAAGGAAGATGAACTAAACAAAACTGTAGACAGTATAAAACCTGTATACACAGGACCATACCTTATTTTCAATGAATTTCAACTGGGTCTATATTAAGGGTTGCACCAGACTGTGGTAACTACATTGAAGTATGAGGAAGTTACATTAGTCTTGTTTGTAACACTTGATATGCAGTCAAGGACCTGCGGATAAAATGTTGAATAATAACAGAAAATTTAAAGCAAGTCAACATTGGACTTATCAGAAGTGACCTAATTTTGAGCCACATCCCTATTGAGATTTGCAAAGGGACAATTTTATCACAGAGCAAACATACCCATAAGGTAATATTCAGCACTGAAAACCTTGCGCCTTCAATGAAAGAAATTTACACAATGATAGCGCAAACTTGAACTTGGGTAGAGCCTCCTAGCAACTTTCAATGCGAATGAAAGGCATCTCTTAGGACTTTAAAACCTCTGGTAAAGTTAGATAGCTTTATGATTACAAAACAATTTTCCTGATAAACAGTCCCAATACTTCATATTAAAACATTTGGCATATGTTCTTGGCCAATGAATTTCCAAAGCAATCTAGTGATAAGATTGTATTTTTCTGCAGGAATTTTCCCTGTTGCAAAAAACACTTTTTCACATATTGTACGTTTTTTATGCAGCTTTTTATTTGTCTCCTGGCATGTGTTCAGTGTTTGACATTTTCATTGCGCTGATTAGCTTAGCATTCTATGTTAAAACCCTTTACTCCATATATATGCATTTTGATGCATGTGTGACCATTGTAGATCCTGATCAGCCAGGACAGGATCAGGATCTGTGTCTCTTCACTTTTTGGTCAGAAATAACCTAATAAATCAAAAAACGTACAGTGCAGATCCCGATCAGATGGCACAGATTTGCTGGCTGATCTGGATCTACACTGGTTAGCAATGCAATAAATATTTATTTATGGAGTAAAGGGTTAAAGAAAGAATTTTATACACATAAAAATTTAAAACCTTAGTATTTAGGTTAAATGTCCCCCAAATGTCATAATTTCGATATTTGATATGATATGCGACAAAGTCATAAATAGGTTACACGTTTCAAACTTCGTAACTGATCCAACTGTTTGATAATGCGCTGATTGAATTTATGAATAAAACAAGCCGTCTGAGATATGAGCTGAACATAAATACCCCACCTCCCCTATCATGCGTTGGGTTTTTATCTGTCTGAAATATTTCTACAGCGGGTTTTTATTATGGATAAACCAGCACCCCATCTATAGACGCCTAGTGATCCGAGCCCTCTATGCTAAATAGCCCATTGTCAAATTTTGAAGTATCATCACTATTCAAAACTTTAACAATCAAGTCAGCCATTTTATGCCAGTTTTGATGGAGCAATCCTTTACAAAAGCTAAAAACCAGATGTCAGGGTAGAGATAATTCAACAAAGTGAAATGCCTCTGCATTCATTTTCTTGCTTGCAAAATCCACCGAAACCCATTCACCGTGGCTTTGTACAGCGAACCACGCTTTGTATAAATGGAGTATTTTTCAATTTCTGTTAAAGTAATTTAAAGCTAAATGCATTATTTACATGGGGAGGGGATTTCATTATTTCAACAAAACGCTTTGCGGATCATTTTATGTGGAATTCAGAAGCAGATAATTGCTAATGGTACGGGTCTTGAACCGAATTAAGTCTTGGCTTTGTTAGTTTATTCCCGCTAAATAGAAGAAAAGGCGCATGTTGAATAACTGATAAATAGATAAGGCTTTTAAACATAAAATAATATTTATTCAGAGCAATAAATTGGTTAGCAAACCAGTATGAATCAAATACACACTTTAACGAGATTAATAGTGATTCGCTCAAAAAGCGACAAGGCACAGTATAATTATTATGAAAAAGATACTGGTATTTATTTAACTTTGAAGTAAGATAATTTTAATATTCTACGCACCCAGTCCATTAAAGGGCGTAACAGATAATAAGAAATGATATCCCTGGGATCGAAACTTTCAATACAAATAGAAGACACAGAATTACCAATGTTTACTTTACTTTCCAAATGCAAAATCAAGAGCTTTACGTTTGCATTAAACTCTAAAAGACATCAAAACAAACTAAATCGGTGCAATTTACTTTCAAAACAGATCTTAATGAAATGATAAGAACGTCTGTCTCTATGCCTTAAATGAAAACATAAAATTTAAAGATTTCGGGCAGGATGTTATTCAAAATAATACCAAGGCAAGTGTGTAATTAAATATATTTTGTTCATGCATAAACTCTTCTAATAAATTAATAAGCTGGGCTTAAAGCTGGAGACCTGTCTCAAATTCCAATCATCTGATTGGTTGAAATAGAAACTAGTCAGCATTTCAACCATTCAGATGCTTGAAATTTGAGACTGGTCTACAGTTTTAGTTTAACGATCTTGGACCAAGGCATGATCTGGATCTACACGGTTTCTCCAAGAAATAAAGGTGTATATATGCAGTAAATATATATATATATATATATATATATATATATATATATATATGTACTACTATTCCTCATCTTGACTGAAGAGACCGCTAACTAAAAATAACAACAAGAGTTAATCCAGTTTTGACATGTTTATGTGTTGAAATCTTATTCCCTCTTAATAGCTTTCAATTTGAAAAAAAGCTTCCATTATGCATTTTCATTTTTGTCTACTTAGCTTTCCACATGGTGTGGTAATAAAATACACGAAGTACATTATAATTGTACATCCCACCCACCATTTTATAAAACATGAATTACAGCAGTGATGAAAAATGTTGTTTTTTTACAATACTGTTAAAGCAGTTTATACAAAGGAAAACACATCATTTAATTTCGATAAACTAATGAGCACATAGAGTCAAATGCAAGATTTCCAAGTAAGGGGGCTCATTTGGGGCAGTCCGAGAGTAGTTATTTGATAATTTTCCACTTACTGGTAAAAAAAAAACCTGAAAATAAATACTGATGGCCAAAATGGGGGTCCGAGCAACCCCGTTGAATCTCTTTGGATCTGCCTCGACTGGCAGTACTTTAGGTGCGAACACTACAAGGCCCACTGATTAAAGTTATGATGATCAAACAAAAATTCTGATTTGAACACCAATCGAATAAAAATAAATCGATTCGAATAAAGATCGATAGAGATTGATTATGAACGTAAACACAGCCTCAAGATGAGCTTAAAAGCTCTTCAACTGACAGTTGGAGAAATACGTAATGATTATTATGCTGCAGTTTAAGATAGATGGGAAAATAAGTGGTTGAAATGTATGAAAATTTATTTACAGTCTTAAAACAATGCTTCCATTTGAAAGGCAATAAAAAGTAGTTAAGTACTTAGAAAATTTGAAAGGAAATGCAAAATTTAACATACAAAAAATGGTGCAAACATATTAAATTACTTAACACCATTAAAATTGGAATGGAAAGGCATTTAGAAAACTGTCAAAATCTAATTCTTTCCATAAATTACATCTGTCAGAAATATGAGTTTTTGTTCAAAACCCATTTGGCACTGGTGTAAAATGAGGTGGAGAAAACTAGGGGAGGTAAATCAGAAAAAAAATCCAGGTGTTTATCAGGGAATGTCAAAAATGGAGAGACATTGTACAACTTATAAAAAAAAAGAATATTTTTAGTCAGTTTGGAGGTTGCAGGGACCTGCATACTTTTATCCATAATACCTCGAGAATTTAATATTTTGTACATATCACAAACTAATCAAATGTCTTACAAAACATGTGGCTTTCTTTATTTAAAAAAGACACATAAAATATAACAGCCTGAAAATGTGTGTTGCCAATAAATTAAGACAACACTATGCTTTGATTATGTATGCCCACCATTACAAATTATAAGGGGCAAATTTGAAAGGTCCTTAAAGCTTTCTTTTAGGTCATGACCTAAAGGATTGGTATCCATTACATTTTAATGACCACTCTGGACCCTAGGTATTCATAGACTGACAGGGGGTCAACAAGGGCTGACCAGTAAAACTGATTACAAACAGTAAGGGGTCAATTAGCCCCTCACAAAGCTTTAATTACTGTTCAATTAGCAAGACTGATGTTGTTCTTGTTCAAGTTTCAAGTTTCTGGTATTTTTGATTACCTATTCACTGGCAAATGTACTGACAGCTTTATAAATCATGAAAATACCTAGATAAAAATCCTAGATCTGGGCCCAAGATTATAAAACTGAGAATGGAGACCAGTCTTAAATCTCATGCATCTGATTGGCTTAATGGAGACCAGTCTAAAATCTGAAGCATTTGATTGGCTGAAATGGAGACCATTCTAAAATTTCAACCACCTGACTGGCTGAAATGGAGACCAGTCTAAAATTTCAAACATTTGATTGGCTGAAATTGAGACCAGTCCAAAATCTCAAGTGTTTAATTAAATGAAATGGAGACCAGTCCAAAATTTCAAACATCTGATTGGCTGAAATGGAGACCAGTCTAAAATCTCAAGCATCTGAAATGGAGACCAGTCTAAAATCTCAAGCATCTGATTGGCTGAAATGGAGACCAGTCTGAAATCAAGCATCTGAAATGGAGACCAGTCTACACTCTGACGCATCAGAAATGGGGGGGGGGGGGGGGGGGTAAGTTCGGTACATAGATGAAAGCTTCTTTGTGGGCAAAGTTGAAGGACAAGGGGGAAGGGGCCTCAGTGTGTTAAAGGGGAATGATGCAGTTTATTTTGATAAAACACTCCTACAATTTAAAGAAGTGTGTACCTTACAATTACACTAACAAGTTATATATTTCTATTAAAATTAAGAAACTCCCATGAATAAATCATATGAATTCAAGAAACATAAATAAAGCACAAGATAAATGACTCACTGAGGGTGTTTCTCTGTGATAATATTATTGTTTCCTGAAAAATATACAGTTTCTGAAGCGGGTATAATTAATTTCATAGATAAGAAAAACTGGAGCATATATTTCATTCCATAACTAGTTCAAATATGTTACTCTCAGGAATGTAGAAGGATGGAGGGGGGTGGATATGTAGAAACGTATTCCTACTTTTAACCCTTTCCTCCATAGACACACCTGCTTGGGCGAACAGTGTAGATCCAGATCAGCTGGCACATACATGCCGTCTGATCAGGATCTGCACTGTTCGCTTTTTGATTTGTTAGGTTATTTCTGACCAAAATGCGACCAGTGCAGATCCTGATCTGGATCTACACTGGTCCCACACGTGTAAAATGCGTATCTATGGAGGAAAGAGTTAATTAAGTACTAAATAGCAACTGTAAAATTAAAGATACTGAAATGAACCAATGTCAATATTGTATCAAAATAATTAAAACATTTCAGGAATAAACTTTTCCCAGCATGTTATTTCAAGTCTTCATATATTTCCAATAATTTATTTTTTTAATACAGCTGGTATCCAGCTCCGTCCCTGAAAGTCTAAGCACCCACTTGATTAATGAGAGAAGCTGTGGCATAAGTGGGGTACCAGACAGTCTGATAAGCCTGTTGGGTTTTACATCCTCTCTCAAGTTACTCCATACACAGATTAGATACAGTAAATTGCAGCTCATTTGCTATAATCTGAACATTAAACCTGCAGATATAAATTAAATTAACAACCCCAATTATTTCAGATTGCATATTTGTTCAGTCTTAATGACCAGAATGATTCCAAATTGCATATTGCATTTTTGTTCGGTCTTTCCTGTATTGTATGGGTGATTACATGCACACAAACCGGCCTTCATATTAATGTCATCTATTCTGGGTCTACACTTTTTAACTCTTTGTAACACTTAAGTCCATGGGATATGGCTGTTGTTCCATGAGCAAACAGTGTAGATCCAGATCAGCCTGCATAATGTGCCATCTGATCAAGATCTACACTGTCTGCTTTTTGATATATTGATTCATTAGGTTATTTCTAACCAAGAGGAGTCGAGTGTAGATCCATATCAGATGGCATGGATGTACAAGCAGATCTGGATCTACACTGGTCGCACATGCAATAAATCCTTTCTAGTTACAAGAAGAATACGGTTAAACTCTGATTCAAAGAAAGACTGGTGCATTCCTTAGGTTCAAGGGTTACCAGAAAATACACGCAATTTCCAAAAAAAATTATCAAATAAAAAAAAATTAAAATATTAATAAATTGTAAATTATTTGATTTAATGGTCTCTACTCTACTTGAATACAAGCATGATTTTGGTTTTTGTCTTCCTCTTTCATAAAACAAGTTAATAGCCAAACACAATTTGAATCATGTCTAAATCTTAAAATAGTACTGAACCTGTCAAACTATAAGTTTGCCCAATTTTTTGCACAATTAAATGTTAAGTGTTTTAACAAGATAGCATTTAAGAACGAAACATAGATTTTACATTTATCAATTTTCGAACAGTAAAAACAGAAACAAAACTTGATTTGTACAGTAAAGACATTACAATATATTCAGAAAGGCAGAACAGCATTTAGTGTCACTCAAAAAATCCAAATAAAGCTGTCAAAAGTTTTAAAAACATGTTTATGGCGAGGTAATTAACGTGAAATTTATGTAGGAAAATATTACGCAACAAAGGTATTTTCAATTGTTTCCTTATATAGGGTATAATTAATGCGCACATAATTGCTTAAAAGTGAAACTTAATTATCTTTCCTTCTTCATATGAGAGCTGCAAGAATAATAAAACCATTGTATTCATAGGTACAAAAAGTCCAAAATATGCAAATCATTGCTCGTAAAAAATTATAATAATTCATCATTTGTACAATCAAAACACACCACCCTTTCCTTGCTGGATTTACTGATAAAATCTAATTAATCCGAGCAAAATATTAAAGCAATTAAATCCCGCTAAAGCATCGGCTTTTGTCATCTTGATAGTTGATAACATATATGAATGCATATTAATTACTTTAAAAGATTTTTCGATAGATTCTATATTCGTACCTAATTGAAACCCTTCTGCAGGGGATAACGCCTAACCTTCAAGATCATGTCACCGAATTACACATTTATACTGATTATAACGCTTTCCCTTAATCTGTAATCTGATACATAATTAAAATTCACTGAAGTGTTTTCATAAAAGTATGCTTTCTTGCATTCTAAATTTTATGGATAATTGAAGATTTTCTGATAAGAATGGTTTCTTATTTTTCCCACCAGTCTATAGGTCTCTTTTGTATTTTTTTCCCCAAAATACCTGAAATGAGGTATATCTCCTAGAATGCATATGTTTATTCAAAAAGAAGTAGGCCAATTTTTTTTTAGAATGGGGTGGGGGTTTGTTGTTCTGACCATTTCCTGTGTTGGTTGTATGATTTCCAATAGGGGCTTGTTTGGGTTACGGTAAATCTAAGGGTAGTTACATAATAATTTCTAACTTTCTGGCCAAAATCCATATGAAAATTAAATAAAAACTGCTGAAAAAAAAACTGCTGCCTAAAAAGGGGATTTGACCATCCTCACTGAAGCCCTCCTGGATCCACCCGATTTATAGCAAATTACCTCTATAATTTAGTGGAGGAGATACAGCAATTTCAGTTACACCACACCCAACCCAAATATGTTTTACCCTTTACTCCATGGAATATGGTTAATATCCCATGTGCAACCAGTGTAGATCCAGATCCGGATCAGACTGCACATTCCAGCATTCTGAGTAGCATATTGTTCGATTCTTGGTCAGAAATAACGTAGATCCTGGGCCCAAGATCATAAAATTAAATCAGGAGACCAGTCTCAAATCTCAAGCATCTGATTTGCTGAAATGGCGACTGGTCGCCATTTCAGCCAAGATCATAAAACTAAATCAGGAGACCAGTCTCAAATCTCAAGCATCTGATTTGCTGAAATGGCGACTGGTCGCCATTTCAGCCAATCAGATCCTTGACATTTGAGACTGGTCTCCTGATTTAGTTTTATGATCTTGGGCCCTGATTAGCCTGCAATGATGTGCAGGCTGATCTGAATCTACAATGGTCCCACATGAGATAAAGTAAGAGTTAATTGCAGCACCTTAAATTAAACATGGCTGCCATAAAGAAGACAAATAAATTTTTGAATTTGATGTGATATTTCATGTGTTGATGGTTAAATTGTTCATCCTAAGCCTCTAGAGCACATAATCTGAAGTTATTTGCAAATGCATCTTTTACAAGCCCAGTAATAGGGCAATGTGTATAATTCAATTATAACACCATGATAAAATTTCATTCTACTAAATCTATATTACGAAGACATATAATTAAATTCCTATGATAAATGGTTCGCGATGAATTGATTTGCAGTAAAATATGGTGCGCCTGGAACTAGCCGTGCATTTTAAACAGGGGAAATAATCAATAGACAACTGATCGGCAGATACGTTTCATAATATGATAATGATGTTGGTTGTTCATCGTTCCCATTAACAAACATTGAACCAACTTAACTACATGTGACAATGAAAGCAACCTTTGTCCGTGAAAGTCTTCAAGTGACAGCATTTATAGTCAGCTGACAGCATTTTACAGTCAACGCTGGGACTTCGCACAAAATACGTCCTTTTTTGCTAAAAAAAACAAGTACTTCAAGAAATAAACAAACAAAAAAGAATAAAATTTGTTCAGTGTCCTCAAATCTCTAGTCGGGCTACCCCCTAATGCTTTAAACAGATAAGTATATTTGCATAAGCATGGGCACAGTGCATTTGCTTTAAACTTCTATTTTCCTAATCTATGATTATTGTAATTTATCTTGATTTCAGTTTGAAAAGTCTTTCTACTTTATTTTTAATATGTTTATACTCCTTGCTAATATACTGGCTTATCACTGCTGTACATACATGAATATATTTTAACTCTTTCCTACATATACATACCTGTGGCATGGGCGAACAGTGTAGATCCAGATCAGCCGGCACATCCACGGCATCTGATCAGGATCTGCACTGTTATCTTTTTGATTTATTATATTATTTCTGACCGAAAAGTGAACAGTGAAGATCTTGATCAGATGGCATTAATATGCCAGCTGATATGGATCTACACTGTTCGCCCATGCGTAAAAATGCGTTTATATGGAGGAAAAGGTTTAATGAAAAGCCAATTATGTTCTTGCCAAATCAAAAACTTTAATAAAATATCATAGGATTTTAATATGTGCAACAAATGCAGATCCAGATCAGCTGGCATATCAGTGCCATCTGCTCTGGATCTAAAGTGGTTGCTTCTTGATATGAATCTAACAGTGAACAGTGTAGATCTGGATCAGAAGGCATGGACTGTTCTCCCATGGAATAACAGCCATATCCCATAAATTAATAAAGGGTCAAAATGTTTTCTTTATAAAACATACCTTTATAATAATTTCAATGGTAACTTTATTTTATTGTTAGATCATTAATAGAAACATGAAAATAATTAATTCCAATCTTTATAAAGAACCTATTTTAGGTAAACAAAATAGTGCATTTCATAGACCATGGTAATTAAGTCACCAACCTTTTCAAAGTTTATTCTTTAATTAAATGTACTACTTTTAAAAAATCTTAATCTCTAATGGCACATGACTGCTAGCAATTTAAAGCAAGCATTACATTCCATTCTTTTCCCCACCCATTTCATTATAATAGCAAAATCTGATAAAACAGGCAGGGGATCCCAAAATGGAGACATTTCTAGCCCATAACTAGCCATTATTCACCCAAAATGACCATTCGGGGTGTTTTTTATTCACAATGTTTGTCTTGTCGGGGTGTGACAGAGGCATCCCCGAAGATGTCAGCCCGTAATTAACATGATCAATACCCATAATGCACCACAGGATGGTCCCAGGTTTTTTTTTCTCCGTACAAAATAATTATGTTAATTTTTACATAGGCGTACAGATTGAAATTTTATTTTAATTTATTCTATTTTACTGCGACAGAACAATGTGCTTCATGTAAACCAACAATTTGTGAAATAATTTTACAGACTTGATCTGCCAGGGGAAAACTACAGTGTAATTACCCAGTATGTCTTCCGAACAGTTTGACTACATGCGCTGCACAATTTAGAATAACTGAAATTCTTCAACGTTTCCAAAAAACTTGAATAAACATTAATGATGCAGAGAAAACATATAGGCTGAATCAAAATACTACAATTTCAACTTGGTCCATTGAAATCATTGAAAATCAGGAATGCAGAATAATGGTTTAACTGAGGACCTCCTAAGGCTCGCTTTAATGACTTTGGTGGCTGTGGCTGACAGTTTAGGGATCCCCTAGGGGGCGACACTGGTCCTGTCAAACCCAGAGGTGTATAAGTGGTAAAATATGGTCTTGACGGTAATGAACGTTGGCTCCCCTCCTTACTAAACTATTGTGTGCTATAATGACATCATTAGCTAGATGTTATTTAGATGTAAATATCTTTAATCTTGATTATGAAACAAGAACGTCTGTGACAACATATACTTATGTATAAGTTACACTTTTACATTATTTATGATATTTACATGATAATTGTTTGATAATGGATACTAGAATGAAAATGGATTACCAGAGTCTCGACACAGGTATTTTATCATAATTTTCTTTAATTGTAACTGCTTTGTTTATTTTTTTTAAATTTGTTTTCAACGTAAATTCCGATTCAAGTTAAACTCACTGCATTGAGTGCAATGAAATTAAAACAGAATGCATCGATAGATAACTGCTCTAAATATTTTATGACCGTAAACTACTTATAACCCATTACACTGGTAAATATTTAAGAAATTAAAACGGAAAAATACATGAAAACCTATTTTAGCATCCACTAAAAAGCAGGCAATAAAATGTCAAGTGCACGGTTATGATTGATTAACAACTATTTTGGATTCACCAATGTATCGGAAAGAATTCATAAACAGATGAAATATAATATCCAATGAATAAATAAATAAATAAAATGAAAATTTATGTTTAATTAATAATTGAAACATACAGGGAAGACCCGAATCAGCCAGCAACTGTGCATTTTGGTTAGAGTTCTGTCTAGTTATTTTATAATGAAAGAATACCCTTACTAAAAATAAAGCAAACTGGACACAGAAACTATAAATAAAGAAATCTGACTCAGAAAAATATATAGAGAGCAATCTAGACTCTAAATCTATAAATAACTCCGTACTCAAACAACTATAAAATTTAGAACAATCCATACTCAAAAACCATAAATGAAACTATTTATACTCAAAATCCATAAATGGAACTATCCAAACTCAAAATCTATAAATGGAACTAACCATACTCAAAAAACTATAAATAGACCAATTCATACTCAAAATCTATAATGGAATAATCCATACTCAGAATCTATAAATGGAACTAACCATACTCAAAAAACTATAAATAGACCAATTCATACTCAAAATCTATAATGGAATAATCCATACTCAGAATCTATAAATTGAACTAACCATACTCAAAGAAACAATCCATACTCTAAGGGAAAGGGAGTCGTTTTCATAAATTCAATTAAAAAACTGGCTTCGAAGCAAGAAATAATGTACATTTTCTTAACAACAATATTATGTAGGATATAACTTGTTTTTACTGCAATGTTCCTGGACAATATGGAAAAAGGAAATGGTGATTAGGTAAGAAAATGAGGCAGGTAAGGAAATTGTTGTCTGCAGGTAATGTCATCATTGCATCGTCTAGACGTGGACTTTTGTAGACTCATTAAGAAATTAACCTCAATATCACATCTTTATGACACAATTTTTTAATGTTGTGCATTACTATTAAAACACATTTTAGATGAACAATGTTTAGCTAAAAGTTTATTTGAATAAATAATAATAATAATAATAATAACAATAATAATAATAATAATAACAATAACAATAAAAATGAAAAGAAGAAAATAAATAAATATAAATAAATAAATAATAAATAAATAAATAATTATAACAATGCTAATACTAATAATTATACTAATAGTAATAATTATAATGATAAGTAAATAAATAAAAAATAATAAATATGAGGCACATCCAGAGAGTAAACGGAAAAGCAAAATTAATTAAGATATATGGGAATAAACATTTTTTCCTTCGCTATGTCTTCCCTAATTTCTTTTTATTTTTTCATGTGTTTTGTCTCGAGGCAGGACTCTGTCTAATGAAGGATTAAAAAGCTCAATGCACGAGTTAAACCAAGCATCACAATCTCTGAGAAGTTTTGTTTGAACTACAAACCTCTACGATACCTTTAATCTCAAAACAAAATTAATTCATTGATGAAATACTCGTGCAAATATTTCCTTAAAATCTTTGATGGTTTGTAGTTATTTTGAATAACGCACTGCAACTTTGAACATTAGTTTGTTGAATTTTCAGACCAATTTAAAATCTCGTTTATTTTTGCTAAAACGCAAGTAATCTTCCAGATCAGTGCAAATCCAAAATAAATAAATACATGAAAAGCAACAATTCGCAACAGATTTTAAAAATAAACACCGAGGTCTGGAAGCTAAATTGTATACACGCCATTGTTCTACTTTCTTCGATCAGCTGGATTAACATTCAGCGTAATGATTAATATCATCATCGGAAGCAACCATATGCCAAAATCCATACTAATTGTGAACAATCATAATTAAAAACACCAAATAAGGCAAAATTTGACAATAAGCCATGTTGTATTCTACACCTGCTGTTCCTATCATAGACACAGAACTAGTGGATCTGCGAGTAATTGCATTACCCTCTTGCTAATCAACAACGGAGTCCAAATTACAACATTGGCTTCCAGCTTTACTTTTTCAGCAAAAGTTATTCTTACGGTTAAGTCTCAGGGAGGTTTAAGAAATTCCGGGTTGAGTGTGCTCTTTGGACTGTGTTTTCGGTGCCGTCTGTGCCCCTGTTCTGTCTTTTTGTTCCCCCTGCAGATATGTTGCTCTTGAAACGTCAACATGCAGTCCCACCGTCCCACCTCCATCTTGCATGTCTGCCTGCATTATCCTACAAAAACAAACACACAATTCTGCTAAAGAGAACCTGTTTTTCCACAAATAACATGTAAGAAAGGTTTTTTATATTCCATATATATGCATATTATCTTATACCAGTGTAGGACCACATCAGCCAGCAAATACATGCATTCTGTTCTGAATCTACACTGTTTGCTTCTTGGTCAGAAATAACCTAAAAGCGAACAGTTTAGATCCTGATCTAATGCCAAGAATGTGCTGGCGGATCTGTTCACCCACACAATAAAAGCTGTATCTACAAAGTACAGGGCTATGTTATAATGTCCAACTTGAGTTTAGAAAAAAACACTCTGGGCGAGAAAACACATGAGAACTTCGTAATTAATTTGCAATTGGTCCCTGCCAATTATACTGGCAAATTGAATTCTGGAGATGATTGCTAAAATATTATTATGAAATCAGTAAACCATCAATCAACGGATTCAGTTCTGTCTACTGGTTGGTATTCATTAGTTTTATTAAGTGAAATCCCTATTTGGGGTGAAAATACTTAAACTGCCGAAAAACTTTGACACAAAAACTATTTAAAAATAGACTTGTCATTTCTTTTGTTATCCCAACCGACATTGAGGGTTTGTCGGTCTGTCACATTAGGGCAGATACATTCCGATACATATCAAATTAAACTAAATCTAGTCATTAAAGGTAAATTAGTGTTTTTTTTCATGGATTTTACTAGATTTTTCGGCTATACCTACGTAACTTGATCCCTTACTTTTGTTCACATTCAACTTTATGAGCTGAAAATGATCTTAAATGTTATGACTTTACCTTAAATAAAATTTAAAAGAATGAATAGAATATAAATGTTGGCGAATTTTCAGGAAATATGATAAATCGTATACGTTTCCATCGCCAAAATTCGACGATGAATAAACTTCCATGGGCATCTGTTTAAAATGCAGTTAAATTCCGGCATGTTTTATCGTAATTATCAAATTTAATGGGTTAGAAATGTGATCCTGCTAGAAATGTGTTGATGTGAACTATTGACGCACAAAAACAGGTCACTGCCGAGGCCTAACAGATCCCACTATCGCATTCAAATCTAAACCAGCCCTATCACCTAACTGGAGTCTACCTACTTATCTTGGAAAAACATCAAGCAAACATCAGCCTCAATGTTTACACCAGAACAACTGGAGCTAGGGTTTTCAATTTTCATGTTTCTTAAAAATAGCTTAAAACCAAGGAACTGTAATATACACAATGAGAATGGATTTTTCTTCCTGAAACGCTCTGGAAAAAGGGGGATAATAAGCAGAAATCTGAGATAGGTAGCTCAACATATTTTTAACAGGTTAGCTTTTTACATTAATATAATCATAATTTAATCAGTAAAATTCATAAAAGTCAAAATACCATGAAATGCCACGATAACTGGGTGTTAAAATTGTAATCTTGTTTATTTCAGGGGATTGCTTAGATAACAGTGTAGGTTCAGGTGAAGGCACCGCCGATGAAGACTGTGAAGACCGGAACCCCAAACGGCAGAAAAAACGCGGCATTTTTCCAAAAGTTGCTACAAATATTATGAGAGCGTGGCTCTTCCAACATTTAACTGTAAGTATGGCTTTAAACCTTTCCTTAATATATACACATTTTTATGCATGTGCAACCAGTGTAGATCTAGATCAGCTGGCACATCTGCACCGTCTGATCAGGATTTACACTGGTCACATTTTGGTCAAAAATAACATAATGAATCAAAAAGTGAACAGTTTAGATCCTGATCAGATGGCACGGATGTGCCGGCTGATCTGGATCTAAACTGTTCGCCCTAGCAATAAAGGTGTATCTATACACGAAAGGGCTATATGTACTTGTTACTATTTACCAGGGAAATATTCGTTTTTGTGGCTGTATATGTGTCTGATATTGCTTTAATTACACTCTAAGAACATCTAATGTTTACACCATATACAAAGGATTTATCACATGTGCAACCAGTGTAGATCCAGATCAGCTGTTACATCAATGCCATCAGATTTGGATCTAAACAGGTCACTCCTTGAACAGAAATAACCTTACGAATCTAATCTAAAACAAAACAGTGTGGATCATGATCATGAGGCATAGTTGTGCCCTCTGATCTGGATCTACACTGATCCCAAATGGAAAAAACAGCCGCATCCCGTGTTAATGATAACTTTTTTATTAATATTCTTTTTCAAAGTTCATACTATGACGTGCATATGATATGACTAAGATCCATTCATAATAAAACTCGGGCATACCAAAACATTTCCGATATCACTAGTGTCAATATTGTTGTCATCTCTCCGGCTGTGATAGTTAAATCATCTTACATAATCTTTAACAATATCCATGTAGGGATTATACGGGTCCAACAGGGATATGTCTGTCATGGCCACCTTACCTCCTGTTACTTGTTAGTGACACCTGTGCAATATTTGGGATTAACGGCCATTTTAGTGTAAACCGCATCGCCGTCTTCCCACCTTCGTGCAGTTGTGTGTATGTCATTTATTTTTGGCTGTCATCAATAGTATTTTGCAAAAACTTAAGTTGTCACAGATCAAAGCAGTTGTTCAACTTTATTGAGTTATAGTATGATCACCCTGGCTTTACAGCGTTTGTCAGGTATTGGTCATATTTGACATATTTATCAATGAAATATCTGTGAAACATGATGTATTTCAAACAGAACATTGGTTCTGTAAAGCTCCATTAAATCCTTGTATTTTTGTACAAAGTGATTGGGAAATTTCACAAATCAACAAAAAATGTGAGTTCATTAATTTTCATCCGATGATTAAAGCTACAGTAGGTTGTCATTTTCTCGACTAATTTATTAAAGTGGTATTATTATTTATGATGGTCTCGTCACTGTTTCACACAACCTTTCTTAGTTATTTTAAAAAAAATTGAAGAACAAAATTAACCCTTTAGTCTTTAAGTACACCTGAAATCTTCATGTTAAATTTAGAACCCTTAAAAAAACTCAAGCAGAAAAATCAAACTGGTTGATAAAGCTTACTTGTAAATTATGTCCCTTTTTTCTTAGCTAATCAATTGGCTTACATTTCATACTGCCTAAATGCAAAATTTCTAAAAAGGGGTTAGTTTGGAGCAGCATTTGGGTAGTTACATAATAATCTTCAACTTTCTGGCTGAACTACACAAGAAAATTTAATATTGCAGCCCGAAATGAGGGTTAGTGCAACCCCACTGAATCCCCTCCTTATCGGCCCCTGTGGATAATATTAAAAATCCTGGAAATGGAAAATCGTTGTAGGATCTCAAATTTTTATAGGTATTAACAGTGAGTTCTGCCATAAGTGTGTTTTGCACATGCCTGCGAAGTCGACTCCACAATAAAGCTGACAAAACGTTGCAAACAAAACCATTAAACCTGACATTTATTGCAAAGCAACTTGCAAACTTCTTTTCCTTATCACAGGGAATAAACAAATATTTAAATATCACTAGACCTCCAAATGGCATTCAAATTTTATTACATATAGTATAATTTGCCAACTCATCACTGTACAAACAAAAATAATACTAAAAAGTCTATTCATAAATAGTTTTTAATATTACCCTTTTAAAGAAGATGTAGTGCCCATTGCAAATCTAAATTTTTAATTTTTTTTTTAATTTTACAATATAATTATGACCATTTAAAGAATGTTTGTGCCAATGAAACCTTCATTTTGTTCATAAGTCTACATATTTTCAATTAGTACTTATGACCATGTAAAGAAATTGCATTTTTGACTAGATATAAACAATAACAACTTATTTAACATTTTTTCACAAAAGTACCCTAACTATGCCAACTTAAATGCTTTAAGTATTTTTCTGACAATTTTTATACTTTAAACACCTTTGTTTACAGAATTTAATTGATGCATTAACCTTTCAATTGACTTCTAGTTTTTTCAATGTCTAAATAAATATTCTCAATAAAACATGTTCAAAAACTTGTTTTCCGAAGATCAGTTTATTCAGCTGTTGGTAAACCACGGATTTTCTTACACTCGGAAGGAAACATGTTAATTATGAGTCAGAAACTACTGTGGTATCATTATATTTAGCGGTAGTTTTAATTTTCAGGATTTTTTTCCTTAGAGTAAGTGCGAGAAATCAAACCCTAGCAATATCAACCATGTATTGTCTACTCTTACGACAATAATACAAGTGCGTGAATTGATTCATGTGCAAAAATGTCATTTATGCATATTGCACAAAATCTGATCCCTGCTTAATTAAATGATACCACAGTATTTAAACAAACAAATTATTACAGACAGATATTATATTATATTTTTTAAGGAATATCTTTGTTTTTTTAATTGTGCATATAATTATATTTCCTTTATTAACCTATAGATATTACGTTTATTACATGGTAGCATGTCTATGCAGTCGGATCTGGATCTACACTGTTTGCCTAAGATTCATTACTTTATTTCTGCCCATGAAGTTAACTGTAAATTCAGACTTGATGGCACAGATGTGCTAGCTGATCTGGATCTACCTTGGACATTCTATGGACATTCTACCTATGTGCATTCAATAAGGTAGATACGGCTTTTATACTATCTGTAGAGTAAAGGGTTGCAGTTTTGCAATCAAGTGACACATTTCAATAAGATGGTGCCATCCACTCATAAACATCAACCAGACCCAATATCCCATTGAACATTGAGAGTGGACAAGCTGTCTTTTGTGTGACCATTCTACGAGGGGAAACCGACACCCAATGGTTCTCACATTATTCTATAATTAACAATTCACTTTCCCAATTACCCATTCACCCAATGACGTTTATTGTCTTACAATTTCAATCAAATCCCCATAACTATCAAGACCCCTGCACTAATTGCTGCCCTTTCAAGATGACCGCCAAGGGACTATTGAAGGGGCTACCCAAATACTAAATTACCCGTCCTCACACCAAGAAAAACGTCCCTTTCAAATTCTGATGTCCATTTTAAGCTCAATTTAACCTCTTTTCTTTAAGAATATTTAAATTTTTGCACACCTTTAAGCGCTTTGACGGCATGCTTTTCAAATGTCACCCAAATATGGAAATTTACAGGAATATTTGTCGCATTGTTGTCAGCGATTATTGATGGTCACTTGTACCTGTCGGAATTCACAGGCATGCTTCTCACAGTCGGCAAACACGCCAGCACAACTGGGCAAACTCTCCTCCTTATAAAGGCAAAATTTCAAGAGGGATTTGGTTTCTTTTTCAACACTTGAAAAGCGGCATTCAAACTATTGAAGAAGATGAATGACAATCTAATAGGTCTAAACGCTTGCGCAAATTCTTCACATTCATCTAAGAAACTAGAGCAAAGTTGTAATTTTGTTTTAACCCAGTACTCCATTATAATTATACAAATTTTATTGCATGTTCCAAAAGTGTAGATCCAGATCAGCCAGTGTGCTGTCTGATCACGATCCTCACTGACACTGTTTGCCAGAGACACTATCATTTGAAATTCACAGTAGCGCTATTTGTGCAGTGTGGCGGCCGTAAAAAGTCTCCCCGTACATTTAGTCAGTACTGTTATCAGTAAATCGACCCGTTACCGATGTCATGCAGTGATTGTTACGTATATCAGGGCTATCCGATCAACGTTTTTTGGCGTTGTCTCGGTTAGCTCAGTTGGTTGCGTCGCAGGAATTGCAGGGCTAGGCGCTGTCGCCGTGACGGTGCGGGTTCGCTCCCAGCCAGAGACACTATCATATAAATCTAAATAAGTGAACAGTCTAGAACCTGATCACAATGTGCCAGCTGATCTGGATCAACATTGTTCACCTGTGGATAACAGCCCATATCCTATATAAAAACGGGTTGAGGACAAGTTCCGAATCACTCCATGTGGATGTTTGGTCATTAAGTCCTATTCAATTCAATGAGTGCATAATATATCTTATATTGGACTATCAGACACTGTCAGGTATTATCGTTTGACCTCAATTTCGTTTTCAATTCTGATTGTGGTCAGAGCAGCTCAATGGGTCTCAAAATCAGTTTGATACCTATTTGTTTGTAGATGATGATTATCTTTGTGGTCAATTGTTGTTGACCCATGGTCAGTGAAGAGAGCATTCAGGACAAATGGCCATAAATTTAATTGGTTGGATAATGATAGGTGGCGGGGTAATAGAGAAGAATGGTGAAAAGTCAAGATGAACCCGAAGTTTATAAAGTAAAAATACAACAGTTAATTTGAAATGTGAATGAGGGGTCAATGAATGAGTATTCAAACATTCAATTTCATTTCATTACTTTATTGCTAAATGTACACCACATGGCCCTTTGTACAGGATAGATCTTTCGATTTCCATTTTAGGAACAATTTTCAGACTGAATGTAATCAGGCTGGATTTCTTTTCTCATAACGGGGTGGACGCTGAGTGGGCTTTCAGTGTGTTTGCTCAAGCCCCCCTTTTGGGCAGCAATATTGAATTTCCATGGGGCTTTTGGCCAGGAAGTTGGTAATTATCATGTTTCTACTCTAAGACTGCCCCAAACAAACCCCCTTTCTGGAAATCTTGCATCCAACCCTGCATAATATCTTATTAAAGCAGCCATGTTTTCCAGAGTAAGCTGTGAACTGTACTCTACAAAGGCACTACTGTCCTGAACAACTGCTTGGCACTGTACTCCATACACAAGGGTTTTATCACATGCGTAAACAGTGTAGATCCAAATCATCCAGCGCATTGTTGCCAGCTGGTCAGGATCTACACAGTTCGAATCTAATGGTCAGAAATAACCTAATAATTAAATAGACACACCTTTATTGCTAGGGCGAACAGTTTAGATCCAGATCAGCCGGCACATCCGTGCCGTCTGATCAGGATCTAAACTGTTCGCTTTTATATTCATTAGGTTATTTCTGACCAAAATGCGACCAGTGCAGATCCTGATCAGACGGCACGGATGTGCCGGCTGATCTGGATCTACACAGGTCCCACATGCATAAAAATGCGTATCTGTACAGGAAAGGGTTAAATAGCAACTAGTGCAGATCCTGATCAAAAGTCATAAATATGGAGTAAATGGTATAAAAAATAAACAATAAATAAAAAAACCACTTCATCTTTTTTCTGAAAATAGATTATTTATCAATTATTAATCATTCAAACCTAAAACATTTTAACATACATGTAAACAGTAAAAAGAAATCATTTTCAAGCATGTGACTGGTGTTTAACACCAATCATAAACAAGAAATGCTATTTTGATATGGTGCTCAGGAATTTGTGTCAAATGTTAATCTGCTTTCATGACAGCCATAATGTTCATAGTGTGCTGATTTAAATACCCATAAAGTCAGGAGCCTGTGACGGATGGCGGTCACCCATGGGACATTCAAATCACCTTCACTGACAAGCCCTATCATTACCAGCCAGCTATGGCACCTGATCTGTGCTTAATCTATGTCCAGTTAACTGACCAGTGTCAAAATGACCAGCTCAATTGACAAAACAAACACTCAGTAACAGCCTTGTTTATTTAACATCTTCAGATTTGCATCATGGGAGTTTTCATTGCCTTTCCTATCTCCACTCCACAAGAGTATCTGTTTTCAAAATTGTATCCCTTCATTTCCTATCAGTTAATGAAGCACGAAACTCAGTTTTAGTTATTTGGTTAGCAAAATTATTGGAAATATGAAAGAAATGAACAATGCCTGTTTTTAATTATTGACAGCTGTATCTAATTTCACCACTAGATGGCGGTGATGCTATGATAAGATTGTTTCATTAGCTACTTGGAAATAGAAGGCTCATTTCAATTTCTTTCGAAACAAAAGAGACTAGCGCTGGCATTGAGAAAAAAAATGCAGTAATTTTGTTTCTTTAGCAATTGTGAGAACCAGTCTTAGAACTTGTTGAGTAGAAAAAGCCCAATCAGAAGTTTGACTGGAAAATAATCTAATAAACAAGCATTATTCGCAAAATGACAATATGAATTAAGACCCATTTACCTACTGCCCTATATTTCTTTATTATTATCGTCTATTCTGCACATTGATACAGCTTGGATTGAATTAATACATTGAATTGTATCTTCATCTGCAACACATTGTTTTGTACAAGGCTGTAACATAGTGATTGAAATGAAATGACAACTAATGACAAACGGTAAACAAACACTGTATTCTGGCAAACTCCTTCAGAACAACGGGAACAACGCCCATCATTCAAATAACTGCTTTCCCCCAAAAACCATTTCTCCATGGCTTATTTAACATTTAGGAGATTGTTTCACAACTTATGGGAATCACATTTTGAGCATTTCCGAACTCTCATCTATGTTTTATGTACACGATATACTCATAAAAATTGATGAGAAAAACACAACAGCAAGCATGCATCTTCGACAAGAAATGAGATGATTTACGTTGAACATATCATCCAGATTTAATACAAATTTATAGACAGATATGCTAGATTATGCTAGGGACTATTGATGATGGCTGTTCTAAGCTAGACACAGTTCATGGAGGGTTAATCAATGATGATCTATAAAGCCTCGTCCTCATGGGAGTAGCAAGCCTGTCTTCTTAATTCCATAACCAAGTGTCTATAAACAGGACAATAGAGCACTGGAGAATTGTAATACACACCACATAATGTAGAAAAAATGCAATTCAATGCATGCCAACTGCAATCTTTTCCTTATTCAGACCAAAATGTCCATAACTGGGCCCCGTGGGAGACTGGAACATGGTAGTTATTTGTGGCTAGACACAACTCAATCCAATTGCCTGCTTTTAAAAGCAGGTCTTTTTTTAAATAATGCAGTATTTGTTTGGTGGTGGTTTCATGTTTGTTAAATATCAAAGTGTTACTTTATTTTTTGCTGGTAAATTTCAAAATGATACAAACTGGGATCTGTTTTGCACTATTAAATTTAGATGACCATCATTTGGGGTATGCCACGGGAAAAGGTGTCTTTGAACCACTGACGTCAACCCTTGAAAAGGCAGCAGAAAATTGATCGGATGACTGTATATCATGCATTTCAATGTAAAAATAACTTTACATAATCATAATCTGTAGAAAAATTAAAATTACCAAACATTTACTGGAAAAAAAAAGTAAGTTTATTCTAAATATAGTAACAACTAAAATGAAAACAACAACAAAGACACCTATTCCTTGGATGTGCCTCATTTAATGCTGTCAGGAATATCTATCGTTCTAACCTGTATCAATTTAGTGGAGTAAATACATCATTTGGTTCGTTTTCATGTATAGACAACTTTAAAAATTAATGCAACCTTTTAGAACTAGAATTTCCGACTATGGTGATCTATGACTTTTTGTTGAAGATTTATAAACCCCAATCTGTCACACAAACAAGAACTTTAAGTTTTTTGACAATTAAACAAAACATTACTTACACAGTTTCCAGGATAATTCACAATAAAAAACATAGAGGTTAATGAATGAGGTTGAATGCACCGCTAGTTAACATGGGTGGCATCAGCCATACAGACTTCCAGACTGTTAACAGAATGGAACAATGCATTTCTTTATCGTATAAAATATAAACACAGCTTTAAATTTGCTGTTGTCATTCTACGGTCACCTGGGGAACGATTGGGAAGTCTAAAACAATGCAGTTGCTTCATCATTTCAAAGAAGCTATATCATTTTAAAGAAACAATGAAACATTTTTTATCAACATAAATATTGTATCACTAGTTTGAACAATGTATATAAACAACCCGACTTGAAATTTCTTAGAAAAGGGTTGACTGCAGATACCAAATAAATCATGGGCTGTTGTCATTGTAGAGAATGATCAGTCTGATTGAAAATGTAATTCAAATTGTAAAATGTAGTTACATATTAATGGTCTCTTCTTGTGTGGCATGATGCTAATTAACTAAAGACTGATGAATAGTGCCACCAACCAGACATTAGCTATTTGAAGAGCTTCAAAGGCCATAGACTTTTCTCTCCTCCAATTGAAGAGCTGAGCTATGTGAAGAGCTTCAAAGGCCATAGACTTTTCTCTCCTCCAATTGAAGAGCTGGGACACCAATTTCCACTCCTTACCTCATAGATAAATAATTAATTCATAGGTACATGCATCTTGTGCACGCGATGCTGATAGAGACAGACACCCATTATCGTTAAAATAACAAGATCTGAAGGATTTTCACTGCTTAAACCAAGATTTATTTTTCCCAGACTTTTGTTTAAAATATTGATCTGGGTATTTAATGACAAGCATCCACAGGATAGAAAAAAAAAACAAGCTGAACAACTCACATCTTTACTGATCAGGAACACTGCTCCTGTATTCGACTTTATCAGGAATATTGGACCGGCAACCACAATTAAAACAATCCACCATTAAACCAAACTTTGATCTAATTTACCTTCTTTGATCAGTCTACAGTTTGGTCAAGGCCTGATTTTACAAAAACATTAATCTTTGACATTACATAAAACTAACATAAAGGGTTTGACAAAAGCTGGTACAGATGTCTGTAAAAGGCAGTTTTGTGGTCCACAACAATGTAAATAAAAACCCATATAAAGTATGGGAAAGTCAGGACCAGTCAAATTTTCCTTGGATGCTGTCATGACAGTATCAAATTTTAAGGTAAATCAACATGACATCCTATTTATTGCAGTAAATCAGAATTGCAGGTACTACAAACTTCACATTAGACAATCGGTTAGATTAAAACCAAAATGTTTTTTATTTTTTAAATATTTGTTTTAAAATTATAATTCACAATTATGCTATTACCTTGTTATAGCAGATATCCTTTAAGCATTTTGTAAGAAAGACAAAAATGTTTAAACTTACTTAAATTGAAACCTGAGTTCCATTTACAGATTTTACTGTGTGTGTGACCAGTGTTGCTCCACATTAGCTGGCACATCCATGTCACCTTATCTTGATCTACACTGGTCACTTCTTGGTCAGAAATAACCTAACATGTAGAACAGTGTAGATCCTGATCAGACACCTGCTGATCTGGATCTAAACTGTTTTACCTAGCCATAAAAGTTGTAGTCTATGGTGTGAAGGGTTTAAATACATTGCCATTGAAAGCAACAAGCAATATTAAAACAAAAACAAAACAGCATTATTTTTGTATGTTTTTATAATTAATTTTGAGGCTGGAAACATAAATGCCATTTAGTAAAGTCCTAGCACTTCTACAAAGAATGAGGTCATATTCGTATTTAAGCATTTTGTCTCTGGTATGTGAAAATCATTTAACATCATCGTTTGTGGGATCCATTATTTCATTTACAGTAAAAGGGGCTTTCACCAACTGTCCCCTAAGTGAGTGTGTGCTAAGGCATAGCCGTTATCAATTTTGTCTCTTAATTGAATTGTGCTGGTGTTTTTGCTAACTCGTTTGTCCCTATGGAGAAAATGCTTGTATTTTCCGCAAAGCATTGATTAAATTTATTCCAACTTTCAACAATGCTGTTATAAGAAGATTTCCCAATTTTGACTTCTTTCGTCTTATTTTCATCTTTCCACCAGAATGCATTTCTCATTTTCTAAGAGATCCTTGTTTCTATGGTAACTGATTCAGATCAATTCTGGTTTTCAACTTTTAAATATAAGACATTTTAATAGGTTTATGTTTTCAGTCGTCTACAAAGATTATTTATTGCGCATCTCAAAAGGAAACAGACAAATATATCACACCAATTCAGTTCCACAGAAGACAAACTTCATGAAATATTAGCCTTTGCAGTGCAAGTACACCAAAAATGTTGTCATTTTAGAACATTTAATCAGGTCTTTTTAATTTAAAAACAAAAAAAGCATCCGTGGCATAAGAAACTTAAAAAGACTATGAAAAACCAATTAGTTTTTTACCTTATTATGTCAAATTTAATCAGGGTAGGTATCAATAATATTAAAAGTTCAAAAGAAATGAGCTGTGCCAATTGCGACAAACATGTCTTTAGTGATACAAAATTTTTAGTTTGTTGATATTTTTGGAAATAACTAACAATTCTCTTTCATTTTCCCATAACTATTAGGTGATATTGTTACATATTTTCACAGTAATTTATATTATTTACTGCTAAATGTATAATAACCCTTTCCTCCATAGATACACCTTTATTGCATGGGTGAACAGTTCAGATCCAGATCAGCCAGCACACCCATGCCGTCTGATTAGGATCTAAACTGTTCACTTCTTGATTTGTTATTTCTGACCAAAATCTGACCTGTGCAGATCCTGATCAGACAGTGCAGATGTGCCGGCTGATCTGGATCTACACTGATCACAATTGCTTAAAAATGTGTATATATGGAGGAAAGGGATAAGTAATGTTGTCTGCTCAACCCTATTATATGACTATTTTATTAATCTTTATATTTTCAGCATCCATATCCGTCTGAAGAACAAAAGAAACAATTAGCGCAAGATACTGGTTTAACTATATTACAAGTAAATAATTGGTAAGTTTATCAACTTTTTTCTTGGAAGCTGTCCATTTTCCTGGATTCCAAATATCAATATTTTCTGTAATATATACACCTCAATTAACCCTCTTTTCCACTGATACACCTTTATTGTGAGGGCGAACAGTTTAGATCCAGATCAGCCGTGCTGTCTGATCAGGATCTAAACTGTTCGCTTTTTGATTCGTTAAGTTATTTCTGACCAAAGTGCTACTAGTGCAGATCCAGATCAGACTGAACAGATGTGCTGGATGATCTGGATCTACATTGTTCACACACGCTTAAAAAAGGTGTATATATTGAGGAAAGGGTCAATGCTTTATTTCATGGATACACCTTAAAACACATGGGTCACACGCATAGGTCCAAATCAGCCTGTACATCTGTCTGATCAGAATCTATACTGTTTGCTGTTTTTTTGCCAGAAATATCCTTATAAATCTTAAAGCTACTAGTGTAAATCCTAATAAAACTGCACATATTACAGGCAGATCGGGATCTACACTTGTAACCCAAGGGATATGAGCCATATCCCATAGAGTAAAAGGTTAAAGTACTTAAAGCACTAACTAGAAAACATTTCTGCAAAAGCCAAAATAACTGCCCTCAATCCCCATAATAACTGAGAACTGAAAACTTTTTCTGTGAAGAGAATAGAGTTGTAACTTCCATAGGTCAGTAGTTGGCAAAAACACCACTTCTGGGATTTAAAATTGATGCACTTTTGTCAAAATAAATAACCATGAATAGTAAACAATCAATTAAATTATGCTGCTGCTACAAATTAAGTTTTTACAGATATACAGCAAACAAGACAATAAATATTTTACAACATATGTATGTATTCTCCTCTTCTGCTATACCCACAGAAATCATTATTTGCCTTCGCCATATGTCCAATATTGACCATTTTCAACATCTTGTCATTTTGGATAAATTTATAGAGATCCCCCTTTATTTGATTTTATTTAATTTATGTGCCTAGGATGCAATTAAATCAAGACCTTAGAAGAGCTCCCTTTTGCATCTCTTATCAATCCCCGAGTGCTTTAACTCTATACTGTGAGGACTTTTACCTGCATTAAGACTAAATGCATCTTCATTTTGAAGATCCAACTCAACAAATCTCCACATTGAAGAGTATCACTTCCTCTATCTGAGTGGCCATGATGGTTGTCAAGCAATGTCATCAGGACGTTTATCTCTATTGTTGTGCGACAATCTGTTACAATATCTGTAAGAACAATTGAGCATTGTATATCGTGGAGGTTTCACCGGCCTTTTTGATTAATCCTTTTCTTCATGGATACCACTTATATACCATGTGAGACCACTGTAGATCTGAATCAGTCCAGAAATCAAATATGGTCTGATCTGGATCTGTAGTATTAAAGTTTGCTTCATGGTCAGAAATAATCTAATAAATCTATTGAATCTAAAATTGAACAGTATATCCTGATCAGACAGCATGGTTGTACCTACTGATCTGGATCTACACTTTTCACACAAGTATAGCAGCCATGTCCCGAAAAAAGAATAAAATTCCCTACTGTGATGATCCTTAATCATCATTATGTTTTATCATATGATATTAGTGAAATTGTGCACTGTCGGAGAACAGGTTCAAATATTTTTAAAGTCTTTGTTTTTGTTTCAATATTTTTTTCTTCTGGAGGTCTTGAATGTTTTTATCATACCCTGCAATCAGTTACATAATACCCTGTATTGCATGTTTGTGTCCAGACCATTAGTTGATTTAAGATAGTTCAATGTCTTTGTCTTACGGACATTATCAATGGTTCTATCATGACTTGAATTAGTGACGCTTTATGCTGTATGACAAACACTGTGTGCGAGTCAACCTGTTCTGCCTTTTTGACATTCTTCTATTTTATTCCTGAAGACTTGTAAAAAATCGTGCAACTTAATATGCATATTTTGAATGCATTACAAGTTACTAATTTCTCTGATTGCCGTTGAGGGGACAATAAGGTATAAGATATTAGCATTCTTGCAAACAATTACCTGTCTACAAGTATTTGACCTTTTCTGCTAAATACATTTTAGTCAAGGGAGATAACAGTGTTACTTTCTTAACCATTTACTCTATGGGATATGGCTGTTGTAAATGAGCAAAAAGGTGTAGATCCAGATCAGTGGGCACAAAAGTTCCAGTTTATCAGGATCTACACTCGCTTTTCGATTCATTAGCTTATTTTGACCAATATGTGATCAGTGCAGATCCAGATTAGATTTTACAGATGTGCCAGCTAATCTGGATCTACACTGTTTGCCCATGCCATAAAGGCGTTTAAATGAAGGAAGGGGTTAATTAAGGTATCTTACTTCCCTTTTTTTTATTGAAAACTCCCCAAGATTGAATTCATCATAGAAACCATGAAATACAATGTAATTACAACCATCTCAGACTGTGGAAACCTTAGAATGGTGCCAGGCCTGATGGAGGGTGCAATAAATCTGAAGAAATCTGAAGAAAGAAGGATGGATCAGAAACTTGAGCTAAATACATTTCATAAAATACCTGTTCTTGGTACCCTACATAGGTTTCTTTTGAAATATCATGGAAACAATTACTGAAAAGTGTGGATTTCTACAGAAATGCTGTAAAATTAATGATGTAACATATCTAAAATGAAAAAGATTAATTTGCATCTAAAAAGTTAATGGTCTAATGTCTTCCCTTAATAATAAACTTGGTTAAAATTAAGAAATTTACACCAGAAAAGTCATCTTGTGGGATGTGACCAGTAAACAACAGGAAATGGCATAGTTTTTGTTACCCAGAATTTAATTATGAAAATGATCAAAACTAAGTAAAGTCCAGTCTGTTCTGAAAACTACCTATTAATAAAGACCACTTGTGAATAAGACTATTATATTTACATATAATTATATAAATATTATTATATAATTTTATTACTACATGTATATAAAATTATTTGTCAACATGACTATTACCCCTATAACCATTATAACTACAATAAATTTACTTGCCTAAATTGACACAAACAGAAATGTTCTTTACCCCATTTATGCATTTCTATAATAACAAGATCTATTTTCACGAAAATTATTATAAAAATAATTACACTAAACTACTGTTAAATTTTACTGGTCTTTGCCGTTTTCCGGTTGCAACATATTACTCATGGTGACAAAATTAACGCTGAGGCTTACCAATAGCGCTTTAATGATTATTAAGATTTGAACATGCAACAAGAAATTAGCCACCTAATTAGAAACAAATTTAAAAGTGACATGTAATTATCATTCCAAAGGAAATTGTATTTATTGCTAAACCACATGCGAATTTCAAAACGCATACCATAAAATCGTTGTATATAATTACAATTTTATTTTTTTTTTTTTTTAAGTTCACAATGAAAGTATTATTATCAGTGAAACATTTAATTTCCTTTGTTCAAAAATTAGGATCAAAATTAGCTGACCTTTAAAATGGGCTTTAAAATTTATTATGACATAAATCATTTTTGCCGTTTACTTAATTAAATTCATATTTTTTTCTAAATTTAATTGCGCATGAAATTACAATAAAATATAAGCCTTGCTAAATTCTGGGTACTTATTTAATACAATACAGTACAGTATTACAGAACTATGATGCAATAATAAATGCATTTATTATTATAACTAATTGTCCGTTTATCTTGAATAATTTCACTTTTTTATTTCCGTATCATAACTCCTTTAGATCGGAGCAATTGCATGCATAGAAATATTATTAGAACATTTAAATCTACAATTATGATAAAAAGCAATTTATGATTTCTAAATTCACTTTCAATTTTCGAATGAAGAATATATTTTGATTAAATACAAATAAACCTAAAATCAAAATTCTGATTAAACGTAATTAAATTTAATTCAAGTACTTATCAGAAAATCTAGGACTGCTTTTTCCATTTTTTAGCGCAGAAAAAAAATGGAATATAAAATGGAGACCTTCCCATATACAAGGAATCATTGACTATTCAAAACAACTATTTCATCTGGCTAGCTTATTACAAAAATTTGTAGATAAAATCAGAAAATTACATGTAACTCTACACTAATAATTGTGTATTATAAAGTTTGTCCATGCATTCATTTTTCACAAAGGCCGAAAGCAAATCAACGGAAATCCTCCTCTTCTCAAAAAGTTCTTAAGCCCTGTTTATATTCACAGTTAATTTGCAATAGGAATGCACAAATAAACTTTAACTATATTGTAAATACCAGGTCTTTTTTCAACGCTTTACTTCATAGATAAAACTTAACCCTTTCCTGGATATATTATACGCATTTTTATGCATGTGCGACCAGTGTAGCATGCCATCTGATCAGGTGCTGCACTGGTCGCATTTTGGTCAGAAATAACCTAATGAATCAAAAAGCGAACAGTTTAGATCCTGGTCAGATGGCATGGATGTGCCGGCTGATCTGGATCTAAACTGTTCGCCCTAGCAATAAAGGTGTATCTGTACAGGAAAGGGTTAAACAATTGCATGGGTTAACATTGTACATCAGGATCTGACTGGGATCTGCACTGTTCACTTACAGATTCATTAGGTTATTTCTGACAAAGAATCAAACAGTGTATCCAGATCAGACAGCACAAATGCTCTGACTGATCTAGATCTACACTTGGTTGCCAATGTGACAAAAGGTGTATCCATGGTGTTGAAGGTTAAACATTCAATCCCGGGATGATACTTTTTTCTCAAATGGGATCACCTTGAAACACTCTAAGTTTAGTAACAATATATTCAAGTATCATTTAAATACCCTCTTTATCGCATTTTGCGGGGTATTTAAATTTTAATCAGCTTAAAACATCACTGACTGAACAGATAAATATCAATTAAAATTCGGGATATTGTTTCGATCATATTACCTACATGTGGATCTATCGCTCTCGACATCTAATTGTGACTAAATAGTCAGATATCATGCGCAATTCTCAATTCCAAAAGATCTACCTGCGTGATTAGCCATCATTATTGTGTTCCTTGATTGCTTAAGGCGGACTTGAATGTACCAACTGTGATTGCCAGTAGTATCATTTAAGGGAGACCCGAAACCAAGTGTTGAAAAGGATGGCGAAATTGAAGAAAAGTATCAAAGATATGATCACATTTAAGATGATTTAACCATTGTATATTTTGTGTAATTAAATTAGAAATGAGGGAAATTCAACACTCTGCATACGTGCTTTCAACATCATCATCAGGGCTCTAAGTTACCTTTGTTCATTTCTCGAGGCAAATAAAATTAGTAGCTCAAAATACCATTAGCTATTCAACGTCTCAAACTGGCTCGTCAGGATTTTTTACCTACCGTAGAGATTTTTTTTTCTTTGCTTGAATTTTTTTTTCAAATTTTCAGTGCTTTAACTTTTTTCTATGTAAAAGTACTGTTGCAAAGATTATAAGAAACCCCGCATAAAAAAAACAACAGAAAAACATTTCAAGCTCACAGCTTAATGGTTACAAGAACGTTTTAAGTGATTCTTAGAGCACCGCTGAAAAGCATTACGACAAAGTTTTGTTCTGTGGAAAGAAGATCACTTTTACTAATTAGTCAGGAGTTTTTACTGGCGTGCTCGGTAATTTCTGCTTTAGTTATCAATAGCAATCCGATTAATTTGTCGCCTTGAAATACAGATGAAAAGGGACCCTGCTTGATTGTTTCAAGAATTAGGTAGAACAATGCCATTAGAGAACATGTTCTAAAAATTAGACCGATGATTAAACAGCTTGTCAATAAGGAAGCTTTTGGCAATCTACACAATTTAACAACATATTGAATTTCTTGAGGTTTCATTTAAACCAGAATTGGTTACTATTAAATACTGATTAAAAATATTCATTAATATTTAATTTCAATAAACAACATTGGGGTTTGATGAATCTGTATTAAATTCTAATAAATATCAGTTGAGTTGATGAATTTGTATGAATTTCTAATTAACAATCTTTGAGTTAATTAGCAATTGACATCATTTATGTTTGTAATGATAGCAATCAAGTAGAAATTAAAAATTGTTACAGAATATTAAAAAGTCTCATATCAAGATTCTAAATAATTTTTTTGAGTAACCTAATATCCTAATTTTCAGAGAGAAAGCTGTAAGACCGTAAATGAGAATTATCCTCTCCTATCACAAAACCGTTACTATAAAGTAATCATTTGGAAATGTATCGGCAAAAAGATCATTTTCTCTTTTTCCGAGATTATGAAATTAATTCTGCTGATTGCTTTCTGTAGTCCAATTCAAACAAAGCGTCTTGAGTTTCGCAGTGACCAGCCGAGGTGTACGGCACTATCTTAATTCCACCACAGTTTAACCATGCACAAAGAAACAAAAAGCCCGATATTGGACGCAATATTGGCTGCATTTATAACTGGACAGGAATTCACTCACAGGCGAAAAAAAAATTGTCCAAGTCCCGCCATGCATCCTAGTTCTTGAATTAGATGGTGTTTTATCTGTAAACAAATCAATATGGATTTTTCCGTTCCCACTTCGAGACTTGATTAACTTCCATAGTTTTTTGGAACAATCACAGTGTATTAATTATAGATAAGGGCCTCCATTTTCCATGGATATTGAAGATCACACTTTTCTTCATACCAGTGTCATTTTCTAACAATATGAATATGATGCCGAATTCATTTCAAATTCCACTGGTTCAACTTTTCATTAACTTCATGCTAATTACATTGTTTTTCCGAAGTGATAAGATCGGAAGATGGGGAAAATGAAATTGGTAAAATTCTGTATTTTTTAAAGCAATTTCTCCAAAACCTGATGAATAACTTTACAAGTTAGATGAGCTTATTTCGTTTTTTGCAAAATCTAATTTATAATGGTAACTTTTTGGCTTTACAAATATTGCATATCAGATATATTGCAAAAATATCTAAATATGTCTAGAATAAATTTGTTGAGTGAATTTTGTGTCTAACTTAACCATTTAAATGGTATATGGGTTTTATTGCATGTGCTAACTGTAGATCCGGTATATCTGTGCAATCTGCTAAGAATCTACACTGTTCACTTCTTTGGTGAGAATATATCTAATAAATCAAAAAGCCAACAGTGTAAATCCTGATCAGATGGCATGGATGTGCCATCTGATCTGGATCTACACTGTTCACCTATGGATAACAGTCATATCCCATGATGAAAAGAGATAAACAAAAGTCTAAAACAGTGTCGGAACATGTTTCCCGATAGTCTAAACCTGTAATTATACTATTGCTACTATGAAAATATGTTATAGTGTCCATGCTGTATACATTTTATAACATGACAAATGATATGTTCTGTTCTGTTCTAGAACGATAGGTTTGCATTCCTCATATTATTTTGGCACAGTCTGTATCCAGTCTGGCAACTAGTTTTCATATTAATTTACTGTAATTTCTATAGATTCCCTGTATCTAAATATACAATGTTCCGTTTTCAAGTGTAATCAAATTTTCCAGTCTGACAAAAATTTCTTTTCTTCCTTGATATAATTCTGAAACGTCCTCTGATGTAGGAAATTTAGTTACAGTGAAACCCTGCTATTAAGTCCGCCTCTCGAACCATTCTCTCACCAGAGGGCGTGCTACACAAGTTTCGCTTACACCTCTGTCAACGCCCGATGTACAAGATTCTTGTACAAAATATAAATAATGAATAAAATGCTCGTGAGATTATTTTGATCTCTGTATATTTTACTTAAAATGAAAATGGGTATTTTTATTTTTTTTAGAACAATGTTTAAGATATATTTTAACCCAAATTTTCGGGGAACTATTTTGCGGTGTGACGATAGAATATCACGTGTATGAGAACTACTTTTCCCGGCGTTGACAGAGGTGTAAGCGAAACTTGTGTAGCACGCCCTCTGGTGAGAGAATGCTCTCGAACTGGACAAAAGTGGTCTTTATAGTTCGGTGGTTTTTATTTCGGGGTGGACAATTGTGCATAACTGTTACAAGGGAGATTGAAATTGTGGTCTCTCTATTAATGTGGCCTTAATTTCAGGCTGGTCTTAGTAAAGGGTTTTGCTGTTATTTTAACTCTTTTTTTTCCCCAAACTGGTGGAAATATCAAATGTAGAAGAGTTCAAAATTAATTATATTAACTCAAATTACTGGTATTCTATTTTTATTTTAGCTGAATTTTTAAAATCATTTTATCTATCTATCTGTCTTTCTTTTCATCTGTCAAGCGTGCAAAATATTGGCCAACCCCTTTCTTGAAAATGCAAAACTGAAATGATATTTTCAAATCTCTTTCATCCATGACAATTACAAATTATTAGTAAATAATTTCTCTACAACAGCTATTGTAGAACATTTGAAAAAACTTTGCCGAGAAAAAAACCTGATGTGCCAATTTTCTGCTTCCATGCTATATATTCTTTTTCCTCGGCAAGCTTTCCAATTTCTTGCTGATCTGCTATAATGAGATATTTTAAATTAGAAAGTTGTTCCTTGTGTTGGAACCCGTGAAGAGACAATATTGCATGCATGACGCTATTAATGAAATGCGTTTTGTCAGCGGTAGTATCATGATTACATTACCAACAACGGATTTTACCATCGCTCCTTCCATCCATTGTTGTAGGGATGCTCCATTTTCAAACTGTGTGTTTTTCCACAAAGCAATGCCCGCAACAACAATCAGTCCCCTAATTCCAAACTTCTGTCGATTTAGGGTGTAATGAAGGGGTATAACCTTTACATTGTGTGATAATGATCAGGCTTGGGGCGAAAAATGAAGAAAAGAGCATCCCGACGTTGTAGAGATGAAAAGAATACAGAAACTGAATAATTACAAAAAAATGAAGAAAACGAAAATGTTAGATTGGACAAAAAAGACATCACTGATATTAGATTTTGTGAAATTAAATAGTTGTGAGGATAAGGGAGGAAAATATTGATTTTTGTAATAGCATACCTCATATCATTATAATTTCATTAATTGCTTTCGTTTAGCACTGGTGATATCAGGATGACATGTGAAAGAACACAAGTTAAAATCAGTTTAATAACTGTTAGAACATAGATTGAGCTATGATTATCTCAGATCTGGGTATTTAGGGTTCCCATTAATGTGTTTCACTCCAGCAGCTAATAGAACTCTACCTTTGATTGGTCCAATTTGTAGGCTGAGCTTTATTTTAACCAATCAGCCATTTGGTAGCTGGTTCCCAGGTCTTTGTTTTGTGATTCTGGTTCCTGGTCTGTCCATCCATAGTTTTTAAGGTGTTTCAGAGTTTTAATATATGAATTTAAATCAGTGTAGACCCTTATCAGAGTGCAGTAACATGCAGCTTAATCTGGATCTATGCAGTCTGATCTGGATCTACACTATAAGGTTAGCTTGTAGCAGCTGTCGACAGGGAATCTGCACAGATCTAAATGAATCTAATTTTAAAGAGAAATCATTATATCCTAACAGAAAAAGATGAGTGAAATATCAATTTACAAATTAATTGATAAAAATTCAAGTGTTTTCTTTTGAAGTGACAAATTAGACAAGAATTTATCTTTATATTGCATTTTGCCCTCTAGTTTTCAAACATTTGACAAGATCTTACAGTAATTTGTCAAACTTAACTATAAAGGTGGTTTACAGATTTTAACAAATGACAAAATTGACAAATAGAACCTATCTGCCCTGTTAAATCTTATATATTTGTCAGACTACATCCTAAGGCAAATGCGTTTATCGCTATCTTTCATTTTAAAACAATTAACCTCGTACTCTTAACAGACTCCGGCATTCATAAACTGCAGCTTTATTGCAAATTTTGCTAAATGCTTAAATGATTATTGAAATACATCAAGTAATAAAATATAGAAATAATCACTTACAGCTAAATAACAGGTTGAAAAAAATGCATTTTAATTTACCAGCTCCCTAAATCATTGCTTTTTGATATATAATAAAATATATGATATGCAGAAAGAATTTGTTTCATATACAATAATTTTTTAGACTTAAGTAAACTTTGTTGCTGTTGTCTGTCTACATTGAAGGGTACACCTTCAATTAAAAAAAAATCTTGTCCCTAATTTTTTTTTCCGCTAACCATACAAAAGGTTAATTTACTCAGAGTTATTATAAATTAATGTTTGTTAAAGATAACAGTATTTTCTGTTTTAAGATTTTCAAAATATTGTTGCTATATTCAATATGCCTTTTATGAAATTTTTGCCATCAGATCTGGATCTACTTTGTTTGTTTCTTGGTCAAAACCAACCTAATGTATTTTAAACCAACAGTGAAGATCTTGATTAGATGGTACGGATGATCTGGATCTACAATGTTTGCCTGTTTGCCCAACAAAAGTGTCATTTTTGCTGCAGAAGCAATATTCTTTGAAAGTTGCTGCAATGTTTTAACCTATTCCATGAAAGCCACTGTCACGATAATCTAGAGAAAAATGTAAGCTTAAAATATCACACTCAAGTCAACCTTATTTCAGCTTTAAATAAGTAATTTTCACAAGTAGTTAAGGACAGTGTAATAGGTTTATGTTCTGATTGTAAAATCTCACGCAATTCACTCATCAACTCTGTGTGACTTCCTATTACTTGTTATCCTTACTTTTTCTTCTGCTAGATATACAAACTACAAAGAGCGTGTAATTGTACTTTACTTCTTTTGACACCAAAGTATTGCAAAACACGATCAAAGCCTGCACCGATTTCATCAAAAGTCTACTTTGGTTTACGCTTGTCAACAACTTACTTAGAGGAGCAGAATAAAAAAATATCTTTGTAAAGGTGTCAGCGGTAAAGTCGAACCTTGTTAAAACTATGAAAACCTGCTGAAATACATACCGCAAAACCTTCAATCTATTGTTTTGGAGGTCTTTAATCGTATATCTCAAAGACATGGTCAGATTTCTGCCAAACTTGGCACACGACCCATCTTCCTTTGGTCTGAAATATGCCGAAAACAATATGACACTCGGATCAAATTCTAGATAACGTACATTATCTCTATGAACAATTCTATCTTGATCGAATCATCGTGGGATTTGACATAAAATAGTCTCTGTGAATAATGATTTTATAAAAATTACATTGTACTTTAATTATCATTTTCTTGTTATCATTTTTAAAGTATTTTTCTCATTATTAAGTTTTGATTAATGTATTTTGATACTCATTTCTGCTGGCATTAGCATTTGGTCCAACTGATATAATCTAAATTTGGGATTATTGTTGTTGTTGTAGTTGCTGCTGTAAGGTGCATCATAAGCAAAAGAGGACATACATACTACTGCTGTTTAATGTGAAAACAGTAAAACTGTGTGTATCAGTAGAACTTAAGACTGTTATACCACCAAAGTAACAACTTTTTTTCTATTTACACATTCACAAGTCATACATCCCTGCAATCCACCCCTACCCCTTCAAATACAAAAACTATGGGTAGTGTCTCTTTAAAGAAAATAATTCGCTATTTTTTCGTATCTCTCCCCCCCCCCCCCCCCCCCCCCCCCCCCCCCCCCCCTCTTTCTTGTTTTTGGAGAACAGGGACCACTTTTGATATAATAGTTACATGCTACATTTCTACACTTGCCACAGTATTTTGGCAAATAATAATCGTCAGTTTAGAGTTTAGTGCAAAAAAGACGTTGTAAATACCATCCAAAAATGAAGGAGATATACCATTATTACACATATTCGACATTTTTTTCATACCAGCTGTTTCTTTTCTGGTCTAATGACTTAGTAATCCTCTAAAAATTGAAAGTCAATCAATGAAACATGCGAAAGCTTATAATCAAATTAATGAGGTAAGTCTTCAATTTTCAAAACATAATTAGAAATAAATCAAGCGTATGTGGTTTGCATGTGTCAAATGTACACAACAGAGAAATGAGTGACAGCCATATTGTTCTGGGTCGCTTATCTGTTGTAACTGATACCTACAATGGTAAACATATGCTGATATTGAAACCAGTCTGCATTTTCATAAGCTGTAATTTGATTGGCTGCTTGGAGACAGGATGTGACATCACTGGTGACCTAGGACCTGCATCTGTCAGCAAGAGTGAAATGTACCTTCAGATCTAAGACATTTATAAATAAATGAAGTAAATTATCAAGCTGTAACGTAAACATAATCCCAAATCAAATGTAAGCATGTTCAGTATACGACATGGAACCTCTTCACAACCTCAGTTACAATATCATTAACGTAGTGCAAAAAAGGTATAAATATAATTGAAATAAGAAGCAGTTATACCATTATTGCATGAACATGATGAAATATTTTTTTTAGTTTACTAGATTTTCACCTACTACTACCAAAGGTTTTTTTTTTTGCCTTCCATTTGCGTAATGAAGATTCTTAAGCATTAAATCGGTGACATTATCTAAACCTGAACTTTCAAATGACCCTCTTGAAAATGACAAAAATGTCAAACAAATGCATTTCCTGTTGATCTAGTCAAAGATACGTGCGTCTGCCTGACATAAAAGCCAACTTCGTTGAGAACCATCATTCAGTGACAACAACCTTTTCAATTATTCTTTCGCCTCAACCTTTACTATTTCAATGAAAATCATTACCAAATTTTGACTGGATGTTTGCCTCTATTGTCAACTCCATGTAATAGAAACTGACCATCTTTAGTACTGTGTCGCTAACTAAACGATGCTTGGACAACATCTTTCATGCCTGATGGGGTTATAATAACACCCCTATCATGGATCCCTTTTACTATTGTCAAGTTTCAAGGACCTGTTGTCCACCTAGTGACCATTTGTCCACTAATTTCTTTGTGTGACCCGCCCACCTTGGATCACCGACATTATCTCATTACCTTGGCTTTGTGAGGCCCCTGGACGTCTCCAGTCTCCATTCATACTGTCCTCATCCCCTTGCTGCTCTTTTAAAGGGTCATTATCCACGCAAAAAGGGTCTCAGCGATTGCCTAAATACCTCTGTTGCTGCTGTCGGTCTGGGTCAAACATTTCTGAAAGAATGATTAACCATGCATTCCAAAACTTTCGTACAAAAAAGATTCTTCCAAAAGTAACATTTAATTTTCCTGCGAAAAAATGTAACTAATAACAATTTAATATATTTTGTCATAATAACAATTCTTATATTACATGTAATTATATTAACCCTTTCCTGTATAGATACGCATTTTTACACATGTGCGACCAGTGTAGATCCAGATCAGCCGGCACATCCGTGCCGTCTGATCAGGATCTACACTGGTCGCATTTTGGTCAGAAATAAGATCATGAATAAAAAAGCGAACAGTTTAGATCCTGATCAGACGGCACAGATGTGCTGGCTGATCTGGATCTACACTGGTCGCACATGCGTAAAAATGCGTATCTATCCAGGAATGGGTTAAAGTGAACAGACATGGATGTGCCAGCTGATCTACACCATTCACCCATGCGATAACAGCCATATCCCATGGAGCAATGGGTTAAGCATAAAGTATGCTTACAGAAAACTCATACAAAAATGATTCAAACATCAGCTTTTGTGAAATTTGATGGAAAGTTATTATATTTAAAAAAGTTGATTTGAATTCTATAGCATTATCAGAGTAATATGTAACTTGTAAAATTTGAAGTACTTTTTGCAAATTGAAGTACTTTTTGCAAATGCTGATTCTTTTTTTTTACCAAATTGTAAATTCCTAGCCACACATCGAAAAATATCATGTTCTGTATAAGTTTGTCCCCAACCCGTGAATATGCCGCACCTCCTCGCTTTCTACACATCTGAAAACATGTAGCTCTCGTCTATGTGTTCATATTTCAGGACAGTTGTGTTTTATTAAACTGCATATTATTATTTCACAATGGATAACTCCGGTAACAGCTGATATCATCCCAGGCATGAAACTAATCAGGAACACATATGGTCGAGACAAATTGGAAATTCGGTACTCAGGAATTATGTTTGGGGTCAAAATACTTTTACTACCACAGCCTGTTGAACAAATGATAAAGTTTCAATTACAGTTTTACAAATTACATACAAAATTCTTGTTTTCTACGATTCCTTATTATTTTGTAAATATTTTCAAATGAAGTCCTTAAAAAATGTATAATGGATTTGCTTTTCTTTGAATTTGAGCTAGTTCATGGATCTACACTGTTTGCTTCTTGGTCAGAAATATCAGACAAATGGGTCTACACTTGTAAAAGATGTGATTCATATAAAGACTTAAAAGGTTAAATGCACCCTATTCATGGAAACTCCATGCAAGATGACCTTAGATAATTACCAACTTTTAACAATGAAATGATTTACACAATTTTACATTTTAACCAAAATTTTGTGATCACACCAGTACATCCTGATGGGATGATCAAATTTCAGTTTAATGTTATTTTCAGCCCTTATCCGAATTTTAATTTGTGTTGCCATGGCAACAAAATGGTGAAAGTTACCAGGAAGGTGCCAAATGAAATAATTTACTGGTACAGGGTGGAGAAAATTAGCACAGGAAGTTGGATAGAACCTCCATTAAGAAGAGTTCTATTACAGATATTAAAGTACAGGGTCTGAATCTAAAGGAAATAATGTTTTTGTTATAAAAACAGTTTTTACACAATATATATAAGCAACAGTAGTATAAATTATTGAGAAATCTAAAAAACAAAAACATGCAAGAAATTTTTCAATCTTTGAAATTTTTTTCGATTTTATATCGAATATAAAAGGATATATTAGAGAAATAAAATTGAAACTTTATCAGTCAAAATGTCTATCTAAGAACACTAACATTTATTTGATGGACAATGTTAAAATAAAATTTTATGGAAAAGAGTGTTGAGGGCCTATTGTAGTGTCATTAAAATGTCAGACTGTTTAAAGTAGATCAACCCAAGAAGTATGTTTGAAATCAGCTAACTTACAGATTATTGTCAACTTTTGAAGGTTGGCAGATAAACATCATTAGGTATTACTATGTATTAAACAGAAATAAAGAATTTTTAAACATAAAATATTAAATAATAAAAAATAATAATTATAATAATTTTTGGTAATTAAATAAAGCTAGTAGTTAATTTTTTATTTTCCACAAAAGCCTTCACAAATCAAGCTTAATGACTCTTATGAAAATTATTATTATTATTATTATTATTATTATTATTATTATTATTATTATCACAATTGATTTTGTCTTTCTATTTAATCAGAAAATAAGTATTGCACTTGCTGTAAAATACTGTTTTCATGACAAAATGCTGATATTTTTATATCCCTAGTTTTATTATTCATTCGCTTATGTTTTGTTGTTTTCATCAATTTAGTAGTTGAACAGTACAGATAAAAAAATTATATTTAAGCCTATCTAAGAAATAGCTGCTTTAAGTTTGATCATATGCACAGCCCTTCAAATTTTATGATTATTGAAGATTTTGAAAATACTTGAAATATAAACTAACAATATAAAAAATTCTGCAATAAAATGTTTTCGGTGTATTTCACCCGATGATTACTCATTTAACGTGAAATCTTGGAAAGAGTAAATCCTTTTTAACTGGAAATCTTATTCCTACGAAAGTGTGTGCACAATGTTAAATAACATTTGCAGATGTGAAAAGATATAAAACTTGTAATTTGAAAACCTGCTGTTATTATGGTTTTATTCTGTCATAAAACTCCCAAGTTGGTAATTAAGCTTAAATATAGAACATAAAATAAAATATGAACTGGAATAGCTAGGAATGGTGTCAATAAAATCAACTTGATCCCTCCTAACAAGTTAGCTGCTTACATCAATGTAAATCAGAGATTTAATTTGAATGAAATACCTAGCATGGTTCTCTAAAAAAAACAAAAACAAACAAACAAAACAAAACAAAACAAAACTGAAAGATTTACAGTAACCATGATAAACTTGAATGTATCCCCAGACACTGATGTGCCCACTGCTTCAACAACATTAATTTTGTAATAACAAAGGGCCATAACTCTGGTAAAATTGGCTGCAGGAACAGATCATTTCTTTGTAATCATCTTCACATCCTGCTTAATTATCTGTGCAAGTTTGAAAAAAATCTGCCAGATAGTTTAGGAGGAGTTGATGCCACATGATTTGGAGGAACTATGTACGGATGTACAGACAAGTTCAACTCTATATGCCTCCCATGTTGTAAGGGTGGGGGGGGGGGGCATAAAAAAAATGGAATTAGAAACCAGTCTTTTAACTCTAGCATGCGATTCGTCAGTTTTGTGACAAAATTCAAATTTATCCAATCAGCTGATTGAAATCTGAGACTGGTTTACTGTCTCTCAGTCTCAGTTTTATGATCTTTCAGACCAAGTTCATCACATTTCTGTATGATGTTTTATAATTCTAACAATCAAACAGTAACAGCTTGATTCATGTTGAAGACCAGAGAAATTTATCATATGTTGGAAAAATATGAATGCCTGCTGTGCCCAAGGTTATAAAACTTAATTTGGAGACCAGTCTCAAATCTCAAGCATCTGATAGGATCCTTGAGATTTGAGACTGGTCTCACATCTAAGCTTTATGATCATGGGCCCTTGTGTCCAACCTCTGACAACGTTGTTTTTTTTTTACTTCAAATGTTCATTCCACCAGTCCTATGTCTTTACACATCAGCAATTCTTTGAACTTGCAGATTTTGTGGCATAATGTAGAAATTCTTTATAAGAATACAAATCTAGCCAGAACTTGAGGCTGCTCAGTATTTGTATGGACTTGGTATGTTTCTGACATGTGATTTCCTATTTCTGGTTGTCATATGTGTGGTTGTGACAAGCTCATGGAAGTTCTGGAGACTATAGTATGTGTGCTCTTATCTGGAGAATGAAAATTGGAAATTAAGGAATATTTATTGAGAAAAAAAAAACACTCCGAAATTTCTTGTTTAAAAAGAACAAAACAATTCTCAGATAGATCTATTCTGGTCATTTCTAGAACAAAAATAACATTAATATTTTTGAGGAAAGAAAGCAATGTAGAGAAAATCATCATCATCATCATCATCATCATCATCATCATCATCATCATCATCACCACAACCAATGCCACTACCACCACCACTACCACCATAATGATGTTATCGTTAGCATCATAATCATCACCATCACCACCACATCATTATCATCATCACCACCACCACCATAATTAGCACCACAGTTATCATTAACAGAATAGTAATCACAACTGCAATAATTATCATCATTATCAGAATCATCACTATCATCAGCAGCAAAAATAAAAGCCTCAAAATCCTTGTAAATCCTTGTCAGACGGTTGCACTGATCGATATGTCCTGACATTGTCATTCTCACTGTGTACAGGGCTTAATTTGAACAGCCATTGATGGGATTAATAGGGCAGTTGGAATAATTGGAAGACAAAGGCCCTAGACAGCCATCATAACAATACGGGTTCTATTCACCATTCTCCAATATGCAACCACTTCCAAATTGAAAATCCAAAACTGCCAGACTAATCAAGCCGGCATTGCATTCCACAAATTTGGCATGCATGTGAACAAAACCTTACTGGTAGAATATACAGCTATTTCCTGGTCAGTGAATTTTCTCGCCAGCAATTTTCTATTTTACAATGCTGTATACATAGACAGGTCTATGTGAGTACAGTATTTTGCCCTTTAAAAATGATGAGTAATCATTTTGCTGCCAGACATTTGATATTCAAATTGATTTTTATGTCCTTCACCCCCTCCCCCATCTTAATGTTACATCTCCACCTTCTCATTTATATATAGCATGATTGCATAAATACCACTTTATTTTCAAACAAAAAACTCTTTTCCTCCATATGTACGCCTACATGGCATGGGTGAACAGTGTAGATCTAGATCAGCCGACACATCTGTGCCATCTAATCAAGATCTACACTGTAAGCTTTTTTATTTACTAGGTTATTTCTGACCAAAAAGTGAACAGTGCAGATCCTGATTGTATGGCACCGATGTGCAGGCTGATCTGGATCTACACTGATTGCTCATGCAATAAAAGGCATGCTCTTATATGGAAAGAGATAAAATCAATATGTTTTTCATCTGTCCCAACCCCATTACATTGATTACCCCCTCACTCTTGTATCCCCAAACACTTTTTGCCTACTCTCTAAGAATACCGCTTCTAGCCTTAATTGTCTACACAAGCCACTTGCCCTCCCGATCAAGGATCCATTCCAATAAATTATCAATTTACTGCCAGAAATCCGGTATTCATATAACTTCCAAATAAAGGCTGGACGGACAAGTGATTTTACTGCCCAGGGCAGCCTAACAAATGGCATAAAATGGCCCATATTGTCTCTTTAGTGTGGTTATTTGTTCATATAAAAGGTTTGTGTTATTTGCCTAGAAGGACTCGCTGAGATTTAGGAGTTAGGACGATATACGAGGGATAATAAAATAATAGCTGTCTGCTGATTTCCATGAAATTTAGTAATTGTGTAAGGATTCCGTGGTCATTTACATGGCTAGCTGGCTTAAGCTTTCACATACTTGATTAATTTCAGTGGAAATCTATTTAACATTTAACTCCATAGAAATGCCTTTATGCTATGTGTGAACAGATCATGTGTTTCTGACCAAGGTGCACAGGAACATTGTAGATCCAGATCTGACAGCACTCATGTAATGTTTCAGTTAAATATTTAAAATGGATGCTTTTCAATGCATTCATTTACAGTGTAAGGGAAAAAAAGGCAACACAGTAAATTAAATAATTAGTCACTTTTGGCTGATTTGGGTTACAACAATTTTGGTAACTTTTCTTTCTTCAAAATTGCCCTGAATTGTCATACTAGTGTAAAAGGGTATAAGTACCATTGAAAAAAGGAGATAATAATATTAAACCATTATTGCATTTAATAAAGGTGATTATATGAGGTCTGCTGAGGGATTACCTTAAACACAACACTTCAGTGGATGGTCAACAAGAACCCTCCAGTAAACTAATTTATATCTTTGCACCCAAAATATGTTGTAATAAAACCATTGGGTTTACAGTTACTTCTAAGTATCATTCTGAAATACCCATCATTATCATGGCTGCTTTCTATATTGAATATCTTCATAATTCCATTACAAGTGTTTACATATGTTTACAAATACCTGTCTTTTTATTCTTTTGGTGAGGAATTATCTTGTATCCTCTTTAGCGTGTTTCTTAGGTCAGGGGTATAATAGGTGTTATTACCAAAATCTAAAAACAATTGTAAAAAGCCTGGTGGTTTTAATAATCATTTATAGCAAACACTCTCCATCGCAGTAAAACATGTACTATATACTGCTATCCCGAATATATTCTGAATACTAAGTATTTTATTATCATCATAAAATATGGGAAAATTACTTCCCAAATTCTACTACTTAGGATCAGCCGTACCTCCACTTGGGGGAGTAGGCATTAGTTAAGTGCCGACTCTCCAGGAGTCAAGGTTCTCTAGGCTTTATCGATATCTACGATTATGGAAAACGCTTCTGCATGCCGTGAAGAAAACATTTATTATTTTACCCTTACGCCACCAATGCTGTAAAACTTCCTACGAAGAATTTTTATTACTGCGTATTTTCCCCCCGAAAAATTGAATTATTTTTTTGACATTGACATAATTTCTATTTATATTTCATGACGATTTCAGCAGTTATTAATGCACGATTTCACACAGTGTTTTAACGGGCACGAATCACGTCGCATCTACTTCCTGCAATCAACGAATTGAGGAAAATTGACTTTTATTTCTCAGGTTTCAATATATCAACTTGAAAATCATGAAATTAGTAAAAGATATAAAGTTGTTACAAGTTTCTATCAGAAAAGGGTGCGCATCATTGAATTTTCACCAGATGTACCCGATTGCTTTTTATTACTGACATATTTATGCTCAAGACTGAACAAAATAATTTATGTAATATTGAGTGACACGTGCAAAACACTTACATTCTACTATTTTACTCAACCATATTCATTAGACTTAATTTTTTTTAGTTCAGGGGAATGAACTCAAATATTAAGAGGAAGTTATTTAATTCACTAATAATATTTTTAGCTGTGACTATGTCCTTATCTGCCTTAGTGCAGATCCAGAGGGGGGTTCAATGGGTTTGCTGGAACCCCATTTTTCAGCAACAATATTTAATTTACTTGCATTGGGGATTTTGGTTAGAAAATCGGTAATTATCATGTAAAATCAATCAACTTATCCTAGCTTTGACCATTCTTGAAAAGTTGACAGAAACTTGTCATATGTTTGTTTTCTTGCTTTCCAAACAATACAATGTGGCGATTTGACAGCGCTGTTGTCTAATGACCCACAGGGGTGAGCGTAAGTCGGCATATATCATTACAGACAATCTGATAGATACTACTCACTCAGTGCACATTACCATTTCGATATTTCTTCGTAAAGATATCAGCTGGTCCCTAGGCACTGTAAACCTATATCATTGACACTTTCATTCTCGCTACATGTGCTTGATGACATTTCTTGGCGGGAATTACTTACAGCTAATTTACACACGAATCTACATAAATGGGCGAAGAGAGAATTCAACGAAACATTATGACAACGCTGTCTTTGCAGCTAATGTTTTCTTAATTAATCAAGTCTTTTATAGAAGCTGAAAGCTGAGATGTAAAAGAAATCCCAATGCTGATAAAGAAAACTGTCCGAGACGTTTTTTAAAATGTTTTTTCTTTTCCACTAGCTATGTTATCTGAATGTAATATGTTTAATCCTTTACTTCATGTACATGGGGTTTAATGCATGTGAACATTGCAGATCCAGATCAGCAATCACATTTTGGCCATCTGGTCAAGATCAACACAGCTGGCTTCTTGGTCAGAAGTAACCTTATGAATTTTAAAAACAGCAAAAGGGTAGATCCTGATCAGATTGCATAAATACATCTGCTGGATCTGGATCTACAGTGTTTGCTATGAGATAACAGCCATATCCCATACATCAACCTTGGAAAAGAAATTCTGGGAAAATATCAAGAAAGGTAGAAATATTTTTTTGATATCAGACTATTATACCCTATAGACTGTAAGCTTTCTTTAGAGCAATTAGAACATTTTTAAAAATCCACATAAACCAGACAAGCCAAGTCGTTCATTTTGCACTTATAGCCATCGTTGCAAATGAGCCAAGATGGCTTCCCAAAGATACGAGGTGTTTCTGGAAACGTGTAAGCTAGTGCATCTCATTATATTGCTGAACCGTATTCGACATATGCCAGAGTATGTCAACACAATCACGCCTCATAGAAAACACAACACACCAAGTACACTATCATAAATTGCCGAAAATTGGATTAACTGATCTGCTGACATTAGGCGATTAAAGTGATTATGGGGATTTAAGATGCTTTCAACAAATGAACCTGGGGTTGAAATTTTGCAGGTAATCAGTGTCTAAATTTTTATTGAAAAGCATATTTCACATGTTTAATTTGAAATTTATTTTAATGATTTTGGAGTTCATGGACAATTTGAGCAGTAAGTCTGCGCTTTAGATATTATTGCCCTGGCAAGATGGGTAATTATCTCTCCTAATTATGTCTTTAATGAGGCTTTAAGTACTTCTTCATTCATTTAATCACTTAAAAAATGTATGAGTCTTAATGCAGCCTTGCCGTCATTAAATAAAATAAAAAAAAGGCCTTCTCTTACGTCAGCAGACTACAATAAAGTCGCCCATCGCAGGAAAAAAAGCACCAATTATAAAGGTTTAATACGACAAGGTTATAAACAACTTGGGTGATTTCATGACAAATTACAGAAAAATCAACAAAATTAAATTTGGTGCCTTGAAAAAATACATTGTCCTATTACACCTGTAGGTGGTGTAGACCGTAATAATAACACTTTGTGATAATAATCAGTGAACTTCATATTGACAGTGTGAATGCCCAATAAGTCATTGCGGTGACATTATATACCCGACCTGTCCCGCAGTTTTTGTGAAACACATAAATTATAGGCCTATCAGTTTACTAACGTTTTTGTGTTCTGAAAAGAGTCCGGTCGCCATAAATAAAGGTTATGTCCTTTGACTGAGGATAGTCATGGTTGCGTAACACTAGCTTTAAATAGACGACTCCACACTTAAAAATCATTTTGTTAACAGAAATTCTTTAAAATTACATTAATTTTGATCAATTGCATATTTGTCAAAACATGTCATTTCATAATGAGACAGGTAATTAAGTTAGATCATTTGACTTCATGTCCTTGGTTATCAAATAGTTTGATTTTTATATTTGTCATGTTTATACTTTATTGATGTTTACTCCATATACACGAGTTTTATCGCATGTGCCACCAGAGTAGATCCAGATCAGCTGGCACATCCCTGCCATATGTTATGGATCTACACTGTTCACCTCTTAGTCAGAAATAACATAATGAAGCTAAAAGAAAACAGTGATCCGGACCAGATGGCATGGATGTACCAGCTGATCTGGATCTACGCTGTTCACCTCTTAGTCAGAAATAACATAATGAAGCTAAAAGAAAACAGTGATCCGGACCAGATGGCATGGATGTACCAGCTGATCTGGATCTACGCTGTTCACCTCTTAGTCAGAAATAACATAATGAAGCTAAAAGAAAACAGTGATCCGGACCAGATGGCATGGATGTACCAGCTGATCTGGATCTACGCTGTTCACCCGGCAATAAAGGCGTATATATGGATGAAGGGGTTTATGGTATACCTTTTGATTCTTTGGACACCACAAGTAGCTGGTACTGTAATACACCATATCAGAATCATCCCTCCTGGTTTTCTGCTAAAAGCAAAGAATTCACATTTGTATATGCAACAATTTGAGTAACAAAATGCAGACAAAATATGGGGGAACAAATAAACAAATTCTAATGAGCTGCCTGTTTCAACATTCCTAGCAACAAATCCGAAAAAAAAAACACTGTTCTTTTCACATGGAAAAACTGTTAATGTACATTATTGGCCTTTTATGTGTTTAAAAGACGCGATATAAGACTATTAGGGGAGTTGGGCAAGAAACAAGATGTGTTCGGAGTACAATATACTTCTTCCTGTTTGAAGATCAATGCGTTAAATGACGGGCTTGGGAATACGAGAATGTTCGCATGTCCTGATGCATCTCCGCTTCAGTAAATGATCATGATTTTCTTGTAAATATAGGACGTTCCGAAATAGTTTGATTACTTAGTCAATAATCACACCGTCTCATGATGGAGTAAATATACGGCGGGATTTTGAGAAAAGATGGAAAATTATATGGATTATAAATAATATCACTGCAGAATATTCAAACAGGTTTTTTATGGAAGTGAGCCACAAATGGGAAAGCATGTTGTTTCTGTTTTTATATTCAGACATGTAATACCGGGTTTCTGCTAAAATTTTGACAAGATAATCAAATAGAAGTTTGATAGTTTGGCAATGGATTCCCTAGTAAATTCTTTAAATGTATTGTTCAAATGGTTTTAAAAAAACAATTTTACAGTCCCAAATTTCAAACAAAATCGGCACAGAAAAAAGTCCTTAACCCTATAAGATATGACTGTTTTCCATGAAAGACGTGTATAGATCCAGATCAGCCAGCACATCTGTGCCATCTGATCGGGATCTACAATGTTGGCTTTTTGATTAATTAGGTTATTTCTGACCAAAAACTGAACAATTCAGATCCTGATCAGACATCATGGATGTGCTGGCTAATCTGGATCTACACTGGTTGCAATAACGATAAATGCATACATATCGAGGAAAGGGGTAAGTTTCTTAAGTGAAAAAAGCTTATTTGCATTCATTAAAGATATGCCAAAAAACTGGATAAAGAATTTAGAGGAAACCCATTAAACAGTCCAGATTCAGTCACTGATAGTAAAAGTATGCAGGGGATGAGTTTTGTTGTGTGAAATGATAAGACGAGTGATAATGATGATGAGTCTGATGATTAGCAATGATAGCACCAGTGTTTGGAAGACTGCTTAGTGATAAAACTGCCATCTCTGATAACCTAAACTAGCTGAGACTCAGTTTAAAAAACAATTTACTGTCTTCAGTGTTTCCACTTAGCCAGCACTTTAATGACTTTCAAATTCAGTGTACACCGCTAATGAACTTAAGCCATATGTGCCTTGAAAAACCCACATTTCTTGTTAAATCAAAAACAGGTTATATGCCAGGAAAAACTTTCAGCTTTCTCCAAATTGTTTCTGTGTCATGATAATGTGCTTTTTGTGTAGAATACTTGACTTTGAAAGAGGAAGCATTTCCGAAGAGAGTAAGAAAAGTGGAACTGTGTTCGCCACATGCTCGTTTAAAGTTCTTAAAAATACATTTCCTGGAGTGAACGCGAAAAAGGTTCAATCTGACTCTCTTATTAAATATAACTTAGAACATTATTGCTTTCTTGTCGCAATTAACAGTTTTAATAATTGTTCATGCCTTCAGTAATCTTCATAATCGAAGTCAGCACTGCAGGTTTCTGATGTATTTTTCCATGGACAGCATTTCTACATCCATCCCATAATTCCACTGACTCTTATATCTGCTTACGGACTACCTGAAATACATTTTTTTTGAAAAATAAAACTTAGAAAAAATATAATACTGGTTACAGTTCATACTTCAAATAATCACAAAGAATAATTCATCATCTCTGTTGACAATAAAACTACTGTTGAATCAACATTTACCATAAATGCTAAAAAGTAAGCTTTTAGATTCAGTATATTATTTCTAACCAAGAATCAAACAGATTAGATCCAGATCAGATGACATAGATGTGCTGTTTGCCCATGGATAACGGCCACATCCCATGGAGTGCTGTTTGCCCATGGATAACGGCCACATCCCATGGAGTGCTGTTTGCCCATGGATAACAGCCACATCCCATGGAGTGCTGTTTGCCCATGATAACAGCCACATCCCATGGAGTGCTGTTTGCCCATGGATAACGGCCACATCCCATGGAGTGCTGTTTGCCCATGGATAAAGGCCACATCCCATGGAGTGCTGTTTGCCCATGGATAACAGCCACATCCCATGGAGTGCTGTTTGCCCATGATAACAGCCACATCCCATGGAGTGCTGTTTGCCCATGGATAACGGCCACATCCCATGGAGTGCTGTTTGCCCATGATAACAGCCACATCCCATGGAGTAAAGAGTTCACAGCTTCTTGTAGCCCATGTGATTATAAGTATCTTGCATGAGTGTGAGGTGAAGATGGAAAAATCTGTCACCGAGGGGGAACTGTTTTGCAGGAACGAGGCTCTGCCGAGTTCCCGCCAAAACAGTTCACCCGAGGTGACAGATTTATGCAAGATACTTTTTCTTGCATACCTTTTACTGTTCATAACATTTGTGTACTTTTGTACAAACTAAATTTTGTTTCCTTACGCTGAAATATTGACGTTAACGTAAATTTTATTTTCTAAATGACGACACTAACTTGAATAAATTACGTCAGATACTCGAAGAAGTGATGTCACTCGTGTAGCACTAGATTTTCTTTCCTCGGTAAAACACGCGGAAATACTTATCAGGTATGCAAGAAAAAACATGTATAGATAGAGTAAAGAACTGCTAAAATTCTATACCATTTCCAATATATTTTTCACAACCCACTGCATTGTTCCTTCATTACCTTTGAAAATACAAGTTGTCTAGTTGTATATTGTGCATTCCATGCTTGATACCTTACAACAATTTGATGTTTTATGTGGTTGATGTTTACAACCTAGTTGGCAGTAGTAATCATGAGTGTTGGTATAAATCAGAAGCAATCAAATCTCATCATTTTTGATTGTCTTGTAGAAAAAATCTAAATCACTTATACCATAATGTATTAACTTAACGCACCCTAAAACATGTACATAGTTTGTCTGTGACAAAGGTTGATTGGGTTAAATTGGCCACACATATGGAACGATTGATCAATGTGGAACTATTTTAGATCTGCTAAAAGGGAGGACTGTTTTAATAGAACCTATTTATGTCCACTGTGACAGTAACTGCCTCATAGAAGATTTATTGCAACAACATGCTATTGGGAGTGTTTGTGGTTCCAACGAATATATTTTAAATTGATCCAACCTGGGCTAAAGACCGTGTGTAAACATGACGATATTTTGGGAAAAAAACATTGACCCACTGACTAATTTAAAGAACAAATTCACCTGTCAACAATGACCACCCACCTTCAAAGACAACTTTGGGTTTTTCCCAAAAAAGGTCTTTATAGGCAAGTTTGACTTTTCTTATGTACACTTTTGTTATACTCAGTCAAAGTACCTGTTGTTTATAATACAGCTGAATGACATATCTGCAACCTAATTATTTTCATTGTCTTACACAAAATGTAAACAACAGCTAAAAATAAACGATTTATACAAGTGCACCTTTTCCATCATTTTTAAATCTGATTTTCGTCTTTGTTTCAAACAAAAACAAAATTTAAAACTCTGTCAGTCAGTTAACACAAAAGATGTTAATAAAGCCATAATTTAACTGGTATTTTTTTTATTTTAATTTCTGTTGCGACTGCACCTGCAATTTTCACACATACAGATATTTTGGATTGATGGTGATGGAAAATAAGTGAAAACACTAACATGTAGACCGCCTCGATCATTACGATAACTTACACAACGGTGCAGAAAATGAATTAAACAAATTAAATTTTTCATTCTGATAAATGACATTGTAAAAAATATAAAAAATATGGCAGCTGGTTTTAATAGTAAAATAGTATATGAACGTATCATATTAGGGGGATTACGGTACAGGTATTTTCAGTCTCCCATTCCAACCTCAGATGTTTAGCCTCTAGATTGTCAGTAAATGTCAGTCTTTAATCAAAATCTGTCTATTTAGGTATCCTGTAGATATAATAAAGTATGATCTTACACACCTTTCTTAACGAATGCCAATATCTTTCATTGTTTTGATATGGGTCACAATGCCAAGAGGTAAACCATACCTGTCAGCCGTCTTTGTAATTTACACTGATCTTTAAACGAATTGCTAACTTTGCAGTCAACAATGCAGGTACCCTGAAATATAGAGAAATAGTGCTTTTAACGAATTGCTAACATTGCGATCAACAATGCAGGTACCCTGTAAAATATAGAAATAGTGCTTTACACGAATTGCAAACTTCGCAGTCAACAATGCAGGTACCCTGAAATATAGATAAATAGTGCTTTTAACGAACTGCAAACTTTGTAGTCAACAATGCAGGTACCCTGAAATATAGAGAAATAGTTTTATTGTGCGAGATGATACATACATGTTGTAGTAATAATAAAAAATGATCTAGCTAAATTAAAATAAATTTTAACTAGACGAGCATTCAACTGAACAGTTGTGTAACCCTGGTGTCTTTGTCAGGACCAGTCTTAAATTTTAAATGAAAAAATCCAAGCACAAAAGGGGCATAACTCTGTCAAATATGACACAATTGAGGGCAACAGAAAAAACTCTATTAGAATACGATGTACTTTGCTGTTTAACCACAGTCATTATTTTTCATAGTCAATGTTAACATTTTTACAGAAAAAAATCAACACAAAATAAATACCAATAGAGAAATAATTGAAAAGACTAAATTTTATCTAAATCTGGTAAATAATGGGTCCAACTTGGGGACTGTAGGAAGTCAATGACTTCATAAGTCTTTACATTAAATTCATATCATCATCTTAAATAATTAAGACTCTTTCCCAGAACAAAAGCTACTGATAATATAATTAAAATTGCAACAGACTGATTAATTCCTTAATTAGGGCTTTGTGGCAATGCTCTGAATCTTTTATAATCTTTTAGATTATTTCAAGAAATTACCTTATCACTGAAGAGTATCCAACCAGGGGAAATAATTATGGCATGGGTAGATAATACTGCAATTATGGGCAGGTCAAATAGCAATTACCTTCTGAGCAACTGTGGTAACAGGCACTCGGGTGATTAGTTTACAAGATCACTGACAGCTGATGATGTTGGTGTCAGGATTTTATGATTTAATAATTAAACTTTCCAAGAACCATTAAGTTTTGATGAAACTTGTTTTCCATTTCTTGCATTTGCACCAAGTGGCAGATTTGTTGGATAAAAAGGTCTTATGGATCAGACTAGCAGACAGTCCAATAAATGACCACTTCCTTTGATTTCTTTGAGTTATTGAAACAGCAGCATGATGTTCTTAAGAATATAAGTACCTATTTACTGACCAACACAAAATTCTACTTTTTGTAATTTTATCTTTGGGAAGCTGCAAGAATTCTCCCACAATACTTTGCACTTCCTAAGATCATTTAGAGTCCCCTTCAGGTTTTCTCTCCATCATTACTCAGCAAATTTACAGCATTTCTCCCACAATTCCCCTCACTTCCTGTGGCCATTACCAGAGATAGTCTCTAAGAGCCCTCAATGTCTGAAACTGAATCCTTTCCGCTCTCTTTTAATGAGTGTGAAGGAGCAATTTGTCAGGCAATGGTCACTTAGTGATTGACAGCCATCTTGACAAATTCAGCTCATCATTGTGGAAATATAATCATACTCTTGAGACTGCAGATTTTCCTCCCAAAATGATAAATATAAAAAGAACTTCATTTTAATAGAGATTACAAGAAAAAACTGAATACTGAACTGGAATTTTAAAATAATGTAATGGATATTGGGGTTTGAACAGGATCAGTTATTTTAACCCTTTTCTCCATAGATAAAATTTTATAGCATGGCCAAACTGTGTAGATCCAGATCACAATGGATAGAAAGGATGTGCTGGTTGATCTGGATCTAAACTGGTCTCATGTGCCTTAAAACACATATATATGGAGTAAAGGGTTAAGGGAGAACATAAAGGAAAAAAAAAACACATTTTTTTTAATTTTAATCTTGTAAAAAGGTAACAAAACTCATTTAAATTTAAAAAAAAACACAACAATTTTTAAATGTTAGATAAGGTGGCACACATCAGTTTCACAAAAATAAAAAACTTTCTAAAGAGCAGTATGCTTTTTATTTATGACACCAGTTAAGGACTTTATAAATATCACCTTTTATGACAAATATCATGATTTAGCTAATGAGATAAAAACATTACTTTAGAAGTACTGAATATTCAAAGTAATTAAAGATCTTCAGATGAGCGAAAACTAACAAAAATAATCAGAAAAAAACCTTGCTCTCTAAAATGGAGGTCAGTCCCGTTATTTGAAGAAGTGCTTTGTGGGCCGATGACAAAACTTGCAGTGCAATCTCACTCACTATTATTGGTTAGGAAAAATGTAATAATGTGGCGCCAGATTACAGGGAGTGTAATCAATCATCGCGAGCCCTGTGTGACAGCTACCGAACAATGGTAACATACTCCATGGAATATGAAAGATTCATCATCCAAAACTCCCAATGACTTAACTGTTACATTTGATGGCTCTTCTACAAGAAGAATAGCTAATGAAATAGCTCGTAACTTACATATTTTTTATATAAAATGACACCTTGTGCAGAACAGTAACAAAGAGAGGTAACTCATTTTTTTGCAACTAACAGGTATCATTATTTATCTCCCTTGGCTTTTAAACATGCTGTGAGTCATCATTTTGAAAAAGATGCAAATGAGTAAAAACTTTGAAGTTAAATAATCTTGAAAAATCTAGATCATCTAACTTGACGAAGTCTTGACTGACAGGAAAAAATGTTTTGTTTCAAGAAAATGTGGCACATACTGCATTTCTTATCATAAAAAAGTTACAAAAATAGAAATGCCAAAACTATATGTAGAGACTGATTGTAAGAGCTCTAAACGCCAATTGGAAAAATGAAACTATTTTGCCAGGTAAATTTACGACCAAGATAAAATATTTTGCGAGGCAGTTTCCATGCGAAACTTATCTACCAGCTATCTGAATTCCACTCATGCCAAGAGAGGGGGTAATTTGGACCAAGGACCTTCTTAGATTCGTATCTGAAGAAAAACACAAAAATATCATTTATATTGCTGCTTAAGCAAACATAAGTTTCATATGTGTAGATAATCTCCGGCAACATTCTTGAAGCTGTAGATAATACCTCTATCTGAGGTTTGCAGAAAACATATTTTACCTCCAGAAGTGAAACAACCCTGCTGTTTAATTAATTCAGTTGGTTTCTTATTGGCTAAAGATACACCAAATTAAATATTCTGTAAGCTGTCAATCCAAAAGCATACAGGTCTTTGTTTTTCTTGTTTCTTTAGCTTTTACTATTCAAAAAAATTTCAAAACTTATGAATGTACTTAAAATGATGTTGATTTTGTTTAGAAGTGGGAGATTTGAAGTTTTATAAGAATCAGACAGTGCTGACCTAATTACATGCAAATTGACACATTTTTAACCTTAAACCTGCTTTTCCATGTAACATGGCTGTTAAACCACAGGTTAACCCTTTCCTGGATATATACGCATTTTTATTTTGTGCGAGCAGTGTAGATCCAGATCAGCTGGCACATCCGTGCCGTCTGATCAGGATCTGCACTGGTCGCATTTTGGTCAGAAATAACCTAATGAATCAATAAGCGAACAGTTTAGATCCTGATCAGACGGCACGAATGTGCCGGCTGATCTGGATCTAAACTGTTCGCCCTGGCAATAAAGGTGTATCTGTACAGGAATGGGTTAACAATGTAGATTTGTGCAATACCCAATCAGGATCGACACTGTTCACTTTTAAATTGTAAAGGAAATATTCAGGTTGTTTTTATACAAAAGACCAAAATCATACATATTTCCACAATGCATGTTTTCCCATGAAAAGTGAAAGGTGCATTTCACTAAATATCACTTCCAGAAATAAATAAAAAAAAACAATGTACAATACTGAATGCAAAGCTATAAAACAATGGCAGAATATCCTGATTCAAAGATAACAGCGTACCATAGATCTGGGTAGATATGCCCCACAGATAGCATTCTAGACATTTCCTATCCATATGGAATGCTCTTGAAATTTAGGAAGATGATAATTGGGTATGACATTTGCAAGAAGTGGTCCGCACTATCTGCAGCTATCACATACATTTATTCCCAGATATTGGTAACAAAGACAGACTTACTGCACATTTTTTAGAATCAAGTCGCCAAAATGTAAGAAATTCTGATAACCTTAATCTCACTTTCCAGCAGCCTAAACATAACTGTAAAGCAGGTAAATTGGTTGAAAGTTTAACCCTTTCCCGTACAGACACACCTTTATTGCTAGGGCGAACAGTTTAGATCCAGATCAGCCGGCACATCCGTGCCGTCTGATCAGGATCTAAACTGTTCGCTTATTGATTCATTAGGTTATTTCTGACCAAAATGCGACCAGTGCAGATCCTGATCAGACGGCACGGATGTGCCGGCTGATCTGGATCTACACTGGTCGCACATGCGTAAAAATGCGTATATATCCAGGAAAGTTTTACGGAGGACCATAATTTATACTCCATAGAGATATGACGTTTATCACAAGGGCAATCAGTGTAGATCCAGATCAGGTGACACATCTGTCCCATCTGATCAGGATCTATGGTGTTATCTTTCTACATTGCACAGATATGCCAGCTGATCAGGATCTTCACTGGTCACAAATGGGATAAAAGCAATTCGCCAGTGAGCAATAGTTTTATATAATGCGAATCGTTGTTTTTTCAGTTACGGTGCCAAAAAGTTTCCATAATATGAAAAAAATCCAAATTCCACCTCAGGAACTGACAATGCCAATTGCATATTTTTTGACGAGGCGGAAAAACAAATACAACAAACTCATTCCATTATTTATCTAGACTTTTTGTAAATACAGCTTCCTCGCACTATATATTGCGAGAAAACAAGAACCAAATGATACCCCTATGAGTATGTACTGTCAAAAATGATCGATGCCTATCTAGGAACTTGACATATTCGCTGCTATAATGCCTTTGTTTTGATCACTTCCTCTACAGTGTTTTCAATACTCTTGAAACCCCATGGTTGCACAGCCTGCTGCATTTATTACGGAACAACTTCAGAATATTATTTTCTCTTTTGATTTATTATCCTCGTTTTCGCATCAATTACTCCTAATTTTAAACGTATATTGTTAAGTAACATTTAATGGTGCAAGATTCCGAAAAAGAAAGGGTATTTATATAATCATCATTTGAAACAATGTTTTTTAATTTCGGAGCCATCAGTTTTGCATTATACCGTCACACAAAACAGATACTCGCGGTGCTAATATGCTTTAAGCATTTCAGTCTATATTCACTTACTCAAAATCTGAGCATTTACATTATACCTAACTGTGATAAGTAACTTAGACAAAATTTACACTGTGCAAGTAAGATAATGAGAATAGCTATTTGAAATTATTTCTCCATTCTGTTGCTAATTTGTTGAAAATGTGGCTGCATGAAATAAACTAACTGCATAGTTAAGAAGATAACATTTATTTAATCAAATGCAGATTTATAGCTTTACACTGGCACAAACATTCACCTTAAATTGGTAAACTTTAACCCTTTCCTGTATAGAAACACCTTTATTGCTAGTGCGGACAGTTTTGATCCAGATCAGCCGGCACATCCGTGCCATCTGATCAGAATCTAAACTGTTCGCTTTTTGATTCATTAGGTTATTTCTGACCAAAATGCAACCAGTGTAGATCCAGATCAGACGGCACAGATGTGCCGGCTGATCTTGATCTACACTGGTCTCACACGCGTAAAAATGCGTATATATCAAGGAAAGGGTTATTATCTAATCCTTGCTAGTGCAGTGATTTCCCCTATTTACCCTTAGGGATTTTGAGGTGAAACATGTAAGTGTAGCTATGGACTGGTTTGGTACCATTCGATCACCTGTCTTGTCGGCAACAATTTTGTCTTTGCCCATCATCCAAAGCAGAACTCAAATAAGCAACAGTGTGTTTTGGGGCATATACATAATCCTTTACTCCATATATATACGCATATTAACGCGCATGCAACCAGTGTCGATCCTGATCAGCGGGCACATACATGACGTCTGACCTTTATCTGCACTGATTGCATCTTAGTCAGAAATACCCCCCCCCCCAATGAATCTTTTAGCATATAGTGTAGATCCTGATCAGACAGCACCAAAAAAATTCTTGTTTTTCTTGCTTTTGCTCCAAATATTCAGACAGATGTGTTTTTCTATTTTCAGGTTTATTAATGCTAGAAGAAGAATAGTTCAACCAATGATAGACCAGTCAAATAGAGCAGGTAAGCCCATTTTCTTCGACTAAGTGTTAACCCTTTTGTTGAGAATAACGCCAACCCTAATACATAATTATGAAACATTAACGCGCTATAGGTGACGTTACGTCACTTTCATTGTTTGTTATTTATGTGATTTTAGTAACGTAAAATTAAAGGATTGAACCTGGAGCTTAATTTGTATTCTTTCCTACATTTACATTTTGGTGCCGTGACTAACTCCTGATGCCGTGACTGTCTCCTTCATTTACACCATGGGATATGGCTGCTCTACCATAGGTGAACAGATCATAGCTGCTAGCTCAACCGTGCTGTCTAAACAGGATATACGCTGCTTGCTCTTTGATTCCTCAGATTATTTCTGACCAAGAAGTGAACAGTGCCGAACCAGATCAGTGGCATGGATGTACCAGCTGATCTGGATCTACACTGGTAACACATGTGACAAACATCTGTGCCCAAGGTTATAAAACTGAGCATGGAAACCAGTCTCAAATCTCAAGCATCTGATTGGCCGAAATGGCGACCAGTCGCCATTTCAGCCAATCAGATACTTGAGATTTGAGACTGGTTTCCAATCTCAGTTTTATAACCTTCAGCCCTTATGAAGTCAAGGTTTAACATGATCTGCAACAAACACGATTTTTTAGGCATAATGAAAAACAAAAGAATTTGTAACTTAACTCACAATCGTGTAAAGATCTAGTTAGTATTATGATGTTTTTGGTAGAAACTCGGCTTTTTCAGGATACAATTTATCTCCATATCGTTAACATTAGGCTCTTCTACTCAAGTGTTTTCCTATCTGAAACCAGTGGTAAAGATTCTGAAGTTTTGGCACTTTGTAGGAAGATATTTTTCATGCCAATTTTTACATCATAAATCCAGTGTGGCACTGTCTCTCAATCTATTTTGCAACTTTGTGGCATATGTTGATTACCGCTCAGTGGGAATCTAATATACCCCTGCATAAAACTAAAATAAAATCTGTCATATGCCATTCTTGCTTCACAGGCAAAATGGCAGTACTTAACAACTGTAAGGCCTGCATCGTGATAAAACTAATCCTGGACAATTCCCCCCTCCAAGTGAGAATGAATACCAAGATCTAATATATATCTGATCCGAAAGAGTGATATCTGAAAATAATGATACATTAAGAATGTTAAACAATAATCTTGTTTTAAGTGTTTTAAATCAGGTTTTATGGGATAAAATCAAAAAGATGCTTAAAGACATGGGGCACAGCAACAGGAAAGGGGTCTTTGGTCATACTTTTGACATTTTTGTTGTTACTTTATTATCTGAAAAGAACTTACAATTATTTGTTATTATTTTTCTCATAACTATTTGAAGATTCGTTTACACATTTTGACAACATCATGTTATTTTTACAGCAAAATGCATAATAAGTAATGTCGTCTGCTCAACTTTATGCTTTCATATTAAGAATTAAAGTCAATTGTCCAAAGGCTCCTTTTCCCATTACGCGCCTCTATTAAGTGAAGTAGCAGATAGAAACTATTTCACCTTAACCCTTTCCTCCATTATTATATACTCATTTTTAGGCATGTGCGACCAGTGTAGATCCAGATCAGCTATCTAATCAGGATCTGCTCTGGTCACATTTTGGTCAGAAATAACCTTACAAATGATAAAGCGTGCAGTGCAGATCCTGATCAGACGGCACAGATGTGCCAGCTGATCTGGATCTACACTGTTCGCCAACACAATAAAGGTGTGTCTATGGAGGAAAGGGTTATGTCCTGAGACCTAAGAAAAACAAAAATGTTTTTTAAATCTATGCACATTATAAATGTTTATAACAAAGGGAAATCACCCAGCATTACAAAGGGTGATCACTCAGTATTAGCTCACTTCAGCCATTTTTTCCTTTTTAAAAATGCCTGTCTCAAAAACTGGTGTTAAAAATTATAAAATCCATTCTCGAGATGTAAAAAAATAAGAAAACATGCCATCATAACTTTAAATGCAAGCAAAGGTTAAACTATAAAATGCCAGGAGTAAATAGAAAGAAAAAATACGCATTACCAGCTTTACGGCCGATTGTATTGAAAGTTGCATGCTTCATAAAATAAAATAAAACAGCAAACAAATCTATGAAAAATGTAAATTTAATTCCCTATTAAGTTGAGTTCCAAACTACTCAAAATATCATTTATTCTGTACCGATTTGGATGATGAATGGCTATATGATTATAATGTTTTTCACATTGATTATCGCTCCATAAAATTGCAATGTTATGGTAATAGAGGTAACATAAAGATTTTAGGGTTGCTGTTTTTCATACAGAACACATATCTACGGAAAATGATCAATGTATTTTCCTCTGAATTGCACAACTTATTTCCTATTATATTGCAGTTCAGGTGTATATTTATTTGTTAATACACAGAGAATAGAAAAATAATGTATTTTTAATGTAAAAACAAAAACAGACAAGAATTTCTGATAATTGATTTACCAGACAAAAAACCACAATGCCATTTTATAAGAACATAATGCATACAGCATACCACTATTTAATTTCCCCCTTGGTGAAATGCGGAGTAAAATTCTATGAAATGTCTTACCGTCTGATCAGGATCTGCACTGATCTCATTTTGGTCAGAAATAACCTAACGAATAAAAAAACCAACAGTGCAGATCCTGATCACATGGCACAGATGTTCCGGCTGATCTGGATATACACTGTTTGCCCACACAATAAAGGTGTGTCTATAGAGGAAAGTGTTAAACAGACACTCACAATTTATTGGACTTTGCTCAATGTTTTGACTTACGATGACTAGGAGCATGCCTGTTTTGCCACAGGTTGCTGTAAAATGGTGTTTTGTCATTTGCTTTGGCGTCAATGTGGCTGTTCAAACAGCCATTCAAAAAAAGCTTTAAAGGATAATTCTTTTCCTAATTTCAGTAAAAATGAGAATATTTATATGTACAAATATAAGAAATGAATCAACATTAAATTTTGATTGTTTTCATTCATGTAGGCTTCACACTCTTTAAGCAACCCATTAACTGTAGGTGTCATGGTCTTTTTTTAAGGAACCATATTTTCCAAGTACAGGTTCTAACAATATATAGTTACAAAATAACATATTGGGACAGCAATAACCAGATGAATCTAAAAGCAAACAAAGTAGATCCTGATCAAATGCCATGGATGTGCTGGCTGATCTGGATCTACACTTTTTTCCGATGAATAAAAGTCATAACCCATTGACTTAAAACATCACCTTTTTAGAAACGGCTTTTATTGCATGTTGTCCGATTTCAACAAACCCTACAAATAGCAAGTCAAATCCAATATTTGATGGAAGGGTTAAAACAAATACCAAGGACAAAGGTTTATTTTTTAAATAAAAACTAGACTGACATAATTATTTTATACTGCAATACCAAGGTAAAAGCATACATTATAACAATGGCAGTTCAGTGTACTCAATCTTTTTCGACTATCACAAAATGTAATTTACATTAATAATAGATGAGCCCCATTTATGTGTCACATTATCGTTAACAGTCAAGGGACGCATTTTGTTTGGTTCCATGGAACAATAACGATTAAGCAATAATGAGTGTTTTCAACACAATTTGTTAAGACTACCTTTTCACTTATAACGTCTAAAAACAGAGCTTCATGCATTTTTGAAATTTCCGATTTCCACGAGTCAAAGTTATATGCTTTTTGTTTGTTTCCATGAAACAATAATGATTAAGCAATAAAGAGTGTTTTCAACACAATTTGTTAAGACTACCTTTTCACTTGTAAAGTCTAAAAACAGAGCTTCATGCATTTTTGAAATTTCCAATTTGCATGAGTCAAAGTTATAAAACCTCTGTATTTCCAGAGTGCATTAAAACAATTTTCATAAAATTATTGTATTCATCTCATATTCATAGAGTTACACTATCGTCCCCGCATCTGTAATTGGACTTTTCAATATCGAAAGCTAATGAGAACACGGCGAAAAAATGATTGTTCAATACAATAAACAGTTTCTCCTTGCGACTAAACAGATAAAAGACTAGCAGATCAAGCATGAAAATATTCATCGAATCGAGCTATATTTTCAATTTGGAATAATTATTAATTTAGACTCGGCTACGTTACAAAACCAACATGTTCGGAAATTATATTACCGACTCGGACAAATTGACACTGTGATCATCACAATACATACAATTTATAAATAATTTATATGGAGTTCTTGAAACATGTGATCCAAGGAAGTGTTGTTGCTTTTAATTATTGTTCCACCTCAGTTCACCAGTAATGTTCTGAAAAAAACTTTTTGAAAGGTAAGCAGTGGATAAACAAGGAGACAGTGTCTTTAACCCTTCACTTAATTATAATACTTAAGAGATAAAAAAATGCAGGGTGACATTATTAAATTTTGTAATATCTTGCAAACGGGTTGATCTTAAACAATGAAAATCTGTTTAAGGAAAACTCCTTGTTACAGTGCAAGTGATACTTTCCCGATGTTGTATAAAATGACTGTGTATCCATATATCTCCTGTGGAAAGCATGAAACAGAAAAAAAACTAGAATCATCTTCAAAGTTTACCAAACTTTTCTTTTACCCCTGGATTTACAGGTTTTATCGCATATGCAATTAGCCTCTGGATCCAGATCCAGATCTATGCCAACTGATCAGAATTTACACTGTTTGCTTTCTGAGTGAAAAAACAACAAATGAATCATGATGCAAACAGTGCAGATCCTGATGAGACAGCATGGATGTAGCAGCTGATCTGGATCTACACTGTTTGCCTATGAATAACAGCCATATCTCATGGAGTAAAAGGTTGTCTAGCTCGTCAATACAATACAAACATACCATCATGCATTCTCTTCTCCAAACATTCTGTGCCCATGGTTATAAAACTGAGCATGGAAACCAGTCTCAAATCTCAAGCATCTGATTGGCTGAAATGGCGACCAGTCGCCATTTCAGCCAATCAGATGCTTGAGATTTGAGACTGGTTTCCATCGCCATTTCAGCCAATCAGATGCTTGAGATTTGAGACTGGTTTCCAATCTCAGCTTTATAACCTTGGGCACAGATTTCATGGAATGGCATAACATTACTGACTGATTGTTTTTCATGTTTTTAGCTCCAGGGGCTCACGCAGGGTACAATCCGGATGGATCTCTAGCCTGGGAGAATCAACATATGCAAATGGGTGCTCATGGAATGTACAGTAAGTTACAAACCTTGACTTTTATTGTCCCCCATTCATTCAAAACTCAACTAGAACATGATGAGACTTTGTCCAGCTGTATAGGATGTTTACTGTTTAATCCGGGCTGTAACTGTCAAAGTTCTCTGGGGTGTTTTGGCTGGAAAATACAAACCTGTATAAGGTCACCAAAAAATGGTAACTAAAGCATGAAATCAATCCTTCTTAATAAGACTTTATGCATATATTTAACAAAGTATATAATGAAACCATCAAACAAAATATTCTATTTTTAATAACCCATTAATTTTGTAAGGGATCGGTGTACCACAGACATATCTTAGGAATGACCCTATTAACCCAAACTACACCTTCATAAATCCCCAGTGACAGCCCTTTTAGTAATAATAACCGTGTTTCCCATCAAAAACTAGCACCAACATAGTGTGTGGTAAATGGGCCTTTAAGTAATGGTTAAAAAAACTTAATTTGAAATACTCAAAACTTCACACATACTAAAAATGATAAATGGCCCAAAAAATTTCCAATCTTTCATAAATCACATGTAATATTTGAAATGTGTATAATTGCTTACAATTTATTGTAAATATCAGCACCTGGGTGTTCACTCCTATATGTTACCATCAAATTCCTTTTAAATGACCCCATGGGGCGTCAAATTTTTTGAAAGGGGGCTTCTTATTATTTATATTAATTATTTTTATTTTAATATTAGATTATGAAGGATACTGGATAATAAATATAGATTAAATTATTTTTCACCTAAAAAATAACATGATGGAGCATTTACCAGTATTTGGGAGGGGTGTTTAAAAGAATTTTACAGTACGTTAGTGTAAGATTGAGTCATAAAACAATTTATGACAAAAAGTAATAGGTCCTTTCTCAAAACCCTCACAATCATTGGTGTGTTGTAGTTTCTATTTCATAATTTTTTTGTGATATGCAAAATTCCATTTGAATGAATTGTGAGGCAATATAAAAATGCACATATTGAGTCATCATTTGCAGTCAATCCAAACACCTTAAATTCTTTACTTTTTACTGTATTCATGTGTTTTGCCTTGGAAACATTAAACAATTATTGAATTTAAAAAAGATGGTATGATAATCAAATATTGATTGATTCAGTACATATGCTAGACAATGATGATGATGATGATGATGATGATGACAATAGGTTAGATGATGATGTTGTTGATGATGATGGGGTAAGATGATGATGATGAAGATGATTAGATGATTAATGATGATGGGGTTGATGGTGATGAGGATAATGATGATGATGGGGTTGCTGTTGATGTTGATGATCATGATGATGATGTTCAGTTAATAATTTATAAGGGCATAACCTGGCAAAAGTCTGACCAAATAACACACCACTATTTACAGTTTTAAAAATAACTCCTTTTTTCTGCTTTTATAAAACTAATTAGTGGCAATGTAAAACTTATTTATTCTGAAACTTAAAATTAAGGGTCCAAACTAATGAACTGCATACATTGTTTTCATGTATCATTAAATACCTTTTTTTTTATTTCCCACCTATCATTTTCTGTAATATGCACTTACTGTTTTATTTTGGCATGGATGAAAGTCATTATTGTTTTTCTAGTTTTTTGTGCTATGAACGGGGAATTTATCTATTCAACTAATCATACTGCTAACGATGTTATAATGGATTCTTTTAATTAAAGTGGCAGGTAACAAAAAAATTACAAATTGCCTCTCGTAAGTTAAATATGAAATCTTGAGTAATAATAGCATGGCACAAGACTAATAATTTTCCGCATTATTTTTGGATTAACGCATCTTGAAAGAAAGACTTGTGGCACTGTACAATTGAAGCTCAGTAACACAAAGTAATACTAAATTCTGGAAACCATTTCAAAATTAAGGTATGATTTAAATCAGAATATGCTAGGGTAGGATGCAAGATTTTCAGAAAGGGTTTCATATAAAACAGTCTTAGGGTAGTTACATAATAAATTCCAACATCTGGCCAAAATCACCATAAAAGTTGATTTTGCTACCCAAGTATGAGTTATGTGCACAGAGTAGAATGTATACTTATTCATAACTGTTAAATCATTTTATTTTTTGCGGGTTTAATTTTTGCGTATTTTGCGCTACAGCAAGAGCGCGAAATTCAACCCCAGCGAAATGAATCTATTTAACTATGTTTTTTTACGGGAAAATACAGTTGCGCCCCAGCTAATTTGTTATTTACGGGTTTTGCGCAAAAATTTATCCTCGCAAAATTAAATGATACTACAGTATTCGTTATAGACTAACAAAATTTTTTTTTCTTTGTACAGGGGTACCTGGGATGCCAGGAAGTGACATGTACGACCCAATGAAGACTGGTTACCCACACATGGACGGTTCCCAACGATATGATATGTTGGGCATGCACGGGGACATGTACGGAGCACCCCCAGTCAGTAGTTCATACTCACAAATGTCACAGTTACGAGGTCACGGCACTAACTCTATGCTCATACCCGGGCACCCACATCATATGATGATGGGAGCCCATGGAGCTCATGCCATGAGCCCTCATGGCATGTCAATGGGGTCAACCCAAAGCCCACCTCTGCACAGTAGTATGGACTCTATGGGACACATACAAGACATTCATGCGGGTTAACACAGTTTATCACTGCTATTAGGTTGGATTTGCTTTTCTGAATTGAAGTTACACAACGGTGTAACGAAAATAAATAAAAGTTGTGCAGTGGCGTGAACAGGGTGAAATTTTGTATTAAACTTGACAAAAAAGTATTATTATTCATGATGAAAAACAAGTTTTCATCTATGAACTTACACAGGAACGGAGCTGACGCGGAGCAGACACGGAGTGAAATTTGTTGTGCAGAGCTTACACTTGAGTTATTCTGCAAGATTTACACATTCATCGTAATACGGGTGAATAATTTCTCTTTGTATCGGAATGAGATAACGTGTGTGAAAATTAGGGGACAAACAGCAAGCAATACAACAGAACAAAACAAAAAAACTGCTGATCTGAAAACAGGGTTTACACGATTTCCTCCTACACAGACTTTGTTAGGTTTAAACAAGAAACGGGGAACTTTCAGGGAATTTAATTCCCCTTTATTCCTGATTAAATGGAAGGTCCATTTTGTGAGGTATGCCTGACAAAGCGTATTCAGTCAGCTACAGTTAATTTGGTGCAGGATACGGATAAACAACCAAGTATGTGACATTACCAGGTACCGGTAGTTCAGAATACGAGTTGTTTACACCAGAACTAGTCATTGAAAGAGAAGTGCTGATTGCTGATTGGTTACTGTTCTGCTATAAATCTATAAATAACTCTTTGTTGTATGTAACTGTTTCTTGCTGTTGAGTTGTTGCCCTTTGTTGAACTTTATTCTACAGAGTAATGTAACTTTGTTACTTTGTGTTTTATTTTCAGTATTTACTAGTCTTATATACAGTTGATTTTGGTTTGAAATCTTCAGTGTGTGCTTTCTTTTTGAAATCTTGATTTAAATTTCATGTGCTGTCATCCCTTTTTATATTTTTCTTACAATTTTACTTGTAAAATGTTACATTCAAATGTGCTAGCATAAAGTAATCTCATAATACAGCAGAGACATTTTAAGTTTTGAGAACAAGCAAAAACATTAACTTAACCCTCTATCCCAAAGGTGTGCAGTTTAGATCCAGATCAGCTGGCACATCTGTGCCATGTGACCAGGATCTTCACTGTTTGCTTTTATATTTCTCAGGTTATTTCCGACAGAAAAAAGATGTGTAGATCCAGATCAGCTGGCTCAGAGTGTAGATCCAGCTCAGATGGCTCAGATGTTCCAGCTGATCTGGATCTACACTGGTCCCAGATGCAAAAAAGACCTGTATATTCGGAGTAAAGGGTTTAGAAGGAAATTGCTAAGTGCATTAATATAAGTTTCATAGCGGATTACCAAATTTCTGGTATCATATAAATACAGCTATTAATTCATAGCTGTGAACAAAGTAATAAAATTAAGAATAAATTCTCTTTCTATAGGGGAGGGGGGGGGGGGGGGGGGGGGGGGGTGATGTTGTCGCTGATATTTACATCACTGCTTACAACAATATTATGTTAACAGGAGATCTTATATTCAGCTATCACATTTACTAAATTCTTTGTTTATTTTAGTTCTTTATAAAATCTGTCTCTGACGGTCACATGTAACATTTAATTTAACCTGTTCATTCATATATACGCTTTTTAATGCATGGGCAGTGTTAATCCAGATCAACTGGCACATCTGTGCCATCTGATCAGGATCTGCACTGTTTTTCTTATAGATTTATTAAGTAATTTCTAACCAAAAAATGAACAGTGCAGATCCTGATCAGATGGCAAAGATGTGGTGGCTGATCTAGATCTACACTGTTCGCTCATGTGATAAAAGGTGTATATATTGAGGAAATGTTAAATAAGAAAACAACTTAATTACCTCATTTTAAAGAAGTACATTGTTACGGTAAGATAAGAAAATTCATCAAAATTACGATTTTGATGCCCTGTATTGTTTGTCCATGACATTTTTATGTGGCGTTTTATTAGCATTCCACATATTACCAATTGTTTACATTTTTAATTGCACCAAGACTGATTAATGTACTCTAAAAGAAGGTTATACCAGATGATGTTTTTTTTTATTATTAAAACTATTAAGCAATAATATTTCAAAAGCATTTTTAAACACTTGTTTGCTTATATATTCTAAAGCAATATTGTTAACATTAATTTTTTGTCAAACAAAGTGAAGTATTGTTGATTTTCAGTTTTTAAGAGGAAAAACTGAAATAAAACTTTTTTTACAAATCTACATTAATTTTAAAGTACGATTCCCTTCACAAGAGTTCAATATTAGCCGTTTACTACATAAGAATGGGTTTTATTGCATGACATTGTGCGAACAGTGTACTAGATCAGACCATCAGTCACATCTGTGACATATGATCTGGATCTGCACTGTTCACTTGTTCAAAAACATCCTAATGAATTTATAAAAATCACTGTAGATCCTGATCAGATGGCACAGATGTGCTGGCTGATCTGGATCTACACATTTTTCCCATGCCATAAAAGTTACATCTGGAGTAATAGGTTAATCAAAGATATTTCTTAACCCTTTCCTCCATATATACGCATTTTTACGCATGTGTGACCGGTGTAGATCCAGATCAGCCGGCACATTCGTGCTGTCTGATCAGGATCTGTGCTAGTCCCATTTTGGTCAGAAATAACCTAATGAATCAAAAAGCGAACAGTTTAGATCCTGATCGGACAGCAAGAATATCCCAGCTGATCTGGATCTACACTGTTCCGCCACACAATAAAGGTGTGTCTATGGAGGAAAGGGTTAATCCCATCAAAAGTTACTTCACTGTACAAAGCAAATGTCACTGATTCACCGCAGAATCACATGAAATAAGCATGCTGGGTACAAGAGAAGAAACTGTAAATAATCAAGTGGTAATGAACTTTATACTGATTTGTACCCACCATGCTTATCACTGTATGATATGTTATACACAGTAAATTTCAAAGGGATAAACCATTGATTGTTTTACCCTTTATTTCATGTATGGTAATACAGGTTTTATCACATGTGCCAAAAGTGTAGATCCACATTTCTGCCATCTGATCAGGATTTACAGTGTTCGTTTCCAGGTCAGAAATAACCCAATGATTTGAAAGTGATCAGTGTAGAATCTGATCAGACAGCACAGCTGTACCAGCTGATCTGGATCTACACACTTGGCATGTGCAATAAAACCAGTATATATGAAGTAAAGGGATAACAAAATCAAATTATACTTTGTTGACTGTGGCTTTTTCCTTTGAAATGTTCTCCGCCATATTTGGTGCATGCTTAGTTAATGTTTATGTTTTGTTAATAAAGAGATCTGAAAATGGCTAGATGCTGCCAATATGTATGAATGTATATGTATGAGAGATTGTATTTTCTACTGTTGTTAATGTCCCACGTATAACTACAAATTATTACAAAAACAGTATTGTTTTGGATTTTACATAATGTTCGGTCGATTTGCTTGTGTCTTTCTTTTGCTTTGTAATCAGGAATTCTGCAGGGCTGCACACTCTCTCCTATCTTGTTGCTGTTATTTGTATCAAAGTTATTTTGTTTGCTGTGAAACAACTGCATTGATAAATATTATAAATCATATCAATAAAACAGCATTATTCATTGAGATTTCTTTAAGAAGACCAATAATACTGGTTTATTTGTTTCCAAAATTTCATAAATCACATTGAAGTTTACAAATGACAGACAGTCATGTTTAATACATACATGTAATGACAAATTTAAGGATCACTGTAACATTTAAACAGAGCATAATTAGACTCGTACATAACTCATTTCACATAACATTTTAGAAGTTTAAACTTCCAAAGGGTAAAAATGACTGTAAGGCATAGTAAACACATGTATAGAATATTATCCTGCCATCTCCCATCAAATACCATGAATAAATTAGTCATTGTAAGTGAATATATTCTGAATATATAATTTACAACAACACTTAAGGTCATAAAAACATTCAAAAGTAGTGTTATTCTAGACCACAACTCCTATTACAGTTTCTATTGTAAGCCTACCACCTTATTAGAAAGACAACTTCTAAAACATTTGAGCCGATCTTCTTTCTCATTTAAAGACCGGTAAACGATAATTTAAATTCATTCATGTGTCAAAAGTTGTTTTTGTCCTGACTGATAGGAACAACATTCAATATATTCCAACAATGTGTTATCTCCAGATATCGCATCTTTATAATGAGAAAATCAACATACAGATCGTGGCGGATGAATTATTAATCATATGAATGAATATCAAGTCAATTTTTGAAGATATTAAAGAAGACCGAGGATATACTATCCCGGCCACATTAAACTAGTATTGACAAATTTGCTTTTTTTCTTGCTGTGAGGGCGGACATTTAACAAGATTAATATATTCTTACCAAATAAATATTGTGGCATCATAATATTTTGTAGGGTATTAATTTTTGCATATTTCCCATTGGGGAATGTGCGTGAAATCAAACCCCAGCGAAATCAAGTCATTGTTTATCTAATTTTATGTGAATATTACAACTGCACAAAACTATCCCCACCCAAAAATGCCATTTATGATTTTGCGTGAAATTTGATGCGCATGAAATCAAATGATTCCGCAGAAACTGCTTATACACATTTAAAATGATGTAGACTATAATTATGCAACACAAAGTCAACACATATTTTGTTAGTGTAACATAAAAAAAATTATCGTCATCAAAGTTAAAATCAAACTTTTAATATAATTATTGACTGCTACAGAATTATCTAGCATTATAGACAATTTTGTAAATATTGTGTTGCATGAAAAGCATTTGAAAAGAAGTGACTGCATTGATGTCCTAACTGCATAATACACATGAATTTTGATGTGAGAATCAAAATAGCAGTTCTACATTATCTGACTATCCTGTCAACATCTTCATTTCACTATCATGCCTTTGTAAACAAAGTTAATAAAGCGAATAGCACAGCACTGCTCTTGAAAATTAATATGCATTCAAAAGTAATACATCAAATTTGATAGCTCTATCATTAATACATCTTCCTCTTTTCTGTTCAACACAGCTTTATGCCTTTACTCCACATGTATAGGTTTAATCGTGTGTGCATCCAGAGAAGATCCAGATCAGCAGGCACATTTAGGTAGTCTAATCGGGATCTACACTGGTTGCTTCTTGGTTAGAAATAAATTTATGAATCTAAAACAAACAGTGTAGATCCTGATCAGATGGCACGGATATGCAAGCAGATCTGGATCTATACTGTTTGCCCATCGGATGAATATTATATTATGGAGTAAGGGGCTGGTTTAGTTTGCTTTTTTTTTCTCTGCTGTTGAATACATATCAAAACCATTTGTAAACACTAATCAGTATTATTTGTATGTTGCCCATTTAACATGTATAATTGTTGTTTAAGTGGATTTTCATGTTAAACTTTCATATTGAATGTAGATTGTCAACAGTTATAAATTCCTGATTATTGATACAACTTCAATCGCACAGGCGAATAATGTAGATCCAGATCACCCAGCAAATGTACAGTCTGATCTGGATCTACACTGATCACTTCTTGGTCAGAGATGACCTAAAGGATTGAGAAGATCCTGATCAGATGGCGCTGATATGTCAGCTGATCTGGATCTACAGTGTTCACCAATGCCACGAAGTTGTATCTATGGTATAAAGGCCAATGTCATTTATTACTGCAAGAGAATACAATAAAACCTTAAAAAACCTGACATTTTACCAACTTTTCTCTCCCTTTTTTACCTCAAATTGTTTACTCAATCTGGATCATCTTGAAAGTTTGATGTATTGTTGATTGATATAGAGCTGAAGATAATATAAATAAGAATGAAGACCAATCTCAAATTTCAAGCATCTGATTTGCTGAAATGAAGGCCAGTCTCCCGTTCAGGCAATCAGATGCTTGAGATTTGAGGCTGGTTTCTATTCTAAGTATTTGCACAACTGTGCCCAAGGTTATAAAGCTGTGCATGGAAACCAGTCTCAAATCTCAAGCATCTGATTGGCTGAAATGGCGACTGGTCGCCATTTCAGCCAATCAGATGCTTGAGATTTGAGACTGATCTCCAAGCTAAGGTTTATGATCTCAAGCCCAGGGAATTGTTGACAGCTTACAGCAATAACAAGTTTTGCATAAAAACTCCCTTTGCTTCCATGGCGCATAAACATTATAAATGCAGATGAAATTAATGTTTCTGTGCCACGGTACATCATGTTCACTTTACCAAAGATGCTTAAACCATACCTGCATAGGTGGAAATCCTCGAGACTAGAATCAATTCACCCATTAACCAGTGCACAAACATTTAACCCTTTCCTCCATAGACAGGTTTTATCACGTGTGCAACCAGTGTAGATCCAGATCTGCTGTCATAAATATGCCAACTGAAAAGGCTCTACACACAACAGTGCATTTTACGTTCATTAGGGTTTTTTATCAAGAAGCAACCTTTCTTAATCCAGATCAGACAGCTATGATGTTCTGGCTGATCTGGATTTACAATGGTGGCACACACAATAACATCTGTATAAATTGAGTAAAGGGTCAACCATGTACCTTAACAATCTGAAATAATTAGGTCAGTAGATGTAGCCAGGTCATCTTAGTCATCTTTCCTTGTATGGGCAGTGCTGAAAATGTAAATTGTATCTTGCAGAAATTACATATTAACCCTTTCCTGTACAGACACACCTTTATTGCTAGGGCGAACAGTTTAGATCCAGATCAGCCGGCACATCCGTGCCGTCTGATCAGGATCTAAACTGTTCGCTTCTTGATTTATTAGGTTATTTCTGACCAAAATGCGACCAGTGCAGATCCTGATCAGACGGCACGGATGTGCCGGCTGATCTGGATCTACACTGGTCGCACATGCGTAAAAATGCATATCTATACAGGAAAGGATTATATTAACCCTTTACCCTACAGATAAGCCTTTATTGCATGGGCGAACAGTGTAGATCCAGATCTGCAGGCACATTTATGCTGTCTGATCAGGATCTGCACTGTTTGCTTTTTGATTTATTGGGTTATTTCTGACCCCAAAAGCGAACAGAGCAAATCCTTATCAGATGACACAGATTTGATGGCTGATCTGGATCTACACTGTTCGCCCATCTAATAAAAGGCATATAATATGGATTTAAGGGTTACATTTTAAGTTGTTTTTCTTTATTTTTTAAAGGCGTGAACAAATGAAAACAAGCAGGCTCTTCAAACCTGACAATCAGAATTATCAAAAGATTGTTTTTATGAAAACAGGTAAAGTGCTGAAAATCAAACAAGCTTATTGTCTTCCATAGCTTTTATCAAATATACTGTAAACTCTTTACTCCATGGATTTGCTTTTAATCGCACGAGAAACCAGTGTAGATCCAGATCTGTCTGTACATTCATGCTGTTTCTTGATCTACACTTTTTGCTTATTGGTTAATAATAATGTAATAAATCTTAAACAGTGTCGATCCAGATCAGAGTTCATGGATGTGCAGGCTGATCTGGATCTACACTGGCTGGATGTGCAGGCTGATCTGGATCTACACTGTACACTACCATTGAGTAAAGGGTTCAACTTAACTGTAAACATAATAAAAAGTGCATATTTTATTATAGTATAGTTAGAAGTAACAGTAAAACTGTGGAATTAGAAATTGTCAATTCAAGACAAGATGGGGTTAAATCCTCTCAAACCCTTGGTACTCTGGCCAAAAATTAATGTATTAGAAATACCTACTTTTGTATTGTGCATTATCTGTACACCTTTGAAGGGTAACCTTGTAGTCAAGTACACATCAGTCTGCTTCTGAAATATAGATGCCGATACTGGGTATACATGTACATTAACCCTTTACTCCACATTTTAACCCTTTCCTGGATATATACGCCTTTTTTCGCATGTGCGACCAGTGTAGATCCAGATCAGCCGGCACATCCGTGCCGTCTGATCAGGATCTGCACTGGTCGCATTTTGGTCAGAAATAACCTAATGAATCAAAAAGCAAACAGTTTAGATCCTGATCAGACGGCACGGATGTGCCGGCTGATCTGGATCTAAACTGTTCGCCCTAGCAATAAAGGTGTATCTGTACAGGAAAGGGTTAAACAATTCAAATGTACTTTAAATAGCAAAATGAGGCTTTAAAGGCATGCATCAGTTTAAGAATTGACATATTTTGCTGACAAATTGATTCTGCATCTTAAATTCATTAATACTCGTCATTTATTGCCGACAATAAATTTTATTTAAGCATAATGTCATACGCATCACATTTTGGTACATGAACATTATTTAATTAAACAAATACTATTGGATATTATCGGATTTCTTGTGCTATAAGGAAATAAAATGAAAAATGAAGCCTGTTTAGATAAAGGAAAGAAATTTACATTTTATATACTAAATATTCTGTCATCGGTTAATGTACTGTTTTATTGTTGAGCAATTAGCATATTTAAGTGGAGAATTAAATGTGAATTTAATATTGTAAATTACTGTTGTTTTTATGGATGTTCATTAAAGTGTAATTGACATTTTCATTGGAACGTGTTCTGACAAGTAATCAATCAAGTTTAGTAGGTGGCTTGATTAATTTCAAAAACTAAAAAAAATTCTGAATCTCATTATTTTCATGAAACCAATGTTATCAGTGTAACTTTTCTGTGCATGTTTATCTTTCCAAATCAAACTTAATTATGAAATTAATTAATGCATTCAATTATTAATCTTTTACGTGTCATCACTGTAAAGACAAGATTTTTCAAGCAATATTTGCAATACCTGGTACTGCTTTGCTTCATACAGGTACTATAAAAAGAGATTTATCAACCACAATGTTTCTTTACGTATCTTTGATTTCTAATTTAGATAGGTTTCAAGCCTGAACCAGAAAATAATTACTGGCCCGGACTTCTAAATCTGGCAATCCTCTATTTTTATCTCATCTGAAAATATATGCAGTATGTAAAACATCGGCAGCCTAAGTGAATAAGATTTCTATTTCAAATTCTGAAATATTCAGCAGGAAAAATTGCTGTTTTGTAAACACAAATTACCTTAGACAGTTTTCCAAAATAAATTTATATTTCAGTTCTTTTCGACATAATTTTTTTCATAATTCAACAACTATACTGTATTTAACTTAGCTGAAACTTGCATAATTTGTGATATTTAATGAACTTAATTTTAACATTCATCTTCACGGTGTAGACAGTGGTTTCCAATATTGCACTTGTTAAAAGTCATAGTGGGAGGGGGGAGTAATGGTGCAATGTTTGACATGTATAACAAAACATAAATCTGAATAATTCATATAAAGATTCATTATTTTAAACCTGTAAATACAAACAAAAAATACAAAATCATGCACAATTTAAAAACACTGCTTAAAAATCTTTTTCTGTTTGATTTTAAAATTTCTGAAAAAATAGCATGATTTCAAAAGAATTAGTATGCACTATTCCATTGTGAAATCACATTAACATCAAATATGATGCACATTTAATCAAGTCTTTAAATGTTAGATTTCGTGTGTTATGTAACAAATTGAGGTGGATCACTGAAAGACAAAAAAAAAATGAATGTCATCCTCTTTTCACTTGATAGTGCTTACGGCAAGAAAAGTATCATGTATGGGCATTTGTTCATGTTCTCTTCATATCAAAATTTCACTGTAACAAATTTCAAAACATTTTTTCCAAGTTGTTTAAAAATAAATCTTCAGGAGGTAATAGCGTTCTCATTGTAAGATCTTGTTTGAACAAAAAGACTGCCAAACTATATAAATGTATTTACTTCAAATGAGCATGTTTCTTTGAAATGTTTTTGATTACAATTATAGAGTATTTCATGCTATATCCTCAGTCAGCTTCTATCAGAATGTTTGACTTGTAAATCTGATTGTGTTATGAATTTATGCCATGTTTGTTTGAATGTATAGTATTGAATTTTGGTGGATATGAACAGAGAATAAACTTTAATTTTTGTATGTTAAAATACAAATATAAAAAGTTTTTGTCTTTTCTTTATTTGTGTTTGGTTTGAGGTATGTCACTGGGAACAGATGACATCATTCCTTGGAAATTTTGTTCTTGTAATCTTCTGACTATGAAACAGTTGTGGTATTTGAATCAACATTCAAAGCTCAATTGGTAGAGCATCGGAATTGAGATTCAAAATTCAAAACCTGGTCACCGCTACTATTTTCACCCAACCACTGCCACATAGTGTGTCAACACAGTGAATTACTATTGGGATAAATTACCATTTGAGCTTCTTTGGGCAAAGCATTGGATGAGGTAATCAACCCTAACATTGGCGGTCTCTTGTAAACATTTGCCAAGTAAATTGGAAATGTTTCATAAATATTATAAGTGAAGATCAATGAAATAATCAGGTGCCCTGTAGTACAACTGGTTAAAGTTAACACAGTAAGCCAGAGATGTGAGGTTCAAGTCTTGGTCAGGGGCCATATTTCATGCTACAAGTGGCACAGAACAAACTACACAAATAAGTCAAGTGGCTATGGAACACATTGACAATAGGATTACTAAACCTTGATTTTCATCATTTACTAATACCACAAATCTTACATGAAAAAAAAAACAGAGAAAAAAAACAGAGAAACAAAAATATCATCTTTAGCTGGGTCTTACACTAAAACCCAGTCATTAGCACTGGCACAAGGGTAACAAACTAGCCTTAAATATTTGACATATAATACAAAGTTCAACTAAAAATAATAAATATAACCTAAAGCAGCACAAAACACTGCCAAAAAAGCCTTTTCTATAATACGCTGTGTCTATCTATCTATATATTTCACTAGATAGACACAGCGTATTATCAGAAAAGGCTTTTTTGGCAGTGTTTTGTGCCGCTTTAGGTTATATTTATTATTTTTAGTTGAACTTTGTATTATATGTCAAATATTTAAGGCTAGTTTGTTACTCTGGTGCCAGTGGTCATTAGCAATTGGTAACATTTACCGTAGCAGCGTACGAGACTCGGAACCTATCATTCAGAATCAGTGGGAAATGTGTTGTTTTGTTTTCTTTAAACTGATAACATGTGAGAAGAAATTTACAATAAACCTCTGGGTCAAATTAATCTGGAGCACTTAGTAACATTTATGGCTAACACGAGCGCTGAAAAGTGGTGCAAATTACAAAAGGGGAGTAACTCAAATGTATGTAATAGAAAAAATGCCGGAACACAGACTACAATGTCATCAACATTAAAATTTGGTTTTGCAGGGTACAGTTTTTGCCAAGGCCTAAATTTTTATCTTATTGATTGCCCTCTTTCTAGACTGATAAATAAGTGAAAATGCACAAGAGTATGGTGTACTAAGTTTAGTTGCGTTCACTTCGAAAAAAGAACAAAAACACACGCTCTTACACTATCGGTTGTTGGTGTAGGGCTATGTAGTTTTATATATCGTCGCTACCGGAAGCCAATATGAACGACGCCTCCAGAACGTTGTTAGTCATTTTAGGTTTTTGGAGGATAGTGCAAGATACAGAGGACTCTCCAATTCCAGAAACGTCCCTGGTTCTTTTAAGTGCACAGTGTATAGAACCACTACACTGGACCTCGGTTAAACGTCTCTTCCGAACCACTGTAAGTAATTTTAGTTGGAGTAGCGGGGGATCGAACCAGCGATCCAAAGACTCAGAGGCAGACGCGCTAACGACTGAGCTAATGATCCGCTCTCACTATCGGCTCATTACATTTACCTCTGTTATAGGCTGGGACTACTTTCAACTACATTTACTTTAACACTAAGAAATAGTTCACCAATTACATTTACATTAGCTTGGGTTTCTTTGATTTTAATGAAAGATAGTGAAGATTTCTGTCATTTGTTCTACCTCAAGCTTTCAAATTCATAATAATGACTATATAAAATAAGGCTGCTCAGTTTGGTCAAAAATCTTGACATTGAGCCTTTCGCAGAGGCGTAAAGTGAGTGTAAGGAACGACAACTCTGCGAAGGAGATTTCAAAAAAAGTCAACTTTCCCATATAAGAACCAGAATAAACAATTTACCGAGTGAACATACTCATCTGGAAAATAGACTAGACGCATCCAGAGTGCCTGTCCAGAAGCGCTATTTGTGCAGTGTGGCGGACGTAAAAAGTCTCCACGTACATATAGTCAGTACTGCTATCAGTAAATAAACCGTTACCGATGTCATGCTGTGGTGATAACGTATATGTGGACTATCCGATCAACCTTTTTGGGTGGTTATCCCGGCTACCTCAATCGGTTGTATTGATAGGAATTGCATGTTCAGACGCTGTCGCCGTGACGGTACGGGTTCGCTCCCAGGTAGTGGCAATATCATTTTAAATAGTCGCAGATTTTGTCAAGAATATGCTCAATATGGTGCGATATTCCTCATAAGGAAGATATACTTGTTCTAGTCAACAAATGTTTAATTACATGACCCTAACGAAAGCTCAATGTTTTAGTAATATTTTGATTGCTATTGTTAGAATAAAATATTACATAAAGCCTATAAAACCTGGGAAATTCGACCATTATCACGAAAGATAAAAAAGAAAGAACCGCATCATCGGAGAAAGATTAGAAATTGTGATTGATCGTAGAATCTCAATCTCGGAGACGGCAAGAAGTTGCGATTGATCGGAGAATCTCGGAGACGGCCGGGAAGTTGCGATTTATCGGAGAATCTTGGAGACGGCAGGGAAGTTGCGATTGATCGGCGAATTTCAAACGGGGGACTATTAAATGTCAACAATATTGCATAAAAATGGGACACGTTATAAAAAGTAGAACGGCTTTATGTGCGGTTTTGTTCCACGTTGGTAAGCGATTTAAAACATAGTTGTGCTAGACATTTTAAAGACAAGAGTAACATTCAAACTTCTAAACATGTATTAATGAAATCGTAAGTTACTTACTTAGGCCTACTTACTAAAAGTTCACTTTTCATCCTCGGCGATTAATAAGCTTTCCAGACGGCGAATAACCTCGTAAATACATTTAAAGTAATGAAACATTTAAACTTAATCGCGAGCACGTCGCACCCGTGCCGTTAATTGAACATGATATGTGACGGATTGAAAAAGAATTTGACGCGACATGTGGTCCGAAATCGGTTCCACTTAACTTAATTGGGCGCGAATTTACTTAGATAATTTCTGTTAAGTATGGCCACTTTGAACAAGATTGTACTTATTACCTCCGAGAATTTAATGCGGGCTTTCCGTGTTCCAAATGCGACGAAACATTCTTTAAAAGTAATGGAATAATTTTGAAAGAAAAAGTGAGGGTGGTTTAGGGGGGGGGGGGGGGGGGGGGGGGGGGGGAGTGCCGAAAGTTAAAAATCACGAAACTTTAAAAATAGAACTTTTTATTTCCATGTCCATGCATGGTTAGACAACACGTGAATTTTCAATAGTTTCTAATTTTCTAACTGGAATACACACATACCCAAATATTGCGCTAGTTTAATGTTGGTTTCACAATTATTTTAATTGAAAAAAATAAATTAATTTCCAAAGATTACCATCGTCGAAGGAAAATATTTTCCATAAAAAGTGATATATGTTGTTTTTTTCAGGATTAGCTACATTTAGAAAACACAACCTCCCCAATACACCCAAACAGTAGAGAGGAAAAAGGAGCATGGGTTTGACACTCGGATCACGCTTCGGTGATTCTACGTGTATATCCGAAGCTTGCCGGAGATCGCCGAGTTGATACGATTGGGGTTTAGAGAATGACCAATTAAAAAAATATACCAAAAATATTTATCGAAAAGGAGAACCTAAGAGGTTACCGAATTGGAATGGTCACTGGGGGGTTTAAACCAGGTTCTTCGGTGTACCAAGCTCACACTTGTCCCAACAGGTTCTCATATGAACAAACAAGTACACGATGCATTAGTCAATTAAATAAAGTACGAAGAAATAACATGCGTTGAAGAAGACGCTGTTTGAAAACTATTTTTCCTTCATTTCATTCGTTATATTTGTTGTTGTTGTTGTTTTCGTGTGACTCCCTCCTATAAACACAGATGTCTGCTTTAAAACAATTTTAGGCAATGTATTAACGACTGATGTATTTGTGCAGCGAAGATTCTAAGATAATAGTTTGTAATACAAATAGCAATAACAATTTATGATTTTGACTGTCTAATTTTTTAAGGTATTGCAAACACGCTCCTAGGGTGGGGTAATGAAAAAACAAAAGAGTTTTTCTTAAAAAGATGAATTGTTTTCAATATAAAAATTAGACCATATCCTTGCAAACACTATTCTGAATAATATGTTGCATATATTATGATAAAACGCGCAACTTAAAAGATAAACAAACGTGAATTTTACAGGTAAAAGCATTTGCATCCATTTTCTTGCATACCGGATAAGTATTTCCGCGTGATTTACCGGGGAAAGAAAATCTTTTCTTGCATACCAGATCAGGTCATCCGGTGTTTTCACCCGTGTAGGAAATTTCGATCCTACACCCCCATGTAGAATGAGTCACGTGAGTGACGTCACGTCTTAAAGTATCTGACGTAATATATTCAAGTTAGTGACGTCATTTATAAAAAAGGTTTGCGTTAACGTCATTATTTCAGCATAAGGAAAATAAGTTAGTTTGTATACTGACGCAGAAATGTTATTAAATAATAAAAGGTATGCAAGAAAAAGTATCTTACATGAGACATTCGGTAAAGATAGAAAAATCTGTAGCCTCGGGTGAACTGTTTTGCAGAGCCTCGTTCCCGCAAAACAATTAACCCTCGGTAACAGATTTTTCCATCTTCACCTCACACTCATGCATGATACTTATAATCTTTTCCCTAGGGAAAAGATACCGTTCGCGTGCTACATGAGTGACGTCACGTCTTAAAGTATCTGACGTAACGTCAATATAATAGCGTAAGGAAACACAATTTGGTTTGTATAGATATACACAAATGTTATGAACAGTAAAAGTTATGCAAGAAAAAGTATCTTGCATGTGACATTCGGTAAAGATAGAAAAATCTGTCACCTCGGGTGAACTGTTTTGGCGGGAACTCGGCAGAGCCTCGTTCCCGCAAAACAGTTCCCCCTCGGTGACATTTTTTTTTCATCTTCACCTCACACTCATGCAAGATACTTATAAATATACTGAAGATTCTATTAGCAAAAGTAACGTGTGCAAAAGCTGATCAATATATCTAACTACAATTTTTGTTGAGATAATACGAAAAGGACACACCAAGAAATTCGAGAAAGACACCTGTCGTGTCTACTTTCGGTTTCAAGGTCAAACCATTTTGCTGTATCTTACAGAACTCGACATTAATTCTCACTGGCAGAAAAAGGAAAGTGAAGAAATATAGTGTCCCGTGGCTGTATTTAAGTTTGGGTGCTAAAGTTATTTGAAAACAAATGCTTTATTTACATATAACAGATATACACAAACTCTGAAACCGTTTGCACTGGAACTCTGGAATCGCTGTTCAACGCATCTAGAAAAATGATAGATATCGCGTAAACACTTATTTACAATATGTTGAGGTAATTTGTCAAAAGCGTCAGAATTTTTATGTAGTACAGCAAAATTATTTGACCTTCAAACTGAAAGTAGACAGAAGTATTTCCCGAATTTCTTGAAAACCCTTACATTATTCGGACGAACAACATATTGTAGATCAGTATAAACTTATTTCAGGTATCAGTTGTTACCAGACTTGTTTTTTTTTTGTCCATTTCAGAGTTCCAATGAAAACGGTTTTCCTTATGTTTTAGTATGTGCTTGGTAATTAGAGCTTCAATTAGACTGAACTGAGCGAGCAAACATTAATACATCCTTAGTAATAGACATTTCTTAACTAAAATCACGGAGAAAATGAGTAATTTTCTTAAAATTCAGTTTTGAAATTTTAGCCGGTTTTCGCCATTTGCAACGTTTGTCTCCCCTTAAAACTGAAGAGAAATTTCCTTGGAAAATGAAATGTCTAACATAAAGCACACTTTCGTCCACAGTACGGAGCTGTGTCGTGTAAATAACGGACAAAAGGAAGACTTTTTTCCGAGTGTCGACCAATTGTTTAACATTCTGGTCATCCCCTCCCGCTTCGCACAGACATGCAAACCAAACCATATGTTAAAATGAAAATAGATTGATGTTTAGAGTGTTTGGTTTGTTTTAGAGAAGCAACCATGCCAAAGACAGTGTTTTAAGTATGCTCCTTATTGTTGTTGTTTTTGGCGTATCTGTTTTAGCCGGCGTTTGATCTAGTTTTTATACCAATGTAATTCGCCGTCATTAACGTGAGCTCTTCACTTGTGGCCCAAACCAATTGCAAATATGTATGTTATCACATTACATATGAAATGGCAATAAAATATGTTTAAATCAGACATTGTTTTGACTCCAAAACCTGAGCGGGCTGCTTTAACACGACATTTAACTAGACGCGGCTCGCGCCATTTCAAACATTTTTCTGTTATTTCCTCATATTTCCATCACGTAGCTAGCATTCAACAGAGTCCTAAAACAACATATCCACAACCAGAAAAAAGTCGTCCGCCATGCTCAGAATGTTAATAACGTCGTGCCGAGTCTGATTAGCACCGCCACTACTTTCCGTCTAAACGATTTCGCACATGTGCACGTCACAAAACCCCGTGTAACAACTTAAACTATGAGTACGAGTGCCTACAAGTATGTCAGGTTATTAGTGAGCCGTCAGTCAAAAAAACGACTAGAAAAAATAGTAGACTAGTAAAAAGTACGCATAAACTACCTCTCAATGGCAACGTACTTTGTATGAATTCTTGCAATTTTTATTACACTGATCGAGTCAACTAGTTTCAGACGGAAGATCCGCCGGAAAAGATATAGATATTCCGCTCTGTTTCTTTGGCCGTTGTCTGTTTTTTTGAAACTCAGTAGTTCGTTCCACATGTTGTAGAAAACTCAAACAAATCAGCGACTACGAGTCTAAAGTGCCACACTAAGTCGTCATTTCAGGATGCCGGAACGTCCGTCCAGAATCGTAATCCAAAATCAAAATCCCGGAAATCAAACGCTAGGAAACGCTTTCCGTAGTTCTCCCAGGTGCAAAGCCAGTAACCATAACCGTTTTCCCCACAAGCCCCGTCATCGTCTTAGGTGCAAAATCATAATCGCCTGGGAAACCGTTTCCTGTCATCGTAGACACAAAGCTGGTAACCATCATCGCCCGGGAAACCGCTTCCAATCATCATCCTAATTGCAAAGCCAGTAGCCATCATCGCTAGGCAAACCGCTTCCTGTTATCCTCCCACCTGCAAAGCCGGCCACCATCATCGCCCGGCAAACCGCTCCCCGTGATCCTCCCAGCTGCAAAGCCGGTAACCATCATCACCCGGCAAACCGCCTTCCGTCATCCTCCTAGGTGCAAAACCGGTAACCATTATCACCCGGCAAACCGCTTCCCGTCATCCTCCCAGCTGCAAAGCCGGTAACCACCATCATCCGGAAAACTCCTCCCTATCATGCGCCTAGGTGCAAAGCCGGTAACCATTACCGCCGGGAAACCGCTTCCCATTATCCTCCTAGGTGCAAAGCCAGTAATCATGATCGCCCGACAAACCGTTTCCCATTAGGTGCAAAACCGGTAACCATCATCATCCGGAAAACCGCTCCCTATCATGCGCCTAGGTGCAAAGCCGGTGATCATCTTCGCCCGGAAAACTGTTTCGTCATTTGCCTAGGTGCAAAACCATCATCGTCCGGGAAATCGTTTCCCGTCATCCTCCTAGGTGCGAAGTCGGTAATCATCATCGCCGAAAAACCGCTTTCTGTCATCCGGTAACAAAAGCCATAAAGACATATAACCGTTTACAGTTATTATGGATGCAGACAATTGTGATTATGACAAAGTTAAAATGTTTATTTTTTAAACCACAACTTATCTTTACCTTTGTCTCCCAAGCAGGTGAAATCCTCATGTCAGACCTTTTCTTAAAAGCAGGTCAGTTTCATTGAGTAATACATGTGCAATTGTATTTCATATAAACTGCATAATTTCAATAAATAATTATTGTGTTAAATATATAGAATTTGATTACCATTACAGAAATAAATCAGCATACACACAATGCTTGTTATGCAGATTTATGGGCGCATTTCTATCTTTCTGAAATTATTTTGGGAGTTATTTGTAGATTATTTGTAAAACTGTTGTTTTTTGTTGTGTTTTTTTTTGCATTATTGCAGTTTATAAGTTGTGGTAAAACACACATTTTATCCTCAACGCGTTCACGCAGGGCAATGCAAGAACAACAGCTTGTTATAAAACACAACTTAAACGAGCAAAATTTCATTAATTAAATTTTACACAATATGACATTAAATATTCCATGAACATACAAATGGTCTCATTTGCATAATAAATAGTTAGCACGCATAAATCTTGCGCACACAAGGTATGAGGACGCCCGTGACACGTAGATCCGGGTAATTTCTTATGCAAATGAGCCTGAAAAGAGCAGTTCCTAGACAGGGTAATGATAGGTTTTGGACTTCATTTCCCTGTTTGACACTAATCGCTAGGATACAAGAAACCAGAGAGAGTTCAACAAGAGATGTCTCTTTTTACGTTAGGAAAATAAATGTGAACAAAACGATTTTTAAAAGAAACTGGCGTCAATTAAGGGGAAAACAGCAGCAGAAAGTTTTTCGCGTTGTTTCTACGTCGCCTGCAATAGCATGTCAGACGGAATGGATATTGAGCTGCCCATTACAGACCTGCCAATATTTCAAGGAATATTCTTGGTTTTGTTTGTCTAATTATGGGTTTTCAACCCACAGTTTAGTGGAAATAAAAAAGGACATTCACGCAAAATAAAGTAGCGGAATTTATAGAAAAAATTACCAGACGGTTTTGATACTATATTCCAGCCATTTCAGCCAATCAGATGCTTAAGATTTGAGACTGATCTCCAGATTTAGTTTTATAATCTTGGGCACAGTTCTGTGGCTGTTCTTAATTTCAGCAGGAATCTAGACCTACCGGGGCTAAGCTTCTTGATTTCAGCCAGTCTCGTATATAACTTATGTCATGGGTATTTTCTAATGCTTTCCTTATTTTCAGCCAGTCTTTTTAAGCTTACCGGTATTTAGTTCTGAGACTGTCCTCAGTTGAGAAATTAGACTGCTCTGAAATCTTATTGCTATAGAAAGAATGTTCCCACCAAGTGACAATAGGCGAAATACTTTATAATAAATACCGCTGAGAAAATATATATCTTTTACATTTTATACTGCTTTCTTTTATATCATGCCATTACTAAATACGCTTTTTGTTGACCCTAATAACTAGTTTTATTAGCAAAATATTTAATGAAGATAGTAGAAAAACACTAAATCGTGACAGGAGTCATTTCATAAAGTATCACCTTTGACGTACTGTAAGTGTACAAATTCGCCTCAAGCTCATTACGGACCAAGTCATAAATCGGCCTACTATTTTGTTGCTAGTATTTTATGGGAGATGCTTGGCGATATTTGCATTAATTACCAAATAATTAAGAATGAAAGCAAAATAATGTCTCGTTAAATCTTATTTACTTGTTTATTCAAGCAAATATGGATTGTTTCATCTAGAACAATACACGTCACAAAAAGTCACATCTCATATAATAACCAAAAAATTCAAATTTGTATGTATTAATATGTCAGAAAGTTTGCATACTGATGCAGTAAACAGATTATTATTTTAACTGTTTTAAACTGTATGTTCGTTAGCCCTATACACCCCGTACATATAGTCAGTACTGTTATTTGTAAAATTTCCCATTACCGATGTCATGTAGTGATGATATTGTATATCAGGGCTATCCAATCAACCTTTCTTGGGGTTGTCCCGCTTAGCTCAATTGGTTGCATCGTAGGAATTGCAGGGCTATGCGCTGTCGCCGTGACGTAGCGAGTTCGCCCCCAGGTACAGGCAATATCATTTGTAAGAATTTTATCGCATTTGCAAATGATTTAGATCCAGATCAGCTGTTACATGCTGGCTAATCAGGATATACACCCTTTACTTCTTGTCAAAAAAAAACACTTATAAAACGCAAACAATGTGGCTGTGTGTACTGTCATACTGCAAGGTCACATTGCTTTCAGTCATGTACTGTTATACTAGTATTGTGTTTAGTGTACGTACTGTGTATTATTGTGTTCCGTCCTTGTACTGTCACATTCTTTTATTTTTTTCATTTGTGTACTGTGCCGTCAGTGTACTCTCAAATTGTGTTCTGTTGGCAAATTGTCAGTGCATTCTTTCAGAATACAGTAACAATATTGTTTGAATTAAGTCATACTGTGTGAAGTTAGTGTTCAGTCAAAAAACATTCAGTCTATGTACAGTCAAATTTTGTTCAGTCAGTTTACAGTCAACGCACTGAATCACTGTATTCATTCAGTATGGTGTCACATTGCTTGCTTTCAGAATACAGGAACAATTTGCTAAGTATATAGTCACAATGTGTTCAGTATAGTGTTAGTGTTCAATCAGTGTACGGTCGCATTGCGTTTAGTCAGTGTACAGTCACATTGTGTTCAGTTAGTGTACAGTCACATTGTGTTTAGTCAGTGAACAGTCACATTGTGTTTAGTCAGTGAACAGTCACATTGTGTTTAGCCAGTGAACAGTCACATTGTGTTTAGTCAGTGAACAGTCACATTGTGTTTAGTCAGTGAACAGTCACATTGTGTTTAGTCAGTGTACAGTCACATTGTGTTCAGTTATTGTACAATCACATTGTGGTTAGTCAGTGTACAGTCACATTGTCTTCAGTCAGTGTACAGTCACATTGTGTTCAGTCAGTGTACAATCACATTGTGTTTAGTCAGTGTACAATCACATTGTATTAAGTCAGTGTACAGTCACATTGTGTTTAGTCAGTGTACAATCACATTGTGTTTAGTCAGTGTACAGTCACATTGTGTTCAGTCAGTGTACAGTCACATTGTGTTCAGTTAGTATACAATCACATTGTGTTCAGTCAGTGTACAGTCACATTGTGTTCAGTCAGTGTACAGTCACATTGTGTTCAGTTATTGTACAGTCACATTGTGTTCAGTCAGTGTACAATCACATTGTATTAAGTCAGTGTACAGTCACATTGTGTTCAGTTAGTATACAATCACATTGTGTTCAGTCAGTGTACAGTCACATTGTGTTCAGTTATTGTACAGTCTCATTGTGTTCAGTCAGTGTACAATCACATTGTATTAAGTCAGTGTACAGTCACTTTGTGTTCAGTCAGTGTACAGTCACATTGTGTTCAGTCCGTGTACAGTCACATTGTGTTCAGTCAGTGTACAGTCACATTGTGTTCAGTCAGTGTACAGTCACATTGTGTTCAGTCAGGGTACAATCACATTGTGTTCAGTCAGTGTACAGTCACATTGTGTTCAGTCACTGTACAATCACATTGTGTACAGTCACTGTACAGTCACATTGTGTTCAGTCACTGTACAGTCACATTGTGTTCAGTCAGTGTACAATCACAATGCGTTTAGTCAGTGTACAATCACATTGTGTTCAGTTATTGTACAGTCACATTGTGTTTAGACAGTGAACAGTCACATTGTGTTTAGTCAGTGAACAGTCACATAGTGTTTAGTCAGTGAACAGTCACATTGTGTTTAGTCAGTGTACAGTCACATTGTGTTCAGTTATTGTACAATCACATTGTGTTTAGTCACTGTACAGTCACATTGTGTTCAGTCAGTGTACAGTCACATTGTGTTTAGTCAGTGTACAGTCACACTGTGTTGGTCAGTGTACAATCACAATGTGTTCAGTATGTGTACAGTCACATTTTGTGCTGTGTTTAGTCAGTGTACAATCACATGAGGTTTAGGCAGTGTACAGTCACATTGTGTTCATTCGGTTTAGTCACATTGTGTTCAGTCAGTGTACAATCACATTGTGTTCAGTCAGTGTACAGTCACATTGTGTTCAGTCAGTGTACAATCACATTGTGTTCAGTCACTGTACAGTCACATTGTGTTCAGTTATTGTACAATCACATTTTGTTTAGTCAGTGTACAGTCACACTGTGTTGGTCAGTGTACAATCACAATGTGTTCAGTATGTGTACAGTCACATTTTGTGCTGTGTTTAGTCAGTGTACAATCACATTATGTTTAGGCAGTGTACAGTCACATTGTGTTCATTCGGTTTAGTCACATTGTGTTCAGTCAGTGTACAATCACATTGTTAAGTCAATGTACAGTCATATTATGTTCAGTACAACTGTATTAGGTCAGTTTACAGTCACATTGTGTTCAGTTAGTGTACAGACAAGTTGTTTTCAGTCAGTGTATAGTCAAGTTGTTTTCGGTCAATTTATAGTCAAATATATTTAGTGTACAGGCAAATTGAGTTCAGTTAACATTCTGTAGAATAAGTACTTCTTACCGTTTCTCTTTACCTTTGTTTGATGGGTTTGTACACTATAGTAACAAATTTCTAATTGCATAACAGTATTTTAAGTATTTCATACAGCCATCTTTATCCTGGAAACTTAACTCCCCGTTAGTTGAAACATCGGATAAAGTTTTTAAGGACCATCCCAAGACTCCAATATAGACAACACCGACAATTCTTACCCTTTACTCCATTTATACACATATTAACGCGTGTGTGTGTGTGTGTTATATAGCAGCAATATATTCTTACATACCCTTTCAAGGAACCAAATAATTGTTTTATTATACTGCAAAGACTTTTTCAGACAAAAATAATAAGAAAATATCGATTTTTTATTTATTTCGCTTATTTAATGCCACACGGACTAATTCCCCTCTGAGAACCTCAATAATTACATGTCTGACATCATTAATTTACCTGCATGACGTCACTTCTATAGAAATTGAATGGATTATCGATTTGATATTTATTTACAAAATTTGAGAATAATCTGATCGTTTTCAACGTTAAAAACATAACACAAATATTTTCTGTAACAATTTTAGTAATCCCTAAGCATACTGCTTTATAATTTACAAAATCAGCTTCAAATTACGCATTTTTACGGAAATTCAAAACAAACTGGCGGACGACAAGAAAAGGTGGGAGGCCAGAGAGCGAAATTAAGGCATGTGCGTTCATATCTACGGCCGATCCGTAAATACGAATATACATCAACGGCAAATTATCCAATCAAATTCAAGCAAATTTCTTTGCAGTATAATAAAGAGATCTATGTAGATCCAGACACGTCTGCATATCCTAGCTGTCTCATCAGGATCATTACTATTCCCAATTTGTCAGAAATAATCTAATAAATCAAAAAGCAAACAGCGCAGATCCTGATCAGTGCCCAAGGTTTTAAAACTGAGCATGGAAACCAGTCTCAAATCTCAAGCATCTGATTGGCTGAAATGGCGACCAGTCGCCATTTCAGCCAATCAGATGCTCGAGATTTGAGACTGGTTTCCAATCTCAGCTTTATAACCTTCAGCCCATATGTCATGGATGTGCAGAATCATCTGAATCTACACTCTTTGCCCAGGCATATAGTCGAGGCACGCCATGAGAAAAGGTACCTTCGGTCATTTTTTATGTCATTTTTGTTGTTACTATATTTAGAAAGAACTTTCAAATTTCTATTATTTTCTAATAACAAAACAGTGAATTTGTTTTACATTTTGACAATAAAATGGTATTTTTTTCCGCGAATTGCATAATAATTAATGTCGTACACCGCAGGGTCAAAATTAGAACTGTCTTTAATTGAAAGGGAGGTAATTTTAGAATTGGATACTTTGAAAGGGGTTTATTCAAACAAATGTGCTATTGGTAAATCATGATTTCTGTTTTTCTTACTAATGAGGGGTCCTATTAATACAAAACAAGGAATTAAGAGCAAATTTCTGTTTGCTTGACCTTTTTATGCAAGAAATGCATTTTTAGCAAAATGAAGGATAACTCTTGCCAACTTGTTCCAAAGTCAATTATTACAAGATTAAAGCTTAAATTGGAGATTGTTGTTGGCATATAGTCATAAATAAAGAGTGAATTCAATGTCTTTCTAATAAAAAATTGCGGACAAAAGGTGACCAATTAGAACTTTTGTTGAGTGTATATGGAAGAAATGGTTAACCCATGGATAATGTTTCCAACAAGGAGCCCTGAACTGTAAAAAGCGATGACATGTCTTAAAGATAGGACTTGTTATTTTAACCTAGAAGGCAAGGAACTTGTTGTACACTTGACACAGCATCGCAAGGGTTAGTTAGAAAGGAGACTTCTTTGAAACACGATAAACTTTCGGCTTTGGAAATTGTATAGTTTAATAACTTTAGGACCTGTAAAAGCCCTGAAAAAATTATTTGCTTACTCTATGAAATATATTTTTATATCTTACACTGTTGAAAACAAATATTCTCAAGATCTTCAAATCAGTACCAAGCTTGTTAAATATTTCTTTTATTTATCACATTCAAGTTTATGCTTTCCTAACAAAACAATTTTCACTAACATCAAAGAATAATTATAAAATCATGACAAATGTTAGGTTCTTATTTATTTCAAGTAACTACCTTTTTTTGACCTGATACTCAAAAAGTGTTTATTTTCAAGGTACAAAACAAAAGCACACAGTCATTTATTTCAGTATTGCTGAAAAAAATCCCTGAATTTAGTTTGCTGTGCTGGTCTAAGGGAGACAACTGCAGTACAATCTCAGTAAAATTTCAGCAGATTGCCTCCCTTTATATATTTCATATAGTCTGACTACCGTTTTGACTTGTTACTCTGAAAATGTTTTGTTTTGCTTTTCACAGATTTTATCAGGTTTTGTAAACTAGTATCAGTTTCTTCCTTGTTTTCAGTTAACTTCTGTTTCTTCGCCGATTTATCACCATTTGCTGGCAGATCTCTCGGATTATCTCTCTTGCCGCTCCTCTTAATTTTCTCCGATATGATCGCCTCAGTTCCCTTTGTTTTGCGGTACTCTGGAGCCGAAGGATCGATGTTAAATAGATGTGACTCGTACATAGCTGAGAATCGTGAGTCTTTCACATTCATCTGCAACAGAAAAGTAAATAGGTTTTTTATTAATTTATCGTAAATAGATGGTAAATATCTAAACAACTCATAAGCATTTCTTCTCCTTTATACCAGATCAATCATAATCACTAGTTCTTCACAAGAACAAAAACCTCAGACATTTGACAAAGAAAACTATTAAGAAATGCCAACATTAAGTCTATATTAACTATAGTATATATTAACTATACTATATAAGTTCTTATTTTGGCGGGGGTTTAATTTTGCCTATTTTGGCAATCAGGGTCAGTTGCGCCAATATAAAACACCGCCAGTATAAATCACTGTCAATTAACAACACCGCCATTTTAATATCTGGAAGGTAGACAACTATGATACATTAGCACATATTATGTCGCAGTTTTCTCAGTTTGATACAAAAACAACATAATAAGAATATGTCTTTAATCTAACAAAGCAATCTATTATTAGGTAGCTGTGATAATGTTTTCACACTGGTATTAAAATAATGTGGTGTTGAATATCTAATGTAAATGGGTTTTTTGACGATCTGTGTTAACGCCAATTTTAGACCTGCGTTTTTTCATCAAGGGTTTTATTTTGGCGGTTTGGTTTGTTTGCGCCAATTTATGACCCCGTCAATATTAACACTTCAAAATACACCAAAATTTGACACCGCCAATATTAAGAGCTATACAGTTTTACCCAAATATTTGCTAAGGATGCCTTTGTAAACATCCACAATGCTGAACAAGGGATTTTACTTAAAAATAATTATGCCTTTTAAATATTGGCAACCAGTGTAGATCCATATAAGCTGGCATATGCATGTCATCTGATCTGGATCTACACTTTATCATTCGAGGATGAGAAATAACCTAATGAATATAAAAGCTAAGTGTAGATCCAGATCAGACAGCACAGATTTGCCAGCTGATCTGGATCTACACAGGTGACTCATGGGATATAAGGCGTATCTATAAGCAACCCTTACCTTGAAATCTTCATCATCCTCCATCTTTGTCTGTTCTTTCTGTTTCTTCTTCTTTTTCTTCTTTTCATCGTCTTGCACGAGGTCCCTAAGATTGAAGTGTTTCTTGTTTTCTTCTTCATCCATCATCAAGAGAGATAACTCTGCCTGGTGGATCAAATAAAAGACAATTTTTATAAGGTTATTTCTGACCAAAAAGCAAACAGTGCAGATCCTGATTAGACGGCCATGATGTGATGCCTGATCTCTACACTGATTGAACATGCAATAAAATGCATACATAATAAGTAAAGGGTTAATTGTAATTATGTTATTAAAAGAAAAAAGGTGACACCCAATGTGATGAAACCAGTTTTTTCTTCAATTTTAATTGAGATGGTCAATAACTATGACAAAAAAACGTCAAGAGTTATGAAACTTGTCCTGAAAATATCTTTTGTGATGTCAGAAAACTATGTTAAGTTTAAAGGCTCTACCTTTCATGGTTACTGAGAAAAAGAGAACTTAACCCTTTTCTCTATAGATATACCTTTATTGCGTGGGCGAACAGTTTAGATCCAGATCAGCAAGCACATCTGTGCCGTCTGATCAGGATCTGCACTGTTCTCTTTTTAATTTATTAGGTTATTTCTGACAAAAATGCGACCAGTGCAGATCATGATCAGACGGCACGGATGTGACGACTGATCTGGATTTACACTGTTCACCCATGCCATAAAAGTGTGTATATGGAGAAAAGGGCAAAGAATTCAAACATTACCATAAACTATTATTTTCTATTTAATATCAACCATGTGTTATGGATTGTTCAATCATGAATTTCAATCTTAACTCTTTTAATCGCATATTTATGGGTTTTATCGCATGTGCTACCATTATCAATCCAGAGCAGCTGGCACATCCATGCCATCTGATCTGGATCAACAGTTATCACTTTTTAGTCAGAAATAACTTAATGAATCTAAAAGCAAATAGTGTATTTTCTGATCAGATAGCTAGGATGTGCTAGCTGATCTGGATATACTGTTGCCGATTGCATAACAGCGATATCCCATGGAGTAAAGGGTTAAAATCCTAGAGAAATTGTTCCACTTAACACAAAATTTACATTTGATGGCCAAAATGTTGTGCTAACTTATTTTGGGGTAGTTGATAGGCAGAACAAGCACAATTTTTTTCAGGCTGGGAGATCGATGTTGCGGTTTTAATTGTAACACCTGTGTAAAGCAGATCACCAATATTGCAGTTAAGAAATAATAAGAAGCCACCAGTTTTATATTACAGGAATTATCACGGGGCTAAGTTTTAAGGATATCTTATGAGGGGCATAACCCCGAGTGAATTTCTATGCATCTCCATATGTATGCCTTTATGGTGTGGGCAAACAGTGTAGATACAGATCAGCTGGCACATACATGCCATCTGATCAGGATCTACACTGTTTGCCTTTCGATTCATTAGGTTAATTCGTTCCGATTCGTTTGGTTAATCTGACCAAAATGCGACCAGTGCAGGTGCTGACTAGATGGCAAAAATGTGCAAGCTAATCTCGATCTACACAGGTTGCACATGCGTAAAAATGCATATATATGGAGTAAAGGGTTTAATCAACAATTCTAGATCTAGATCTAAACTTGTTCCTATCTATACTTTCTTATTTCTAATCCTGTATCATTGTTACTCTTGATTTACCTTCTCTTTCAGGTCCTCGGGTCTCTCTTCATCTGTCTTATTCTTTCCTTTCTTTTTCTTCTTTCTTTTTTCTGTAAAAATAATCATTGACAGATCAAAAGACTGTACATATGAACTTGCCTACAGCAATAAGCGGTGTTACTTTCTAAAACTTTCCAATCAGAACAGGGTCCAAGATCATAAAACTAAGTTTGGAGATCAGTCTCAGATCTCAAGCATCTGATTGTCTGAAATGGCAACCAGTCGCCATTTCAGCCAATCAGATTCTTGAGATTTGAGACTGATCTCCTGATTTAGTTTTCTGATCTTGGGCCCTGGTTATTTAATATAAAGGATATGGCTTGTAACCATATCTTATTCTTTCTTATAAGTATCATGCATGAGTGTGAGGTGAAGATGGAAAAATCTGTCACCGAGGGTTAACTGTTTTGCGGGAACGAGGCTCTGCCGAGTTCCCGCCAAAACAGTTCACCCGAGGTGACAGATTTTTCTATCTTTACCGAATGTCTCATGCAAGATACTTTTTCTTGCATACCTTTTATTATCTATAACATTTCTATGTATGTATACAAACTTTTTTATTTTCCTTATGCTGAAATATTGACATTAACGCTAACCTTTTTTATAAATGACGTCAATAAATTGAATATATGACGTCACTCACGTGACTCATTCTACACGGGGGGTGTAGGATCGAAATTTCCTACACGGGTGAAATCACCGGATGACCTGATCTGGTATGCAAGAATTTCTTTTTCTTGTTACTTTTTCTTTTCAAAATAATCATCAACAGACTAAAATAACAAATTTTACCAATGTATAAAACCCAGATCAAGAATGATCTGTATGGTTTGACGCATAACTTGCAGTTTTTTGCTAAATTACTACGCGACTGTGGAAAAAGGCACGCAATGTAGTTTGTAATTTATCTTGCAATTTCTGTCTTTTTTGGATAACTATATGCAAGTGTAATTATGAAAGAGTAACACATTTTTTCACAATTAAAGTCAAATTGATGGTATATGTTGTCTGAATCTTTTGCCACATAAGTGCAAATGAAAGTTATGACGTCAAAATGAAAGTTATGACGTCAGCGTGCCTGTAAAGGATGGTGTTTAAAAATCCGAGTGATGGCCGCTTTCATCGAAACTTAAAATGGGCGATATTGATTAACTATAGGAGGCTTTAGTTGTAAATAAAGATTTAAAACGAAACAAGTTTAATGTTGTTGCCGCTTTTCCTATTTTAATTGTAAAAAATAAATAATACTTTACGCATTTTCCATGTCCTATAGCGTCTGCTGATGACATAAAGCAACCCCGATTCTTAAATGCAGTACAGCAGGGTCGTAGCTCCGCTCTAAAAGTAGTTTCTATCCCAGAGTTCCTAGCGCCAACGTACACAGGTCATGTCTTGGACCGTGAACTGTGTTTTATACATTGAAATTTTACCCTTTACTCAATAGATACACCTTTATTGCCTGGGGGAACAGATCATCTGGAACAGGATCTACACTGTGTAGGATAGCTACCCTATTTTTCTTCATAGTCGAGTTAAAAACCATATCCATGAAGTAAAGGACTAACTTTTGTGTGCAGTGTGGCGGCCGTAAAAAGTCTCCCCGTACATATAGTCAGTATTGTTATCAGTAAAATAACCCATACCAATGTCGTGCAGTGATGATACCGTATATCAGGGCTATCCGATCAACCTTATTTGGGGTTGTCCCAGTTAGCTCAGTTGGTTGTGTCGTCTGCATTGCTGGGCTAGGCGCTGTTGCCCTGACAGTTCGGGTTCGCTCCCAGGTACAGTCAATATCATTTTAAGTTCAGTCCTAGGTTCTCATAGTTTCTTTTGAACACATCTCATTAACCCTTTACTCTATACATTCAGGACTTTTAGCATGTGCAACCAGTATAGATCCAAATCAGCAGACACATCTGTGCCACATGATCTGGATCTAGCCGGGGCTTCTTGGTCAGAAATAACCTAATTAACCTAAAAGCAAACAATACAGATCCTGATCAGATGGTAAGGATGTATTGACTGATTTTTGGACCTACATTGTTGACCCATTTTCCTTTGGAGTAAAGGAACCACATTAAAAAGCCATTGAATCAATTATTTGTGACTTCCTTCAACAAACTGCTGCTAAATGTTGTAAAAACTTCAATCTTTGGTATAAGGAAATATGCCACAAAATTTCAGCTATTAAAAACCTGTCACTAACTTTTATCACTGTTGTTTCTGCCATGTGAACCTAAATTCTCCTCATCCATAAATGCTCTCATATCATCGTCCACCGGTAACTCGTCATCACTAAATGCCTGACTATCATCTCCCATACCAGCCTGAAACAAGATTGAATACTAGAAAAATCCTCTTGAATCCCGGCTCCAATGTTACAAACAATTTCATGCTAAAACTCATTTTCCAACTCAAAATATTTATTAAAATTGTGAGTAAATGTTGATTATTTACTTGGAATACTTCAAAAAAATGAAATAAAATCTTTCTGTTATCTGGAAATATTTCAATATCTCTAATTCCTGCTGAGATATTCTAGAATAAATGTTTGAGTTCAAACTCAAATTTTTTAGTTTCTACACAAACAGTTTTTTGGAAAGTTTTAATAAAATAAACAGATAAATAGTTTTCAAAACTGTATTTAAAAACTAGAATTTGTCCTCGGACACTGAAGCCCCCACTGCTGCAACAAAATTTGTAATAACAAAGGGCCATAACTCTGGTAAAAATGGTGTGACAGGAAAAAATCCTTTTTTACGATCATCTACACATCCTGCTTGATCATCTGTGCAAGTTTGTTAGAAATCTGCCTTTTATTTTGGAGGAGATGATGCCACAAGATTTGGGTATGTACGGACATACAGATGGATGGACGGACGTACGGACAGACGAGTGCAACTCTATTGCCTCCCACTGTGTGGGGGCATAAAAAGAAATATTTTTTTAAAACCTAAATCAGAATTTCATAGTTATCATTTTGCGTTTAAAATCCAACTCAATATTTTTCATGATACTGGAGCTAGATCTTGTTAGAATAGGGAAATAATTTGGGGCATGTCACGGAAAACTTGTATTCAGTTATATTTCACTTATATTTTGTGAAATTTGAGTTTACCTATATTCGGAAAGAACCTAAATTTATCTATACCTTTCTCATAACTAATACAATGTATTTTATATATTTACATCCTTCATGATGTTTTTACTGTGAAATGCAAAATAAGAAGTGATGTGTGTTCAACTTTATGACATCATTTCAAGATTGAGATCAGCTTTTCAAAAATACTTTCTGTGACGCTCTCCATTTAAGGGTGTGTCAAAGCTTGACTCATCAAATTTACCAGGTAAACTGTCACAGATTTACACATCTAAAGGGGCCGTCACACTATGATGTTCTGGCCAACGTTCTCTGAACATTTCAATCGTTCATTTTTTTAGCGTTCTGGAATGAGGATGACACATCTTGCGTGTTATTAACGATTAGTCTAACGCACTACTAGCGTGTGTCTAATGCTCTAGAAGCGTGTAACAGCGAACAATCAAGAAAACCCTAAAACCATTAGCATTTTCTCACGGGCCACTGGCCCATCGAAGAACAATTTGTCAACGTAAGACGAGCGTGCTGAGGAATGGACGTTCCGGTAACGCTCAAATGACGCTAAATTGACGCCAAAAGGACGTTCGTTTCACTTTAGTCACACGCTGTGTGCGCTAGGGGATCGTTCAGCGGTCATTGACAGGTCGCTAGTGAGTCGTTTGCAGCAAAGCAAACGATTTGTAACAGCCAAGTAACGCTTGAGTAACGACTGACTCACGATAGCCGAACGCGTGCAACGCTCGGTGGACGTTATTAAAACATTCCACGAACTTTTTAAAACGTTCTTCAGCGTTTAAAATTAAACATTGAAGAACGCTGGTCTCAGTGAAAATTTTTCTGCATGTTCAAAAAGTTTTTTTCGGACCAGCCGATTTTGGGCGATTACCGTCGTTCATTGACGTTCACTAGCGTTCACACAACGCACTTCTGGCGCTTTCCAAGCAACCATGAACGACTCATAACGTTTCCTCAAACGTAGTAGAACGCTGGCCAGAACGTCATAGTGTGACGGCCCCATAACAAAACTGTTGTTTTTTTTTCATTTAAATATAAACACTTCAACTACATCTTCTGTGATGAAGTCTTATTTATCTAACAAATCATAATTACTGATGCTATGCAGCGTGACATATTACTTTACATAGAGTGGCTACAGCACAGGCACTCACAATTTATTATACTGTGTTCATTATGCAACACCATGATACACATGCATCTGACAGCAAGTATTATGTTTGTTTGGTTGATTATTTACTTATATTGCGCTCCGGTTATATCGCGGTATGCGGGCATGGACCCGAAGGACTGCAATATGAATGGAGTTGCAGTGTACACCAGTGAACCTACCTGTTCTGCTTGTTCGTCCTCAGAATCACTGTCAGCCACCTGTCGTTGTTTCTTCTTCTTCCTTTCCTCAATCTTCTGTTTCTTCTTCTCCTTCTTCTTCTCCAGATAGTCTTCCCACACTGTCTTACTTTTAGATGCCTTCTTTTTCTTCACCAGACTCTCCGTAGTTTCCCTTAAACCTTCAAAGAATACTTTTATCATTTTATCCCTTTGCTCAATATATACTCATTTTATCACATGTACCACCAGAGTAGATCCTGATAAGCATGCAGTAAGTTCAGGATCTGCACTGTTTGTTTGTTTTTTTGGTCAGAAATAACCTAGTAAATCAAAAGGCAAAGAATGCAGATCCTGATCAGACAGCATAGATGAGCCAGCTGATCTGTGATGTAGACTGTTCCCCCAGGCCATGAAGGGGCATATATGGAGGAAATGGTTAACTGTACATGTGTATTAATGTTTCAGAAAACTGACTTAAATTCAGAGAATTTACTTCTCAACAGTACCACTACAAACTCGTTCTTTTATTTTAATAAAATGCATATTCATGGAGTAAAGGGTAAAACAAATTTCCAAATTTACCAAATTATTTTAGAAAAGGCTATTTCTTTAAATTCTATGTTTTGAAACTTTTTGAACAGCCCTTGTATATGTCTCAGAAACTTTCTGGACAGCCCTTGTTTATACCTGGTTCCCAGCTTATCTCCATCTCTACATCACGTTTCTTCTTCTTTTCTTCCTTGTCTATCTCGGTGAGTAGAAGTTTGTACTTGTTCAGTTTTCTGTCTTCATCAGACTCTTCCCCATCATCCTCATCTCCTTCTTCTGTCTCTCCAAACAGTGCTCCATAATCTACACCTGTGTGGAACAAAGGGAGGTAAGAAGTAAAGAAGACTTAACAATATTTTCAATTCTTTTTTCTCTCCAAACAATGCTCCATACTCCACACCTGTGTGGAGCAAAATTCAGGGAAGAACTGAAGTTCAGACAACGTTTTCACAGTATTTTTCTGCCTCTCCAAAGAGTATTCTAATCTATAACCATTTTCTGTCTCTCAAAACAGTGCACCCATATTCTACAATTGTGTGGAACAAAAGTCAGGTAAGAAGTTGAGTTTGGGCTATGTTTTCGATTCTATTATCATCTGCCTGTACAAAATTCAGGTAAGAAGTGAATGGGTTTGGAAAATGTTTAAAAGCCCCAGCCCTAAACTTAAGAAAGAATATACTATTGAAAAATCATATTTGTCCATATAGACTCTAATATATAAACTCTCGAACAGAACACAAAGGGTCCGATTGAATTCTTTCTTATAGACGGGCTTTTCAATGATATTATTAAATTATAGTTAACAAACTTTTAAGAAGCTAAATATAATGGAGCTATATTTAGCAACGACAAGGGAACCACTTCATGCGCGATCTCGATTTCTGTGACGTTTCGGAAATCCTACTTTCTCTTTTAGTCGCGCGAACCAAATTTATTTTAGTAAATTAAAATTTTATTAGCCCAAACTAATGCTGCGAATTTGTGCATATAGTTCCAAATACATGTAATATTTCATACAAGAGCGGGTAAAATTGAAGAAATGCTGCTTTAAATCAATTATCATTTGTCCCTGCAAATAGTGCACCATAATCTACATCTATGTGAAACAATGTGTGGTTAGAAGTTGAGAAATTTAGAATTTTGCATCATTGTCATACATTGTACCAAAAGCTTGAAAAGTTATTAAGAAATGGCAAAGTTAAAGGGAAGGTTAAGTATTCGTAACAAACTCCAAGCTCAAAGAGGGTCATAACTCAGTAAATTGTGACCCTGACCTAAAGATTTGGGCTGCATAAAAGAAATATAATTTGAAAGTTTGATGAAGAAATATTAAAAAATGGCATTTACGGAGAAGGAGAATCTTATCTTTTCTCTATTGAAAAGATACCTTTTGCATGCTACATGAGTGATGTCACCTCTTTTTGTATCTGAAGTAATGAATTTCAGTTAGTGACATCATTTAGAAAATACAGTCAAATCAAGTGTGGATTTATGAAAACTATTTTGAAGTAAATCCCTGCCAAGGGTTTAAACATACACTCTGCTCTGGCTAGTGAGCTAACTTGGAGATTGGACCTTTTATAGTAAGTCAATTCTAAAAAGCTGAAGGTATATACTGGTCCCAAGATCATCAAACTAAGAATTGAAACCAGTCTCAAATCTCAAGTGTTTAATTGGCTAAAATGTCAATTGTCTCAGTTCAGCCAATCAGATGCTTGAGAAATGAGACAGGTCTCCAGTTTAGTTTGATGATCTTGGGCTCTGTTTACACACTCAGTATTGACAGGGATCAAACTTATAGAGACTCAGGCTAAGCAGTCTACAGCCCTGTTGGAAATTATATGTTTACATACAAATATATATGACGTTCACTGATGCCGTGGTGTCAGACGTCACTTCCGCGCAAAAGGCTTGTGATAGGCCTATTTGTAACACCAGTTGCAGTTCGAATATGAGGGTTGTCCCAATAAATCGTAGACTTTTTGAATAAAATGAAAACTACTGGACATATCTTTAAGCAAATTTCACTGTTAGTTAAGACATCATTTAGTAACAAGTATGCTGAATTTCAAAGAAAAATTGATTACCGTAACGAAATTGCAAACATTTTTACATGACGACCTATCGACAAGCGGCGCACGTCGCAACGTAATTACAATGCTCACACAGCATACCGTTACTCTTTTCTGAAGTACTCTTTAGCTTGTTCGATACACTCACAGTGTCTGTTCACCCAACTAGTAATACATTAATGTAACACTCTGTTGGAAGAGTTTTGTTGAAGGCCAAGCCTTTTGATCTAGTCGCAGTTCTCAAATTTGCGACCCGTGAGCCCGAAATTTCACAACGTCTAGCGGAGCGAGGTTCGGCGAGTTCGGGGAATGACTGATTCTGAGTGTTATTTCTGTTTCACCATGGATGCAAAAACATTCTGTGTCACTTGTATACCAATGCTCTGGATATAAGGATGTTTCTTAACATGTTTTTATTTCTTAAGCATGTCTTTTGGCTTCAATTTCGCTTTTATCACAATATTGGATGATGGAAATGTGTGCCGCGGCTTCTTCAAACATCGCGATTTTCATAAGAAGTTAATGTTTACCCATTATCATGAAACAAGCATTACTCTTATACAAACTATAGCAACTTTTTGAATCTTTGTCTATTTATTCCAGAATGATCACCAATTAAGGCAACGTTAACAATTGGCGACTTAAATGGCATTGGGTTATGTATTAATTGTTTGAAGTAAATTATTGAAGTCCAAATCATAGCGCGTTTTTACATGCGCCGCCGATCGCTATCACGGTTTAACAAAGTGTATGTAACTTCTTTATTTTAGAAGATTTTTCTTTGAAATTCAGCATACTTGTTACAAAATGATGTCTAAACTAACTGTGAAATTTGCTCAATGATATGTTCAGCAGTTTTCATTTTATTCAAATAGTCTACGATTTATTGGGACAACCCTCGTATATGTGACGTTCACTGATGCCGGTGGCGTCAGACGTCACTTCCGCACAGAGTATATAACATCGCCAATAATAAATAATTGAACCTGGGACGGCTTTGTGTTTTTTTATATACATAACAAGTTTATTCCCCACAAGCCCAACTGCTGCAGAGTCCTATCCAGCTGTAGTTGATCTTGTGCAGCAAACCAACCATTATATCTAGTCCGAAGCACACAAGACTTACACCTTTTACCATCAACCCACTGTTTCAAGACTGTGATTACCTTCTTCATCGGAGCTGGAGGCAAGATAAGCTTTCAGGTTTTCTTCATCCCCGTCTTCTTCCGCGCCTAGGAACTGTCGAGCTGTTAACTCTACACGCTCACGATCAGTCTCATCCCACGTCAGCTCTACCTGTAAAAATATGTACATGTAGTAAGCACTGAAAATCTGTTACTGTGGTATCATTTAATTTCGCTGGCACGAAATTTCGCAATCGCCGAAAGTGACTGTTTCGCGCGGACGTAAATTCGCGCAAATCCAATTTTTCAAAAAAAGAAAAAAAAGAAAAGATAAATTATTATTGCAACCGATATTTGACTGACCCGTTATCAACACCTATTGTTTATTCGAACAAGCGAGCTAATCATGTGTCAGTTGGCCCCCAGTCAATTACCACTTCCTTTGTTAGTTTATTCGGCGACGCTAATTGACACGGGACCCGTTGATCCATATTTCTGGACCATTCATAACATAATTGACATGTTAAATTGCGTACCCTTTTTATTTTACGAAGTGTCAATTAATTGTAAAACAATTACTCGGAACAGGGGGTTATAAATTAAAAATGAACTTTTCAAAAACATTCAATCGCTATTGCTTACGACTACACTCTATCAAAACACTCGACTGCCTTACGAAAAGAGATATTCTAAATTGTCTGAATACTTAACAAATTGCCACAAGAAACAAGAACGTCTCAAAATTGTCAAAAAATGACCTTTGTTGCATAAATAAAAGATTGTAATTTTCTTGGTGTTTTTGTTAATAATATATGAATATATATATAAATAAATGGAAACAAACATGTTACCAGTAGATAACAAAATTACATTCCAAAATAAACAGAATGAGATGACAACGATACTGTTTTCTAAAACGTGACCTGACCTAAATGCCCGGACTAAATTGTCGTTACAATTTTGAAGTAACATTGAAAATATTTCAAAAGAAATTTTATAAGAATAACTTATTTTATTTCCTTTAACATTATAATTATTCAATACCTCAAATTTATGTCAAATATTGATATGGGCAACTAAATACGAAGTGTAGGTCTATTCGGACATTAGCACGTTCCGGATACGTATACATGTGGAACTAGATGGTTGAATTTTAGCTTAGGTTTTAAATTCGCGCACTGGCCCGAGCGCGTAATACGCGAAAATTAAGCCATGTTAAATATAATGATACCACAGTACTTTTTTCAAATAAGGTGAGAATTTATTTTAAAAAATTGTATCATTTATAAATTTCCTTAGATTTCATGGCAATTTGATCAATGAAATTGGAACACATATGAAATTTAATGCCTATAAAAATTTACACATTCACAGTATTTGAAACAATAAACAAGAAAAAAGTGGTCGCCACGCGCCGAAAACCAGGTTTTCATTTAATACTTATACTTTTGTAAAGAAAATATCTGATATAAAGAAATTGAACTTCTTTTTTTAGCAACAGTGACCTTGATCTTGATCACAGACTTCTGAGTAGAAATCCCAAGTTGCGTCTTGGTATCAGCTACCCAAAGAAAGTTTGGTGTCAAAAGATCACAGCTAACCCAAGTAATAAGGAGAAACCTAAATTGTTATTTTTAGCAAAAAATGACATAGACCTTTATCACAGACACCTGGGTATCAATCCTAAGTAGTGTCTTGATATAAGCTACCCACAAACCAAGTTTGGTGTCAATAGGCCAAAGAAAACTCAAGCTATTGAGCAGAAACTGAATTTCTATTTTTAGCTACAGTGACCTTGAGCTTTATCACAGGCGCCTGGGTAGCAATCTCAAGCTGCATGTTGATATTAGATACCAACACTAAGTTTGGCGTAAATATACCAAAGAAAACTCAAGTTATCGAGGCAAAACTGAATTTCTATTTTTAGCAACAGTGACCTTGACCTTGATCGCAGATACCTGTGGCAATCCCAAGCTGTCCTTTGATAATTGCTACTCATATACACATGTACTAAGTTTGGCATCCAGAGGTAAAAGCAAACTCAAGTTATTGAGGGTAAGCTGAATTTCTATATTTAGCAAGTGACCTTGACATTTATCACAGACACCTGGGTAACAATCGCAAGCTGCCTGTTGATATAAGCTACCCACAAACCAATCTAAGCGTCAACAGGCAATTTGGCATCAACAGATAACATTCACAAAATACTTAACAAAAAATCTAAGTCAAAAAGGGGCATAACTTTTGCAAAACACAATCAAAACCCCTATGAAACTTGACCTGATAATTGGTACTGTGATGTCAAACAATTATGTAAAGTTTTAAAGTTATACCTTGAATGGTAACTGAGAACAGACAACTTTCACAAAAAACTAAACACAATTTTTAAGTGAAAAAGGGGCATAACTTTGTCAAAATAAGTCAGGGATTATGAAACTTGTCCTCATAATTGGTATTCAGATGTCAGAAAACTATTTTAAGTTTAAAAGTTGTACCTTGAACGGTTACTGAGAAAAACACAACTTTAACAAAAAACTTCACAAAAGTTCTAAATGAAAAAGGGGCATAACTTTGTCAAAATACAGTCAGGGATTATGAAACTTGTCCTGATAATTGGTATTGATATGTCAGACAAATATTTTAAGTTTCAAAGTTGTACCTTGAACGGTTACTGAGAAAAACACAGCTTTAACAAAAAACTTCACAAAATTTCTAAGTGAAAAAGGGGCATAACTTTGTCAAAATACAGTCAGGGATTATGAAACTTGTCCTGATAATTGGTATTGATATGTCAGACAACTATGTTAAGTTTCAAAGTTGTAGCTTGAACGGTTACTGAGAAAAACACAACTTTAACAAAAAACTTCACAAAATGTTGACGCCTGCCCGCCCAACGACATACCCCAATCTAATAACCAGGATTTTTCTAAAGAAAACCTGGTTAAAAATTAGGGAGTAGAAATCAACAAGATTATAAACTTTGTGACCATGCCTAGTGTTTGTTAGCAAAAGGTAAATTTCTGTGCATATTCTTCAATAAAAGAACAGCTAAGTAAATTTGAGTCAAGAATGCAAAAAATCATTGAGAACTGGATTAACATAATGACATTTAACTCTTTAAATGATATGACTTTTAATCGCATGGAGGAACAGCATAGAACAGTTTCATCTGAACAGGATCTACTAATTGCTTTTAGATGTTTTCGGTTATTTCTGACCGAGAAGCAATATGTGTAGACCCACAAACCTTTGACTGCGAGAGAGCTGAATTTATGAAGTACTGGGGCTTGTAGTTGGATGGGGGCCCAAGACACTCCGAGCTAACATCTGCCTCATCAAACATCTCCTCATCAGGAATAAATCTGCAATGTTTTGTTTATAAATTATGTATGAAACAACAAACAACAAATACTGCAGTATCATTTAATTTTGGGGGGACGAATTTTCCGGGATAAATATCAAATTAAGAATTTGTTGGGACTGAATTTGCCCAATTGTATTTCTCCATAAAGACACACTTTAAAATGGTTTAGTTTTGCTAGGCTTGAACTTCCCTGCATTTATCATAGCGTGAAATACATGAAAATTAAACCAGCACAAAATAAAATGATTCCACCAGAAAAGCATCTCTGGTGTATTGGAGGGCATGGGAGTCTTGTTGACAATAGTTTAATAAAATTTTGTACACAAGTACCAACAGATTTTCCAAAGTGAAATTTCATCATTACCATAATAGATGTTAACAGTATACAGTTATTTCATATGTGATTTGGGAACAGTTAATCCGTTGGCCCGAGGTGGAGGGGATAGTGTTTTGAACTGTTGCCTGAGGCTGTAGGCCGAGGGCAACAGTTCAAAACACTATCCCCGACACAGAGGGACAACTGTTTGACTGTTCCCAGATCACATATGAAATAACTGTTTTATGACCTGATCAATTCAATGGGGGAATCCTCTATGACTTTAGAGCGCGAGAGGAAAACAGCCGAAACCATTGACCGGTCAACAGTTCGCTCAACAAAACACGTGCTCAAAGGGCGGAATCCTCTATGACGTCGGAACACGCGAGGGAAACAGTTGAAACTATTGACCGGTCAACAGTTCGCGAACATGGATGTTTTAAGAATTTCAGAAAACAGTAAGAAATACCTAATTACATTTATATAAGGTATCAGGTAATAAAATAAAATATAACTGGTATTTTTACCTATACAACTCTTGGTAAATCTATGACGATTTTTTACCAAAACAGTTTGGACAGTGGTACTTACATGGCAGGTAGTACCACACCATACAGCTTTACTCCATGCAAAAAAATCAATCCATAGAAATTATTTAACCCTTTACTCCATATTGACGCCATTTTTACATATGTGCAACCAGTGTAGATCCAGATCAGCCAGCATATCCATGCCATCTGATCCGGATCTGCACTGGTCGCATTTTGGTCAGAAATACAATTTCTAGAAAATGGTACTGAAATATTAAAGGAAAATTCAAGACACAGTACACAGTAATGGCTGTAATGATTTACTTCATATAAAAGTAATATTTTATCGCATGTGCGAACAGTGTAGATCTAGATCAGCCAGAACATCTCTGCTTTCTCTATCCAATCAGGATCTAAACTGTTTGCTCATCAATTTATTAGATTTTTCTTACCAAGAAGTGAAAATTGTAGATCCAGATCAGGATGTGCCAGCTAATCTGGATTTATACTAATCACTTACATGTATCTGATAGAAGGTGTTTTTATGGAGAAAAGGGTTAACAGGTTTCAAACATACATCTTGTAATAATTTATACCTGGTTTTCATTCCTTGGCCCATGATCTTAACACTGAGATTGGAGATCAGTTTCAAATATCAAGCATCTGATTGCCTAAAATGACAACCAGTCACTATTTCAGACAATCAGATGCTTGAGATTTTGAGACTGGTCTCCAGATTTAGTTTTATGATCTTCGGCTCTTGTGTCTACCTGAGATCAAGTATTTTATCGCATGTGCAAACAGTGTAGATCTAGATCAGCCAGAACATCTCTGCTTTCTCTATCCAATCAGGATCTAAACTGTTTGCTCATCAATTTATTAGATTTTTCTTACCAAGAAGTGAACATTGTAGATCCAGATCAGATGTGCCAGCTAATCCAGATTAACACTGGTCACTCATGTGATAGAAGGTATTGTTATGGAGAACAGGGTTACAGGTTTCAAACATACATCTTGTATTAATTTTTATCTGGTTTTTCAACCTTGGCCTAAAATCTTAAAACTGAGATTGAAGACCAGTTTCAAATATCAAGCATCTGATTGGATAAAATGACAAACAGTCGCCATTCAGATGCTTGAGATTTTGAGACTGGTCTCTTGATTTAGTTTTAGGATCTTGGGCTCTTGTGTTTACCTGAGATCAAGTATTTTATCGCATATGCGAACAGTGTAGATCTAGATCAGCTGGAACATCTCTACTTTCTCTATCTAATCAGGATATACACTTTTTAATCTTCAATTCATTAGATTATTTTACCAAGAAGTGAACATTGTAGATCCAGATCAGGAAATGCCAGTTAATCCGGATTTACACTGGTCAATAATGCAATAAAATACTTAAATGTGAAGAAAATCATTACAGCCATTAGTGTGTACTGTGTCTACAAATTTCCTTCAATATTTCAGTACCATTTTCTAGAAATTTAGGTGTATTGATGAAAGGCATATTTATGGAGTAACGGGTCAACAGGTTTCCGATATACATCTTGAAAAAATTTGTATCTGTTTTTTATTATTTCATTTTTTTATCTGTGTCTACCTGAGATCAAGTTTCGTTGCACTAGATTCATATTCCATGCCATCACATTCCTTGTAGATATGGTCAGCTGTTGCTGGGCTGTCACACTCGACTACAGCGTAGTAATACTTCAACCGATTCAGCTGGTACTGGCGCAGCTTCTCCGTGTGGTACACAGTACCTGGAGAAAAGGTCGAGCATAGACAAAATGGGTAAAGAAACGCAAGGTGACATTATTTGCAACAACTTGCGAATGTGTATTTATAAAAGAATGAAAATCTGCCAAGTAGCTCTCTAGTTTACAGTGGATTGGGTGCTGTATTAAATGTTGCAGAATGTGATTGCATAACAATGTCTGCCTGGGAAAGCATGAAACTGAAAAAAATAGAATCAAAATGTAACTCACAGAAAGTATGGGACTCATGTCACTCACAGAAAGTATGGGACTCATGTCACTCACAGAAAGTATGGGACTCATGTCAGTCACAGAAGTATGGGACTCATGTCACTCACAGAAAGTATGGGACTCATGTCACTCATAGAAAGTATGGGACTCATGTCACTCATAGAAAGTATGGGACTCATGTCACTCATATAAAGTATGGGACTCATGTCACTCATAGAAAGTATGGGACTCATGTCACTCATAGAAAGTATGGGACTCATGTCACTCATAGAAAGTATGGGACTCATGTCACTCATAGAAAGTATGGGACTCATGTCACTCATAGAAAGTATGGGACTTGTGTCACTCATAGAAAGTATGGGACTTGTGTCAAAGTATGACACTCATAAAAAGTGGGTGACTTGTGTCACAGGATGTCACTCATTGAAAGTAGGTGACTCGTATCACAGAATGTCACACGCAGAAAGTAAGTGACTCATGTCACAGAGTGTCACTCCTATAATGTATGTGACTTGTGTCACAGAACTACTATAAAATCATTAATATTCATGCGGTACTAATTTCTGTGGATTTTGTAGACAGCAGGGATTCTAAAATCGTCGGCAGGCCGGTCATTGACCGATTTTTGGGAAGAATGTCCGATTGAAATTTCAAAATTGGTTAAAAAAATCTGTCATGAATATTGGCCTACAAACTGTTACAAAATTACCTACATGTACATTTTTTCACAGCTTAATCAGCTATTAACCTGTCAATTAGCGACTTCACAAGTCTGCTACCATGACTACCACAACTACACGTTCCGTGAATAGCCTGCGGCATAGATGAAACGGGATGTGGTCGATCTCATTTTAACAACGGGCAGGTTATTTAATTTCCAAAAAATGGACTGCGCCAGTCAAAGGCTGTCTGACATCAGAATTTAAGATAGCAAAATTTACACATGGTTGTATAAACGATAAAACAGTTTGCATTTTATTGACAGACATGTTAGTCCAATATGTGCGTAATTCTAAAAGACCGACGACCGAAAATTGCTGTTTATTAAATTTAAAGAAAACTTATATCATGAGAATTTTACTTGAACTGTTAGCATTTCACAACAAATTTGAAATGGCTCAAATAAATATATACTTAAATGTGAAAAAATTCGAGTGACCGGCTTGGTTACTTAAATGTGAAAAAATTCGAGTGACCCGCTTGGTTACTTACGCATATAACGATTCAAATAAATTACAAATTTACAAAGATCTACGTAATCAACATTTATTTCCGAGTAATGTTGCATACGCTGAGTCTTGTAAGTTCGTAGATTCAAAAATTACTACATCCGGTAAAGAAAAGAAAAATATTTCAAACAACTATAATATAGTGTTACAAAACATGGTGTGATCGATGTATATTAACGTAAAGCGAATACTTGCCTCCCGAAATTCCGAGAGAGAAAACATTTTTAATAACTTAATAATCCACTTCACAATCGCTATGAACACTGCTGAAGATAACTGTTTTGAACCATTACGTCACGTTTTAAATGCATGGAATGCTTGTGTATTACAACAAAGACGCCGATCGCCGTAAACTTCAAACGTCGCGTGCCGCTCTTATAAATCGATCAAAGAATTTTTCGGTCTACAGCTTGAAAACCATTAATCTTTTGAGAGGTTGTAGGATATCGCCGACGAGAAAATATGCCAGAAAAGAGAAATGGAGTGGGGGTCGGGAGAGTGAAATACGCTGAACCGGGGACCGGAAGTCGCAGTTCGTGCGAACCGGAAGTCGGCGAAATATCAATTTTGGCGCCAATGTCCGATTGGGATTTTGAAATTTTAGAATCCCTTGTAGACAGATATATTGATGAATTTAAAACCACCATGAAAAAACAGGAACTGAACATTAGTTCAGAAAGTTGAGTTTCATGAAATTAAGAATCCATGAAAAATGCTATCTAATGGAAAACAACATAATTTTATGACAACAAATATTTGTGCATTCAATGAACTTCCATCACAAGTCATCATCATTGGTGAATCATACCTTCTTCATCAACCACATCCTCTCCGTCTTCATCACTATCAATTTTCATCTCCTTCAGCTCTCGTGGACCGTGGGTAGCTTCTTCTGCCATGCGCTCTTTACCAAACTCCGAGGGATATACCTTCAATCAGTTTACAACGATAAAATAAGAGTTTTCATGCTAACAGCGACTGTTCATTAACCCATTATTCCATAAACTTCTCGCATGTGCCATCAATATAGATCCAGATCAGCCAGCACATCCATGCCAAATGTTCAGGATCTGCACTGTTTTTGGTAAGAAATAGCCTAATAAATGTTAAATCATGCAGCGTAGATTCTGATCAGACAGCAAAGTTGTGCCAGCTGATCTGGATCAACACCGTTTGCCCAAACCTTAAAGGCATATTCATGTAGGAAAGGGTTAAAATTGAATGGAACAAATTCCTGCAAAGTAGGTGCTTGTTCCATTTCGAGGAAATGTACAAGGTACTGATATGTGCACCATACATGTTCAGTTGTGTAAAAGGAAATGTAATTTTACCATCTCAGCCTTTGTAATATTTTCTACAGTAATATAGATGTTATCTGGAGGTTACTTTCAAGGCTCATGTAAAAGCCCCACCTAGGTAAAAACCTCACTCTAACTACATGCCAGTTGGCAACATGTTAAGCCCAAAGTGAATAAAGCAAAGTTAACTTATAATTTCGACCCAGACACCTTTGTTGTCAGAAACAAGATTTGTCACAGTTAGTGACACATGTGACAGGCATATAGGTTAAGATTGATGCCAAATATAAACAAGCGTGCTCGAAACAAACGAGTGTTAAGTTTGAAGAAAAAATCCGTATTTCTGCATGAAAATCTAATCAATTTTTATGCAAGTGGTAGCCATTTTGCCACACTATAATTTTTCACAAGCATTGGAATACAATAAAGCAAGCAAATATTTCTAGACATTTTACTGCAATTTAATAGCATTTTGGCAATGCCAGCACCCTGAACTCCTTAAAGTGGCCTTAACATGGGTAATGACGGTAATAAGGTTATTTGCCGTTTCTTCATATATAAGAATTTTTACACTTGTGCAACCAGTGTAGATCCAGATCAGCTGGCACATTCATGCCTTCATGACTGGTTGCTTTTTGGTCAGAAAAAACCTAATAAATCAATTAGCAAACAGTGCAGATCCAGATGAGATGGCACTGATGTTCCAGCTGACCTGGATCTTCACTGTTTGCTCATGCAATAAAGGTGTTTATACAGTACTTAGAACGTTTAAGGTTACAAACGAAACGGACGATACACGAAAAACGGAAGCACGATAAACAATAGACGGACGCACGATACGCGATAGATGGACGCACTATACACAGTATACGCACGATACACGATACTGCCGTTTCATATAATTTGTGTACGAGATATCTAAAAATTTGAAAATTCTATGAAAATATAAGACGAATGGTTGAAATTAAATGATATAATTTGAATATGTAAGTAACTTATTCACGTTGTACGGTAAAATTAAAGACACATGATGCACGATATATGGAAGCACGATGCACGTTAGACGGACGCACGATACACGTTAGACAGACGTACGATACACGATAGACGGACGCACGATAGACGCAAATTTTGTAACATTAAACGTTCACAGTACTGTATAGAGGGAAGGGTTAAAGCTGTAACAACCTTGACTGACTTGACTGTTCCATCGGCAGGTTTAAACGAGTTGATCAGAACATAGATGTCTTTAGCTTTCATCCTGTCCCAGTCCATATTGCAGACGGCAAGTCTCGATGTCGCCTCCTCTACCGTCACGATGTTCTCATCTGTCTCTCCCCAACGATGATCAAACTCTACAACAACAACAACAAGGTTTACACAATGTATCATAAAATATGGGGTTAACCTTTTACTTCATTGGATAAGGCTGTTATCCAATGGGCATACAGAGTAGATCAAGATCAGCTGCCACATCTGTGCTATCTAAAAAGGATTTACATTGTTTGCTTTTTTATATTCATTGGGTTTTTTCTGATAAAACTAGATCCTGATCGTACATCACAGATGTGCAAGCTAATCTAGATCTACACTGGTTGCACATGAAATTAAAACCACATAATACGAAGAAAAGGGTTAAATATATTATTTATGGTCAAGTAATCAACTATGTGCAATGATAGCATTAAGTACCATCAAAATAACACAAGTTTAACCCTTATGTCCACGGTTACATGTATGATGTTTACCACATGTGCAACCAGAGTAGATCCAGGTTGTGCCGGCTGATCTGGATCTACACTGTTCACCCATGCAATAAACAATGCAGATCCACATCAGATGGCTGGGCTGGATCTACATAGGCCACACATGCATTTAATGCGTATATATGGAGGAAAGGGTTAATATGCATATACTAACTGGACACATCCTGGTCATCATCCCAGTCACTTTCATCAGTGTTGTCATCACCAGTGTCATCATCAGAGCTGCTGTACACGTTTCCCTCTCCTCTAGCAAAATCTACTCCACTGTCTCGACCTGTAACAACAACCACAACAGCCACTCAGTATCTCCTCTATGTGCCATAACGGCAAACAAAGTCTACTTTTTGACCAAGAATACCCAGACAAAAGTACAATAAAAAAACACCTTTTAACAATTCTGTGAATGTGAACTTGTGTTCATCAAAATATGAAAAACATTTGGATTGTTCACAGTATGCATGAATTCACCTTCTTCAGTGAAGAAGGTGAATTCACGCATACTGTGAACAATCCAAATGTTTTTCATATTTTGATGAACACAATGAAATATTGTTTATATAAAAATCATCGTTGAATTTATGGTATGAAATTTTCATTACATTTATCATTCAGTGGTCATATTTTTCGAAACAGAAGGGCCTTAATGAAAATAAAAAAGGAATTTGGGGCTCAAAACAAAAAAAAAAGAAGATATTCTACAGAAACAGCATGGTTTTGTGTTCAGTTATCCCCCCTGCCTGCCCCCCCCCCCCCCCCAACCTTCTCTGCCTCTTATTGAGACCATTGATTCAATTCAAGAAAGAAGATCTGAAATAAAACATCTAAGACACTAGTAAATGTAAATGATAGCATTTTCTAGCGATCCATCACTGTGCCCCTGCCACAAACTGAGACCACAGTATTATTATTCATTTATTTATTAAAAGTATAAATGAATTACCAACAGGCTTGTGGTCTTCTTCAGAACTATCATCCACAGAACTGTCTGAAGTTTCAGAATCTCCACTGTCGTCTTCCTGATACTGGGATGTTTTACTTCTTATACCAGATGTTCCTGGAACTGGCAGTGTACTTGACTTAACACCAGAAGTTCCTGCAACTGGTACTGTATGTGACTTAACACCAGATGTTCCTGCAATAGGCACTGCGTGCAATTTATTACCAGATGTTCCAGGATCTGGTATTGTGTGTGATTTAGCCTTTCCATTTTGTAATTTGTCAATCTGAAACCTTGCGTCAGCTGCCTTACTACCTTTTTTGTTCTTCTTAGAACTTTTCTGTTCTTGTTTATCAGTGTCACTATCCTGATTGTCAACAATATCAAGTTCATTTTTCTTTCTGAGATCATCCTGAAAACTCTTTTTCTTCTGTTTGCCTTTGATCTTGGTAAGAACTTCATCAAATTGAATGTCATTTACTTCTTCACTTTTCACCTTCTTTTTCTTAGCCTTACTTTCTTTCACACTTTTCTTTCCTATATCTTTATTGCTTTTATCAAAACTCTTATTGGTTTCTGACTCGTTCTCAGTTTTATCTGTTGTGCTTGTTTTGTCATCTTCACCTGAACTTTCTTCATCAGACAACTCATAATATTTCTTCAGATTTTCGTTAGTGGTTAAATCCACTGGTTTTCCTCTCTTATCTACTGAATACTTCAACTTGAATCTCTTATCCTTGAACATGCCTTTAAATCTTTTATCGATCTTCACCTTTCTTTCTCCAACTGGCATCTTTCTAAACCTGGGATCTTTTGCCACATGGGCGAATCTTTTATCTTTGAGAATTTCTTCCATGCTTGTGTAAAGTGTATTAAAAAAAACTAGTTTCTGTATGTTTCGCAGCTTGCTTTACCTGAAAATCATTGTCACAAGATATTAAATTCGGAATTTGTTGAAATACTATAGTAGTTCTAAGTCATATGGTTTGATATAAGGTAAGACTACAGTAATTCAGGTGGCGAGGGAACCAGTCAATTTTGTGCAGGGTTTGTGCGGACCATTAGATAAAGTAACTCTGTGATTGGTTGAAAATGCAAAAGCAGAATAAACAAGAAGCTGTGTTCGGAAAACACATATGCCCCCGGTAGCGAAGTTTGTAACGATACAAATTTTAAATGATAGCACAGTGTTACAACTGCAACTAAAATCACAAGTTAGTTCTAAATAATGAAAATAAACGTCTGGTGCCAGAACCTGTACATGAAAAGAATTTATCATAACAAGACCCAGTCGGAAACGACTGCACGCTCGACTATTCAAAGTCAGACATATTTAAGCACATTTAAAACTGGGCTTCATTTAAACTGGGGAGTGATTCAGGAGTTTATGACACCCAACACACACACATGAACAAAAGTTTCTTAATCCAAGTTAGGAAATCAATAAATTACAGTTACTTTATTATTGTAGTTTTTTTTAGAGGGTTTACACAACCCAGTCCATACACCCCTGATCCCACACCCATCAACCCACTATCCCTGCCCACCTATAGTGATGTGGTGGGGTGTGGTGTAGTATAGTAAGGTATGGTATGCTGGTTGCTGTTGTTGGTGGTGTGGGTGTTGTTGCTGTTGTTGGTATTGTTGTTGGTGTTGGTAATGTTGGTTTTGTTGGTGGTGTTGGTGTTGTTGTTGGTGTAGTTGTCAGTGTTGTTGTTGGTGTTGTCAGTTGTTGGTGTTGTTGATGCTATTGTTGTTGGTTGTTGGTGTTGTTGATGCTATTGTTGTTGGTGGTGGTGTTGTTGTTGGTGGTGTTGTTGACGGTGTTGTTGGTGGTGTTGTTGACGGAGTTGTTGGTGGTGTTGTTGACGGTGTTGTTGGTGGTGTTGTTGACGGTATTATTGTTGGTGTTGTGGTGGTGGTGTGGTGTGAGATGGGGTGGTGTGGTGGGGGTGGTGGGGGGTGGTGGTGGTGTGGGGGTGGTGGTGGTGGGGGTGGTGGTGTGTGGTGTGGTGTGGTGTGGTGTGGTGTGGTGTGGTATAGTATAGTATAGTGTAGTATAGTATAGTATAGTATAGTATAGTATAGTATAGTATAGTATAAGTATAGTATAGTATAGTAACCACTCAACACTTTCACCAAAGTATGTTAAGTACATCTGTTTTAAACCTTTTCTATAGCATTACCTTAGAAAAACACTAACATTGACAGTCTTCGCCTTTAGGTTTCAAAACCACTTGTCCGTTCGGGCAAGTAGGATAGGATTTTTACTTGCCCGACCCAGACTTTAGTTGTCCGAAAATGCAAGATGATATAAAGGATTTTCACGGTCATAAACCAACCACAGTCTTTTGTCCTTCCAGGAATCCTGAAACTCCCTGTCTCGTTTATCTTTGTATGCTTTTTTGATCTTTTTCGAATCGCCGATCTTCTCTTTTTTCACACGATTACCCCGGTATCCGACTGTGCACCTTCTTAAAGTTTAAATTGTATCGCCATAACTAATGACAAATTGAAATAGATCGGTTATCGAAATTACAAGCATCTTACAGATAATTATTACATTATTTGCAATAAGCGTTTAGTGTACGTGATTAGTTTAAAAATAACCCATCATGGTTTACAAGTGATAAAGTCCGTCTGTCACGATCCTGACCGTTTGTTAGCCTAAAAACCGTCCCGGACGGACTTGCCCGTTCGGGCAACTGACCAGGCACACTACGGTTGTCCGTACTGTAATTTACTTGTCCCGGGCTTCGGGCAACCCGCTTACGTCGAAGACTGCATTGAAACTTAAACCATAATTTCTAAGTCTTAATTCTAATTTCTAAGCGAAAAAGGGCAAAAATCAAATAAAACAAGTTAACCATTTATATCCAAGTATAAAATGGGGAGATAATCCCAGTAAAAAGGTAGCCAGACTTACGTAACTTGTAAGGGTCATCATCTGTGCACTGTTAAGTATGTGTGTAAACTTTAATGCCAGATTTCTTTGTGGATATTGCGAAATATCCAACATGCCGAAATAAGTTAACCATTTTCTAAGTACAAAAAGGGGAGACAACACCAGAAATAAGGTACCCAGAGTTATGTAACTTGTCAGTGTCATGACCTGTGAACTGTTAAGTAAGTGTGTAAACTTTCATGCCAATGCTCATTGTAGAAATTGAGAAATATCGAACTTGCCAAAAATGTTAACCATTTATCTCTAAGTACAAATTGGGGAGAAAACCCCGAATTAAGATAGCCAGAGTTATGTAACTTGTTAAGAGTCATACCCTGTGCACTGTATATTAAGTTTGTAAACTTTCATGCTAATGATCTTTGTAGAAATGGAAAAATATCCAACTTGCCGAAACAGGTTAACCATTTTTCTAAGTACAAAAAGGGGAGATAACACCAGAAATAAGGTACCCAGAGTTATGTAACTTGTCAGGGTCATGACCTGTGAACTGTCAAGTAAGTGTGTAAACTTTCATGCCAATGCTCTTTGTAGAAATTGAGAAATATCCAACTTGCCGTAAAATGTTAACCGGACGGACGGACGGACGGACGGACGGACAGACGGTTCAATCACTAGATGCCGGGGGCATAAAAATACTGATTTATAAATAGCTGTGTGAAAATGCACAGTGTGTAGAAAAAGTTGTAACAAAACATTTGCATTTTTATTTTGAGTAAATGAAAATTTTTATCTTTAAAAATGTGTAATATTTTGAACAAAGTGAAACTGAAAGTGGCGCATAACTGAAGGTGGTGGTATTCCAATGCATGTCGCGAAAAAGTTACGCTATATTTTTGTTGTGTTTTTATGATGACTCTAGTTAAGTTTTATTTGAAAAAGTTAAATTTTAAGGCCTTGACCCAATAGCTTATTCAGAAAAGGAGATACTGGGAGTCTATGGGAAATGAATTACTGTAGTCTAACCATAAGGACATAAACAGGTCTAGGAAACGGCTGTTTTTATGAACTGTCTGTAATTTTATAGACTGTTTGTTTATTTATAGATAAATATATCTGTAAATTTATGGACACGGGTGGCTTCAAAAGTTGTCAAAAATTTAAATCTTGGTTCTACACCACATTGGGATAAAAATTAATGAAAATCTACCTATAAATAAGTATTTATTATTGTAAATCAACTTTACTTTTTTTTAAAGATCATTATTGTGTTCAAATGATTGTGTGGAATGTTGTTAGATCATTGATGACCATGTTGGAGAAGAAAAAGCAGTGTAAACAATTTTCTATTCTTTTTGTTTATGCCCTACGTCATGCTCTTTGCTATCAGAATTAACAACAGGCTGGTAATTATGCTTGATCGAGCGGCCGTAGACGAAGAATGGATGAATTGTAGCCAAAAATGAGAAAATACTTGCCGATGTGAAAACCTGCTATACACTTCATATGTAAAAAAGGTAATATTTAACTTCATTTGCACATTAAACTGTTGAATGAAAGCAGAAAATGTGAATTGGGTCCAAAAGGGGCCGCAAAACTGTACACAATGTAGTTCTTTCAGCTTGCGCCGTTGACGTAAACAGCCCGAACTGACATTATATGTACCTTGGTTTGTCATTTTCTATTGAATTGTATAAGCTCGATCGGGCTTACTAAGCCCGATCTAGCTTATAAGCTCGATCAAGCATAATTACCAGCCTGAACAAAAAGGCTTTAGGTTTGTGAATTTCAAAAATGTGTTAACTTTTGTATCAACCCTTCTCCATAAATTTATAGACACATTTATATATAAATAAACTGACAGTCTGTTAAATTACAGACAGTCCGCAAAAACAGCCGTTTCCTAGACCTGATAAACACTGATAAATGTCAACTTGACTCATGCGTCGCGAAATTACATGACAATAAGGTTAAATACATTTCGACAGCAAATAATTTTCATTTTGCGAAACAATACACACGAAAGATCTTGGTGAAATTACAAAAAAAACAAAAAATAAATAGGTATCTGCTATGATTGTAAACAAAGAAATAAACAGTGATCATTACACATGTACACTCTCTGTCGGCGAAGCGCTTGGGATTAAGCAACCGAACGAGAGCTATTAAGTGGAAAGTGTTTAGACTTTCACAGGCAAATGTGCGGGCAAATTTGATGTAGTCGTAATTTTCACTCTATTAATAACAAAGTCTTCATGATAACCAACGTGAAATAAATAAACGGGGTCAGAACAACACAATAACCATCTATCACTTTTGAGATGGTAGTTCCCCGCCCTTGAATGTTGATTTATTTTACAGAAGACGAAAAAACCTCCGAATCGTTTGTGGTCAAATTTCTTGCTTTGTTTATGATGAGTCTGAGACGCTTTCTCGTCGAGTTTTCTTTATACGGCCTGTACCAAAGAAAACCATGATGGGCGGCACGATACACCGTAACGTGCAACTTTTAATAGTGGTACTCTTTAATTATACTGGTAGAGTCAATGAGTCCATAATGACTCTCATGAACAGGCTTGATAAAACCGAGCCTGCAATATAAGTCGTGTACGTTGCCCCCACCCCCTTCTCTTGTTTTATCTATTTCAATATCAAAGTAGCGTTGTTTGTGCCGTGTGGCGGCTGTAAAAAGTCTCCCCGTACAGTCGATCAGTGCTGTTATCAGTTACGTCCTTTGAATGTCGTTGAACACGATACTTATGTACTTTGTTAATAGTACTTCTATAATTACTTTTGTTTAAATAATTATTTCGGCCAGTTTTATGATGGGTGGTTTCAATATTCCAGATAATATAGATTCGGATATTGTTCAATCACCCAAAGATATACTTCCTGCTTTTATAATTTTGCCTTTGGCGTTGGCTGTGATATGCAGGATTTATATTCTCAGATCTAATTTCGAAATTCTATTTTGTTTAGTTCCGCGCATTGTATTCTCATTTAGGGCAAACTAGGCATTTACCCGTGGGGAACATAACTCGCTGAAGATGGAATGGTATTAATATGAAAATACCACATTGAAGGTTCCATCTTCGCCGCATACCACCGTTTTGGATGGATCAAAATTGTACTGTTTATTGGTGTTAATATTGAGTTGCGCTCAACCCGGGGATAGGCGGCGTGGGCAGAAATATGAATTGCCATTAATGTCCATTAACAGGCTCAATCAACCGAGCCTGCAATATTGTCACACTTGTCGTGTTCGGTGGCTTTCAGATCCCTTTTTATCTACTTCATCTACATCTCTAGAATTTTCCTCCCAAGTTGCGTCACTGCCGGTGTTTTATTTATTAACACTTACACTTGTAAGTTGGTTGGTTAAGTTATCAGTTACACTGTATGTGAAGTAGCTGGTTGGTTAATAAATTTCACTGGAAAATATAGTTTGGAAATTTTCAACTTTCTGTTTGAATAGTGTAATTTTGTATATTTTCAAAAGAACTATCTCGATCGGTAATAAAAGCGGAAATATTTAAGGTATTTATATTTGAAATTCTTATATCATATGTCCATCTCCAACTTGGAGAATCAATCGGATTGCAAAAATCGATAATGATCTCTCAGTATTTTATGAAAGAATAACTCTGTTTTTTATTTACTACAATTTTGTTGTTTTTTTTTAACTGTCGAAAAAACATAGTACAAATTAAAGAAAATTCTCCCGAATAAGAAGGGTTTTTTTTATTTAAATTTATCTTAATGTTATTTTGGTCCTTTTTGACTGAATATAGTCAAACTCTGTTACTTACATAGAAATTGTTGAGAAAGTGTGTTTTTTTTTCGCTAATTCTTACTTATGCTAAAGTTTATATCTTTTATCCAAATTAATAAGTTAAAAAACAGGTTTTATAATTTGGACAACTTTTTTAGCTTTTGTTTAAACTAATGTTCATTAAAATAAATTTACAACATTTTTGGCCTTTTACCTGTTTCTACAATGAGTGCTAAACTTTTAGACTTTAAATGTCCGTATATTTCCGAACGTTCCGAATAATGTCCGAATATTTCCGAACGTTCCGAATAATGTCCGAATATTTCCGAACGTTCCGAATAATGTCCGAATATTTCCGAACGTTCCGAATAATGTCCGTATATTTCCGAACGTTCCGAATAATGTCCGTATATTTCCGAACGTTCCGAATAATGTCCGTATATTTCCGAACGTTCCGAATAATGTCCGAATATTTCCGAACGTTCCGAATAATGTCCGAATATTTCCGAACGTTCCGAATAATGTCCGAATATTTCCGAACGTTCCGAATAATGTCCGATCATTGACTGAAGATTCGTCTTATGGTTAGATGCATAAACCAATTCCTTTACTTCGACTTATCAATCTCACTAAAGTCAGATCTAACAAAATGTAAGATCTGATGACGGCCCGCAGACACCGTACATAAGTAATAGCGGTTTTCCCAATTACTATTTTTAGAAACTGTCATGATTTATTACGCTCGCAAAATGATCTGAAGATGTCATTACATTAGAAATGAATGCAATACGACTTAAACACATATATCTCCAGTAAATTATGTCTTACGAAAGCTGTCGACACTTCCCATGGTTCAAAATATTATTTCTACTTTCACTTTTGCGATTTTGTAGGCGACAATCTGATTGGTTCAAAGGGTTAGTGATAAAAACACGTTTTAGTTACTCGTCGTCAGATCCTGATAGCGTAGCGTTTTTCAGGAAATGATTTTAATCAGATTGTTCGACTTATTTGATTTGAAGAATTTGAGTGATTTGTTTTGACAGTTTGTGTTACTACTTAAGTTGAATTAAGTAGAAACACTTATTTGACACATCTTATGTTGTTTTCACATTTCAAATACGGAAGCAAATAAGTGAAATTATGACTGATGTATGTTGAAACATTACCGCTTTACAGACCTTTGCGGTACCGTTGTAAATTAAAATTCGGTTTTACCAAGTAAATTCAATTTTCAATCGAGCCACCTTAATCAAAAGAAAGTTTTTTGTGTATTATTATCATTATCTAAACGCAATATTATTCTAGACGAAAGTCTAATAACGTGATAATTGTTACAAAAGACTATTTACCCAAGGTAAATCCACAGGTTTGGTGCAACTACAATCCAATACAAGCTAATGCATAAAGGAAATTAAAGTCGTTATTTAAGTCTCATCTATGTACAACCATATCTTATAAAAATAAGACTAAATTCATTATCATAGTTTTCTAGCATGCTTTTTGCAAAATGTTCTAACTCCGAAAATCTGTAGCTGAACTGACAAACAACTAATACCTGTGTTTAATTCCTACTAACATTGTGGTGAACAAATCCACGTCGGCTTGGAGACAAATACTAGTATAACAGTCCTAGGTCTTTTCATATTTTTATTTCAAATATTTAAATGCACATTTTAACATGCCTGGGAGGGTAGATTCACATATACTCATCAGCTGCCGAAAAATCTAAAATAAATGTCTAAATTATTTGTAAATGTTGTATGTTTACAGTTTTACAATTTATAAATTAGATGAAAGTTTTATCCAAAATCAATATAAAAGCGATAAAAAATTGAAATTGTTATTTTAGGGCATATTTGAAGTTTTGAACACATTTGCAATATGATAGTTATGAAGTAACTGTTCGGAGCTTAAGTGGAAACACATGAAAACTATATCCTTAACACGTATCAAGATTTCAATGCAAGATTTATTCCCTAAACATATATTACGTCGACGTAATACCGAACGAGTCTGAATATATTTTGTGGATTTCTATTAAGAATGAACTAACTAATTACGCCCCTCGTGATATATCCTTACGCATCTGAAAATCCGCCCCGTGAATTATCCTGCGATAATTCAACGGAAGCTATTGATTATTTCTTAAATAAATTGGTATTTCTACAGATCTATTTGTTTTATGGCTTATTTCCTGTATATATAAAACAAAACAAATGGTTTCTATAAGCAACACAATACAACAGTGAATGAATCGAACTGGTAAATTGAAAGGTATTTTGTTGACATTTTTCGGTATATATAGAAATTTTGAAATGGCCACACATAGACCCTTTTCACATTGCTCGTTCGCGGAAAGGTTTTTTCGATTTTTATCGAAACGCGTTTTCAGAACGAGGCGCCGACTGCCGACTCGCATGTTAATTGTGAATGCTATGGGTTTAATTTCGTAATCTTGGCACAATTTCTATAAAATTCTTTGGACACAAAAAGGGTTTTGGCGTAGATGGATAATCACATATGAAGTTGCAAAGAAAAACAAATTATTAATAAGGCTATACACAACCTCTATCAGTTTCTTTTTTTTTTACTGAATAGGCCCTATGCATATTTGAATATAAGTTTGGTGCACTGTTCTACCATTTCTTTTCACACAAAAACTTGTTTGTCTACAAAATCAAATATCGTTCGACCGTAAAATAAAAAAGGGTAAAATGGAACAGGCGGAAGTTGAATATATGAAAGCACACAAACATATATAACAAAAGAAGCTAATAGCAATTACAAAGCAAAAGAGCGGGTACTCAATGATCTTACCGAGAGCAGAGCTCCTTGAGTAAAATCAGCAAGAACACGATGACAGGGATAAAAGAAACAAATCGAGCTTCTATGTTCTTTAATATTATACAAATTTTTCCCGTTGAATGCTCGAAATTTTCTTAAACATAAAGTTGTGTTAATTATAAAGTATTGTACTAGTTATGATTTTATGTAAAACAAATTCTAAGACAAATTCTCAGATAATCATGTAAATTTTGCAGACGATCATACGAATACTTTATGGCCGAAGTGGTACACCACTTTAAATACGACAGAAGGAACATAATCACATAATTAGTTTCCTGTCAATTTCTTACATTATTTGCTGATTTCAGACTCACCACAAAAACACATTAACACATTGTCACCACTCTTTAACTACTTTAGAATTACTATTGTTCTTTAAATTATATCAAGTAACTCAAGGTTTCTCTTAACTGATGCAAACGGAACGGAAGTTCGAAAAAATCGCTTTAACAACCACGACAAGCGCACTTTGATGTCTTAAATTGCTACTACAAAACTCACGGTTAATAAAGATTTCATCGTTACTTTATCGCGTTAATTTCTCCAGCTTAAAGTTGACACGTTGCTCACCCAGTTTTGACGGCAGAATTAAATATTGTCCAAATCTTATGAAATTTGGTCAAAAATAATGTGTGAGGATCGCTTTATTGAAGTATGCAAAATATTTTCGCTTACCGACGACGGTTATTGAAAAACAACACCATCTATGAAGGCACCCTGATATCCTCCATTTTTTCCGTAAACGTAGAGATTTAACTATGTTGTTTACGCCAAAATGATATGAAATTTGCCTTGAACATGCCCCGGTACACGTTAATATGATTTTAGTAAAATCTTTAAATACTACTTGAAATATCATAATAATCTTCGTAACGCGAGCTTTTGGCACCGTTTTTAGCGTACCCCTACTGTCTTCGAGGTAAAATAAGCGCGAAAGCAAACGATGAACTATCGTTATTTTTAATGTGCTACAGTCAGATGTTTAAATTTTCGAAATATGAAATAAAAAAATGAGTGTCTTCGGGTTACTTCTTAAAAGTAAAAATAAAGACCGTAAATTCAGAGTTTTGCGTTCGGATAAACGCCGACGTCATATTTAATTAAAGGTACACAAGACGGCGTAGTTGAAATAACATTTTAAACCTCTACAATTCTATGCGAATTTAATTCTTTGTACCTGTTGCCTCTCATTTAAAACAAATTAAAGTCGCTTAACAAATATACAGTTCTTTCATTGTTTTTTTTCCAAACATGATTTTTTTTTAATTTGTTATCATAGGTCAGTGTACACTTTGTTTTTTTTTTCATTGTATGGAATGCATGCTCACTAGATTTGTATAGAAATAGTGACGACGACTTAATTAACGCGCGACCTTTATTTTGATGTTGTCGTTTCATGACGTACATTGATAGAAATGTTTTTTGATAGATTGAATTTCATTTTTCGTAAAAGAAAATTGTAAAATAAAAATTGTCGAGCATCTGATTGGCTGCAATATCAGATGCTTGAGGTTTGGGACTGGCATCCAATCTTAGTTTTATAATCTTGGACCCTAGTTAGGGACCGGACGAACTGTTCGAGAGAAGGGTGGTGTCCAAGTAAACGGTGTTCGAGCTATTGAAGTTCGACTGTAAATACATTGAATAGAATGTTATTGATAACTTGACACTCACATGACAAACATAAACAGTGAAGTGAACAAGGATATCAGCAACAGGTTTACAATTTCGATATTCCGATGTTTCTTGACAATTATTGGTCACAGGAATATATTTACCATATGATCCCATCTGCTTTATGAACATTCTTGGTTTTCTTGGTTATAAATAAAGTATAACGTGACTATCTAGTTATCCATAATCCGTAATAGACGGCAATTCTAAAATCAAAAGATAGACTATATCATTAACCAAAGTAATGTTGGTCAGAAATTGTACTAAATGCTGACCGGATTATTGCAAAATAGTACATTGAAGTTAATACCGGTACTAATCGTGAAGTTAATTATATTTATATTTCTTAACTGTGATGATAAGCGAACCCTAGACGCCTGGTCCGTAGGTTTTCGGTTTACCCAAATGAGCTACTGCGGGTCCCTAACTCGGATCACTTCGGTGATCCGAAGCTTGCCGGAGATCGCCGAGTTGGTACGATTGCGGGTCTTGTATAGACTACGGCTTATGTAAAGGCATATTTAGTTTATATATACATAAATGTATGTACTGTCTATACATTAACTTATTTCACTAAATAGATATTGTGTCCTTTGAGCTTCAGAATATAAGTTAAGTTGTTATATAATTTAGGAAGACAGTTTAAGTCATTTAATTTGTTTTTAATTTCTATAATCTTTAATATTATAATGTGTTAGTTGCTATAATAAAGATTTTAAAATATAT